>OZ024902.1:98373571-98808571 GCA_964017125.1 Flabesymbios commensalis
AATATTTTCTTTTTCTGCTTAATAAATCAGCAAATCAAGTGATGCAGCCAGTTCCAGCTTCAGCAACTCAAGTAACATCAACCATTTCTGGCCTTGATGGTCCACAGCAAGTAAGAAAGCTATGAAACTTTCTGCCTCTTTATTTAAACAATTTTTGTTTTTTAAATCAATACTTTCTTATCTATTGAGAAATATTTCAACTTTTTTTGTTGCAGAATAATGCACCATTAGTTGCACCAGGGTTGCCGCCTTCCACCACAAGAGGTTTCGGGCCACCAGATCTCAGTCATCCTCCACCAAATTTTAACCAACCTCCACCTGGATTTCAGCCATCCAGATCTGGTCCTGCTTTTGGTAAATATTTAAAAGAAATGATGAATATTGACCAGGCAGGGCTTGTGTCATATTTTGACCTATTTTGACTTAACATTGTGAATGATATATTTCTTATCTGTCTGCCTGCCTATTTCAACTGAACTACATTATTTCCTTGTTTTTATTGATCAGCAGTTCGGAAGCATTTTCTTGTTGTTATGTACTTAGCTCCAAGACTTTTTTAGTATCAATGCGATTTTTTGTTGAATTGTGATTTTATTGGATTTCTATTGTCACTGCTTCATAGTCTGCTTTTATTATTGACAGCATCACATAATAAAAAGGTGACATTATTTATAAGACAATACAAAAGTTATTTTCACTCATAACTATGTGTATGCAGTTTAATACCATCTTTCCTGCAATATTTTTATGCCATATATTGATACATGTAAAACATAACCTTAGTTTAAGTAGTACTGTCCCATATTTTTTTGTATTTTTTTAACTTATAATTTTTTTACAGGTGCAGGCTCTGGAGGAATGGAATTTCCACCAGGTCAGGGACCTCCTCACATTCCCCCTAGTGGGCCTGGTGGTATGCCTCCTGGTGCACCACCGGCAGGTCTGCCTCCAGGTGTAGCAGCGTGTATACCTTCAAGTGGAATGCCACCAGGTGGGCCACCTAACCTTCCTGTGGGTGGCCCAACTTCCGTCTCACAGATACAGCTGCCTGACTTTAGCAAGCCACCACCAGGATTTCTACCTGGTTTCCCAGGCAGTGGAGGCATGCCTGGACAAATGCCTGGACCCATTCCTCAGCAGCCGCTACCAACAGAGGCTGATCTCACTCCGACAGTACCTTATTTTGAGCTACCTGCAGGTCTCATGGCACCATTAGTCAAGGTATGTACATACATGTACTGGTATGAACTTTTAAAATACATCATATTACCATAGTATAACTAAGCTATTCTTCGCTCATTTTTCTGATGATATGATATGATATTTTTTGCAGCTTGAAGACAGTGAGTATCGACCACTTGATCCAAAAGATATCAGACTGCCTCCTCCCATGCCTCCAAGTGAAAGACTGCTGGCAGCAGTGGAAGCTTTCTACTGTCCCCCTTCTCACGAGAGACCAAGAGATACGTATGTAGTCAAAAATGGAAACAAGTCAATTATACATTTGCTTTATTTTTCACCTCATGATGAAATTTATATCTCTTTCCAGGGACGGATGGGAAAAACTTGGTCTTTATGAGTTTTTCCGTGCAAAACAGAATGCAAAGCGGAGAAAAGAAGCTGACAGACACATTGTCATGACACCAAGACCGACTTCAAGAAGTCGATCACGATCAAGAAGCAGATCAAGATCACGCTCTAGATCTCCTGCTCCCAGACCTAGACGGAGATACAGCGATTCTCGGTGAGATTTATTTATCACAATACATGCATGAAAGACATTTATGGAGTATAATGCGTTGGTTCTGTAACCTTTAAATAATTTGTATTGAAAAAATCACACCTATTCAAATTAATGCACTCATAAACTCACTTGTGTTGAGCTGCGGTATTATATAGAGTAGACACATCTTAACATCAGGATGTTAGACTAGTCCCGGGAAGGAATTGTAGGGTTCATACTGCCAATGCAACACTAAATCCGTGCCCTTTCAAGGACTTTTTTTTCAAAAAAAGCCAAGCAATTTCATGGCAGCTAAAAAAAAGATTTATTCAGTTAATGTAAACACTTTAAAATAAAAATTGTAACTACATGTACCTGTATTTGTAATTATTTATTTCAAAACAAGGAAATATTTGAAAAAAATATGTATAGCTTATATAGGAATGGCCACCACCTGTGGCTTGTGTATGTATACATATCACATCTTCAGTCATATCAGTAGTGTGTATACATTACTGTGAGCGCACACATCGACTTGAATGCGGCAAATTATTAGGCATAACTACACACACACAGCGGTAGCTATGCATGTAGTGCTGATTTATCTAGATACTGCAGGTATACTGTAGCATGTAGAAGGCCAAGCTGATAGTATACTGGTTTAGCACCAGTCATGATATGGGCCATGTTGCAGTGTGCTGATAGCCTAAATTGGCCAATTATTTTATTGGCAGTGGCTAATCGTAGTGATTTTTTATAATGTAACTCTATGGGCATCCTTATTTACGAAATGATGGGCTCCCACTGACTCCCATTTCAACTTTGCCGTACAAATAGCCACTCCAAATTTTTTTTTGCCTCACAATCTGAACGCTCCCAGACTATCTTTGCCCAACAAATGTTGTCTAGATAGTTATCAAATTTCATACACTTGATGCCGAAAATCATATTTTTCATGGCCTTGAATAAAAAAAAAACACTTTCAAAGTTTTCAAGCACCGGCATGAACCTTGAGATTCGTAACTACAGCTGCCTGACAAATGTCATTGATGTAAGTGTTATTACAACACTTTAAAGCTATTTGGAAAGTCTATTTAGCAGATTTTTTTTTTTGTTTGCTATGTTAAATTGAGGTTGGATTTATGAATGACAAATGCATTAAATCTAAGAATAATTTTCATATACGTTTTGAATTTTGTTTTCGAGACACAGTTTCAGTCTCACTTCATTTTTTTATTTGAAAGATGGGTTATTGCAATTTTTGGAGACTTATTGTTTTTGCTGAGACTGCCCGCCGCCGCCGCCATTTGTTATTTTTACTTAGTGCCAGATAGACCCTTCGATTATATGACGCTATTATAAATATAAGCACACCGGGTACATTATCCACAACTGTGACCACCACTAATAAAATATATGGTATCAAGTGGCAAAGTCACACCTTAGTCCACATCCTATGGACAGTATTAGGAGATACAACTCGCTACTATGTAACTGAAGAATGTTTGATACTGTCATGAAAGCCAATTATATTTTTTATTCCCTGCTGCATATCAGTATTACAAACGTGATATATCAATCAAGCAATCAATCAATCAATAAAACTTCTATGGCGCCTATATCCTCAGCAGACCATGCTCAGTGGCGCACAAATCTTTAGCATGATCATTTGTCATAATCCAGGCCAAAGCAAATTTGTCAATAGGAAGCCGGGCTACTGAGGAGCTAGGGTAGGAGAGCCAGACCAAATAGGTGAGATTTAAGTAATTTCAGGAATATTAGAATTGTTCGGGCATTACAAATTGGCACAGACAGGGGTCAGATTTTAAGCAAGCTCTTGACCCAGTCTTAGATTTTATATGAGGAACAATAAATTTATTTGAATTTGTTGAGTGTAGATATTTTAGCATTTCGGCTGAACAAGTAAGTCAGCCAGATATGTAGGGTGGTTGTCTTTTAGGGCTCGGAATGTTATTGTGCGTATTATAAAAATAAGGCGAAACTTGACAGGAAGCCAATGTAATTGTTTTAGAATAGGAACGGAGCATGACTAAAACGTGGGGCCTTGGTTACCACTCGAGCAAGGCAGTTAAAAAACTCGTTGCAATCTAGCGATATATTTTCTGGCATGTTGTTAAAAAGGGAGTTACAATAATCTAACTTGCTACTGACCAGGGCCACTGCAATTTGTTTGGCAAGAGCTAAGGACATACTTTTTTAAATTCGATGCAGGTCATGGGTATGATATAAGCATGACCTACATGTTTAGGATATGTGTTTTCGGAAATTTAAGCTACTGTTGAATACTACACCAAGGTTTCTGGCTGATGCAGATGGATAAATTTGTGTCTTGACCTAGAATTAAGCATGTGAAATTTAATTATAATTAAATTATTTAATAATTTTTCTTGCTGAAGTTGGACCCAATGTGGCGATGAGAAGAAATTTGGCTTGCCAGGATTAAGCTTCAGCGTAGACGCTGTCATCCACGATCCCAACATACACATTAAACAATGTTGCAACTCTCAAGATATTCCTTAGCGCTTGAAACTGTTAAGGACATGTAAATTTGATTATCATTAGCATATTGAGAATATTTATTGAGGGTGACCTTTTCAGTATGATACAGTAATTTACACATATATATGTGAAATCAATAGTTAAGTATTACCATTGGTTCCCAAGTAAAGTGGCCCGATACATATAATGACGCACAGTTAGGTGATAAAACACTCGCACAGACTACAACACATAAAATGACAAGAACATGTAGGTTTCCTGATGGCGATCGGGGTCAGAAGAGAAAAAAGATATAAGTCCCAACTTTTGTGTCCAAACCAAATAAATTAAACATTGTGAGGTCTAAAGATCATTGTAAGTTTTATCTTGAAATAATTTAGACTTTCAGTGTTTCTGATGTATTCAGGCTGCTCGTTCCATAATGTGACTCCTCTGTATGTAAAAGAACGTTTGATTTTACTCAATTTACTACATGACATACTGTGACAAGACGACCTAAAAAAAGATCTTTTTTGCAATATTTTCGATGTGTGTGTGCCAACTTAAGTTAATATCTATGTAGACACCTAAATAATTGAAAACTTGAAACCGTTCTACCATGTCATCACATAACTTTATTTGGAATTATCAGGATCTTTAGTGGATGACGGTCTCTGGGAAGTACCAAACAACATACTTTTAGTTTTAGGAACATTTAGGTATAATTTGTTTTGTGTGAATCAGTCTTGAGCAAAGGCTCATCTCTGAGTGCAGCATTTTTTTGGAATTGTGCCATGGTTTTACCTTTGCATAAGATAGCTGTGTCGTCAGCATACAAAATAACTTTTGTCCTTTAGCACACTTTAAGCAGGTCGTTAACATATTGTATAAACATTAGCGGTCCGAAGATACTTCCTTGTGGCATGCCATAGTCTATAGGTCGTTCTGCAGACTTTTCGCTTTTAAACTGGACTGTCTGCTTCCTGTCCATTAAACAATTTTCAAACCAGGAGAGCAGCATGTTGGTTAGGGCTAACCACTGTAATTTTTTGTGAAGATCTCCGAGTCCACTGTGTCAAATGGGTTTTTTAGGGTCTAACACTACAGCTCCGACTAGTAGTTCTCCTGAGTCGAAACCTTCAATTATGTATTCTGTAACATCAATCAGTACCGTCTCAATGGGAAATTTACCCCTAAAGCCTGATTGGTCTTCATATAATAATTTAGTTTCATAGGCAGACAGTTGATTATGTACGATCTGTTCAAAAACCTTCATTATCACAGGAATAACATATATTTTCCTATAATTTGACACATCTGTTATCGGGGTTACTCTCATATTTTTCCAACATTGAGGTATTTTTTTATTGAAAATATCTGCCAAAGGGGCACAAACAATTGCGGTGGCATCCCTTATGAATTTTGGACTAATTTCGTCTAAACCTGACCAGGGATAATACGATGTAAGACAGCATGAGCCCTAGGCTGGATATGTGCGCCTTATAAATACTCACATTACATTACCTGTAGGTACATTCACATTTATCCGAAGAATCAAGCCGTTTTTTTATTAGCTCTGGTGTGATTTCCATGAATAAAAATAAATTTCCATGGTCCCCATATGGGTTTACAATTTGAGATTGTACTCCCTTGAACTTCTCAACTAGTTTTTTGTCAACAGTCGATAAAAATTAATTAAAATGGGATTCAGTACCTTTGTGGGTGTTAAGTACACTCCCAGCCTCATTCAGCTCGATCATTTTTACAGAGGATTTCTCCTGTGGAAGCATAAAGCATGGTTTATGTCAAAACTGGAGATTACAGCGCTGAGTAGTGTAGTGTATAAGCCAAAAAGCACTTGTCCAAGCACAGAGCCATGTGGAACTCCATATGAGAGTGTGACTTTATCTGATAGTGTCTTTAATTTTCTGGATTGGTGCCTATTTTACAAATAAGAAGAAAACTGAATTTGAGCCTGCCCAGATATTCCATACCAATCTGAGAGTCGATGTGTTAATATAGCATGGTCAATGGTGTCGAAAGCAGCTGACAAGTCAATCAGTGTCAGAGGTGTAACTTCACCCTTGTCCATACTGATAAACAGAATTTATTATTCAATTGAAGTAACCAATTTATATAAGGTGAACATTTATTGTTTTGGTGATTTTGCATGTCCAGTCCATTCATAATGAGGATGTAGGTTGGTTGTCAAATCCAATACGAACAGTTTTTTGTATTTTTGGACATTGTGAATTGACCCTCACTGACAAAAGTGATTTTTATTGTCATCAGGTTTTTTTCAGGTATTATGTAATATGTGAATAGCTTTTCTCTGGGTTCATAGGGTTATATAATCTGAATTTTTACTTTTGTCTGATTCAGTTCTCATACTTTATTTTTCACAGAAAGTCGAAGTCTCCATCTCCACAACGGACTGAAATGATACCGAAGTCCCGCTCCCGATCAAGGTCAAAATCTAGATCAAGATCATCATCTCCACGCAGTCGTCGTTCAGTTTCAAGAGAAAGAAGTGCAACACCTCCAGGATACTAGTAAGTGGGCTTAGTACCGTCTTTCTGTTTAAAAAACTGCTAACTATTCTGATGTCATGTGCAGCAAAGCTCAAATGTATCTCTTGTGCTATTTTCTTAATCACCCCTGCAATGAATTACAGTCATGTTGTAATCATCATTATTGGCACATGGCATAGTTCTTCAAGTTATGCCCACGGCTAAACGTTTGATTATGCTTGAGATATCTGGTGTTGTAGATAGCCTGCACAATATCTTGCTCAAAGATAATATAACAATGTGTGGCTGATATGGCCAATACTTTCTTGTGTTCATGCATTATCGTATGGCATCACACTGGAGTGATACATATGTGGTCTCTACAGTTGACCAGTAACTGAACACTTGTTTGTTAGCCATCACACTATGCTCAATAAACTCAGTAGATAACAGTGGCGGATCCAGTCCCAAAAACAATATGCGCTAGAATGACCATTTGAAGCTTTATAATTCAAAATTTCCAGTGGAGCATGCCCCCTGGACCGCTGTAGAGCATATAAGAGGTTGGCTGTGCCAGCTGTGGTGTGTATAAATTCTAGTAAAATATCGGTGTTATCCTTGTCAATTCCTGGATGTGCCACTGGATATTTTTCATCCACGTATGTTAAAATTAAATCATCTTGATAACTATCTAGCACAGACCAGATATCATTATGTATTTTTCGCATAATGACAGAATCATTATTTAACCATGTTGACCACTGTATCTCTTTTTATTTTCCCTCGCCTTGAGATGTGAATTGCTAGCGTAATTCCCAATTCAAGTTAAATAAAAATCTCTTTTTTTAAAGACAAAAATACTGGAATATAGCAATTGTCTTGATTTTATTTTTCATGAACATAAAATAACTTACACATGTATATATATAAAAGCTAAATATAATGTGGAAATTTTAAAGCGAGACAAAATTAGTCAAATCTGCCAATATACAAGATCAATGGGGTTATTGCTTTAAATGTATGTTGTTCCGAGTTTCACCAGCAGATGTATTATTTCTATTTTGCAGTAGTACACCTTTTTACGCTACTGCCAGCCAGGAAACAAAACTAGGAACTGAAAATAAAGGTCATCAACTACTGAAGAAAATGGGTAAATAAGCATAATAATAAGCATTTCTTGTTGTGCCCCCATGTATCATTTGCAATCCAAATACAGCACTTCATGGTCATGTATTGAAATTGTTTAAAAAATGTGAGGGACCTTCGGTTATAGATTTTTTTGCAGCAACTTAAAGCCATAAAAAGGAATTTTCCATGCTTTTGAACATGATACATATCTTGTGAACCATTAGTTGCATAACACTCAAATTTGACATGGTGGTACCATTTTCTAGGCATTTCTGGTATTAACTTTCGGAAGAATCCATTAGAAACAAGATAGCTATCTTCAAAATGGATATGAGAGGGGGGGGGTCAAAGATTTGAGCATGAGGGGAGGGGGATTTTAGTCGAGACAGGACTCTGTCTGGCGTTAGGCTTTTTTGTGAGCGCTAAAACTAGTGGTCAATTTTGTTTCAAATTTTTAAATAACATTCCAAGCAACATGGGGTTGTGTACCGGGTAAGTGATTTTTTCAAGATCCTACCAAAATTCAAAATGGCTAACTTCATAATTTTGAGTCAGAAATTATTTAAATTTTACTATCAGATTCCCCATGATATGGAGATGCACAGGTGATTTTTCTAAGGTTTTACTTAAATTTAAAATGGCTGCCACGGATAAACTTCATAATTTTTGTAGACACAATAACTCAAAACTTAAAAGTCAGAAATTATTTAAATTTTACAATCACATTCCCCACGCTATGGAGTTGTGCATGTGATCTCAAGGTTTTATTGAAATTCAAAATGGCCGCCATGGATGAACTTCATAATTATCACATTACCCACCATATGGAAATGTGCAGGTGGTTCTACTGAAATTTAAAATGGCCACCATAAGTGGCCTTTTTAAATATTTGTGGCCACAAAAACTAATTTATGGCAGGGGATGACATAGGACTTCAGGCCTCTTGTTTTATTTAATTAAACATATGTGCTTCGAAATATATTTTTGGCCTCACATAGTTGTTCACAAATTATACATAAATTTTGTCACATATTTGTTGTTCACAAATTGTGCTTTATTACACATAAAATGGTAGTAGTAATTATGAAATAATTGTATTTCTATTTCTCTGTTGGTACATAATTGTAAAACAATATTTATACACATATTACCTACTATAATGCCATTGAGGACTGATTTTATTGATGTATTTTTCTCATATAATTATGAAATACTATAAAACAATATTCATTCATTATGATATTTTACAGGTTGGGGTGGCGGCGGTCTTGGGTGTACTGAGCAAGGAATAGTTGATCCTGTGAAGCACAGCGAGGTTCGTGACCGTACAGACATGTACAAAGGTATTGGAATAAGCATGTCTGATCCATTTGAACAATTTCGCAAGAGCAAAGCTCAAGGCTTCATCCAGAAAATGAAAGAAAAAGCAGCAGAGGCAGCAAAGTGAATTGAACTCTAATATATACATGTATGCGTATACATTTTAATTGTACATCTATACATTAATTATGAACATTTTCTACAAAGCTGGTTTTAAAAGCAAGCAAATACTTATTATCTGAACATACTTTCATCCAAAGCAAGTTAATAATTATTAACTGAACACACATTCATTCAAAGTAAGTTAATAGTTATTTACTGAACATACTTTCATCCTTCATTTATTAATAAAAAATACTTCTCAAACGTGTTTTGTTAGAATTATCACCAATGATGTGTATTGTGGAAAATAACTAAACACCAACCATTTGTTAAATGTTGTTTGTTTTCAAATGTTATTTTATAGCTTCCAATTTCTGTAGGGACATTAATATAATCTATTATATCACAAACAAATAACCACACAAACCTGTGTTTATAACTACAGTGGAGACCCATTATCGGTTCGATACTGGGTCTCCACTGTAGTTATAAACACTTAGTTGGGCGGTCCGATACTATCAGACTGCCCCACTAAATGGACCATCCTGCAATACAGACCAGTTTTTGCCAGCCTCGAAGTTTCTCCCATTCACATACTGTATTATTAGAATCAGTTTGCGCGCACCAACACATGATTTTGGACATGGACCAACCTTTTTTAAGTCCAGAATTGTTACAGGACTCCCCACGACTATCTTTCTTTGTTCATAAAATACAAAATAATTTAGAGAGCGCGAGCTCACTGTGACAGTTTAGTGTGAAAGTTTATCTTGCCAAGAAAAAACAAAACAATTTCTTATATATTATAATTTGTTATAATGTATACAGTTAGCACTGATATAAATCATATAATAGATAGGTCTATAGTCCAGTCAATCTAGTAGAAATAATGGGTTAACCAGTAACTAGCTGCGACATAATTTATTTTCTTAGTACCTAAACTAACTCTAGTGATACCGTAGAATAACATAATGAAATCATAGAAGGGTGTGTGGGGGAGGATGTCCTAAAAAGCAAGATGGCCGCCATCCATCTCCAGAACAACATTAAAATGTCCCACAAAAAATGACTTGAAAATAGCAATGAAGTGTCATTTTTCTATAGTTTGGAACACTTCTGTTCTACTTCTTCCACATTGGTTCCAATAAACAGGTAAATCCAAGATGGCTGACATCCAAATCCGGAATATCTGAAACGCTGCGTCATTCTGAAAAATTGTCGCAGACATAATTAAAGTATCGTTTTCTACAGTTTTGAACATTCTGATTTCAAATCAAACACGCAAAGTACCATAAACTGGGGTGACTTTAGCCAACTTTTTTATTGTTTTAAATCTAGAGAACGTATTATTTTATTATTTTCGTTTCTAGTGAATGTAGCCGTATTAGATGAAGAACACTAATTATAAATTATAATTCGGAGTGACGATTCTTTCACACTTTTTTTAGGGTTGGGCCAAAATCACACCAGCTTTGGGTGACTTTTTCCCAAGAAAATAAGTTACAACTTTAAACATTTTAGACATTGATATAATGCTAAAAAAGCACCTCACATTCTGACTTAACTGTTTTGAAATTTTTAATAAGGTAATTTCGGGAAATGTAAATGTTCTGAACCAACTGAAGTTATGAAATTGAAATTCTGGGGAGTTTGTGATCCCAATCTGGTGTGACTTTGGCCCAAAAAAATAATTAACTTAGGGTGACTCTGGCCCAAAATATTAAATGGTGATTTTAACCAGAGATATGCTAAAAAAGAACCTAACCATATGACGTGAAGGTTTTAAAAATTTAAGTACGTTAATCTCAAGAAATTTAAATGTTCTGAGCATTTCAGGCCAAAGCTATGCAATTGTATTTTTAGTTTGTCGACTCGACAAACTTTTAAGCTGGTTTTCCACACAAACGTCGTCGTTAACTTCCGTTACTATCTGTTTTGTCTGTGCAATATCAGAAGACAATATCTGCTCCCTGGTATACTAGGCATTTACTGCTTTTTAACTGGCGTCCCGTCTCTTCCTGCCATAGCGCTGCCAAAAGGCCGTATTTGTTCACTTGTAAATCAAGTATATACTTCCTTTCCGCTGATGTCACTGCCTTCTTTTGGCTTGCACTGACCCAATGTTGGTCAAATGTTGTGCCATCATCTATAACACTCTTCCGACATTGAACCAACATTGTGTCACGGTATTGAGTTGCCGGTGTTCCCTGCAAAAATGAGACCTTTAGCCAATGCTGTTTTACATCTGAGCCATGGTCGTAGACAATGGGTCAGCAGTAAGCTAGCATTGAGTGAACGTTTATCTTGTTAAGGCCTGTATACTGGTATGCCAATGCTGGGCTAATGTCGGCCCAGTGTTGTAAACGGTGGGCCACTATCAGGCTAACATTGTGTCAATGCCTCGAGTTTGCTGATCAGCTGTGACCGCAACCCAGCAGACATGAGGCATTGACCCAATGTTGTTCTAATGCTGGCCCGCCATCTTCGACGTCGGCACAACATTAAAACAACATTGGGTGAATCCTCGTGATAGCTGGGTGGGTGTTCATGAATGCCAGCAGTCTGTCGCGGGAGGGCTAGCTACCTTCCCCCACCCCTCTCTGCCTCACTTGACACAACCGTGTTATGTTACGCAATATAACAATTAGATCTTGGCTAAGATATTTATCTCCAAAAATTGCAAATTTTGTATTATTAAAATTAGATTTTTGGACTCGGCGGTAAAAGGCATTGCACATTGATATAATTTATACACTTCTGGTGTGAAAAATGACCGAATAATGTAATTTATTGCAATGCCCGATCATGTGGTAAGTTAACCCTTTCATTACGACCATCTGACATGAAAAGGGGACAAAGTATGGTGAACTATACATTTTTTTTTTTCAAGTTTATTTTGCCTGAGTTTGTGTTCTATTTAGGGGAAATAGGGGTGCTGTGTGTGAGAAACGGTTGACATTTCTGTACACCAGTCCTTGTGAATATGTCCAATATAACGTTTGGGGTCCCTAGGTTAGGTATAGGCCTACTTTCGTCTTTAAGAAGTGTTCAGATAAAATATATGTTCATGATTAAATATAGAGATTAGACCGTGAAGGGTTTTGATTGGAATAATATTGGCCAAGCGGCGCAGACAGTGGCCCAGCATTACATCAGCATTGGGCCAATGTATCGTGTTATCTGGTGTTTCTGGCGCCTGATGTAAAGAATACCCAGTGCCTGACTTATAAAGGGTAGGCCTAATTGTGGGATTCCCACAAAAAATAAAACTGGCCCAACATCATTCTATAGCTGCGCCACACTTTGAGCAATATCTTTGTTTTTGATTTTAGTGGGTCCATAGAATTTTTTAAGATAAGGCCCTGCCTGCTGAATTACAGGGACTGGCTCAGGCTAAAATAATCAGTGATTCTATTTTGGCTTATTAATATGACCAGAATGTAAACATGTCCATAGAATAGAACTGCAAAAGTTTTTTTTAATTTTTGTGCTGCGCATTTACCAGTTAGGCTAGATATAGAGACGAAATTCCCGTATTTCTTATTTTTGACATGGTAGTGCCGCCAATAAATGCCCATTACGGCGCACACTGTCAAATTGTGAGCTGTGTATCGCTGTATTAGTTTCAGTATTAGTATTCAGCGTTGTTAGAACAGAGTCAAGGTTCGGCATCCCATGATCCAAAACATAGGCCTATATGCTTACTAATACAATTTAAATGAAATATGGCAGAAAACGGGCTACTGAAACCAAAATGTAGTTGAAATGTTGCTGATTCCAACGAAATATTGGACTGTCACCTGTAACCTGACTGTAACCTCGCCACAAGGTAACCTCGCCACAGGTAATCTCGCCACTGATTTGGTAACCTCGCCACAGAAGGCTGAGTAACCTCGCCACAGCTTTGGTAACCTCGCCACATGGGGCTATGTAACCTCGCCACAACTTCGCCACACCTGTTGTATCCGCATTTATCAATGTATTTTCAAAAGGAAATCTCTACCTTGAACGTGGTGTAGATGTCTATATAGACTTAGACTATATGTGCCATTAAAATCAAAAGCAAAAAAAATTCTAAAAAAATGGACCAATATATAACGAATAATAATAGGCCTACAAATTTATTTGTACAGCAAATATTGTAGAAAATTTGTTCATTGTGACTAATAATAATAATATATTAAACCTTAAACCGCTGAATTAAATAATTTAAATTTTCACACACTTGGAGTTGTGTCTCACTACCTTGACCCACAACTTTAAGTGAGAGAAAACAACTCGTATTTGATTAATTTGTAATTTACAAATCTTAATGTTTAAATGGCTAATAAAACGGATTAAAGCGACTACAGTCGCGCTTAGCGGTTTAAGGTGAATAGGTGTAGGCCTAGCAGCAACAACAGAGGAAGTTGATGACACTGCCCCAAGAAGAGATCCGACAGCACCCGAGGAAGACAATGAGTAGCACTCAAGCTGTGTGATCGACTCCAATAACACTCGATATTGTTGACGCAATTGATTGACACAAGTGATATTAACTCATGTGAGTGCGTGGTGTCGTGAAGTATTATGCTGGGTAAACGATGTAGAGGGCGGCACAACAATAAACTAAATATCCAGTTATCTCTGGTTTAATGCTAGTCCACCGTCTGCAATGCTGGCCCAACATTAAACTAACATTAAGTCGATGTAGCTTCTGTGGAAAGTATAGCGTATATAGCCAGTGTAATATATTATGAGATTATGCTTTGTACGCATCGCGTTGACTACTACAATGAGGCAATACCGCTGGAGTACGATCACACGTGTCTTGCCATAGAGTTAACTCTATATTTGGTCTGGTTAACGCTGCATGTTAAACCGTTTTTTCTTCTTCTGGTTTTAATAATAGCATAACCGCCAATACGAATCTTTGATATTTCTATCAGCATGAACACCTGATGAACGTTTAATATGGAATATGAGGTGATATGAATGACCCTTAAGTGTTTTATTTGTTGTTGGGAAAATGCCCCCTTTTGAAATAATAATGGGTCACATATGCCCCATCGTCTAAGGCCAATGCCCCCCCCCCCCTCCGAAAAATATCATGGGCCCCTTGGCCCCCTTTTTCTAATTTATAAATCGGGCACTGAATATGTAATAGTACCAATCTCATACATATAAGTTTAACTATTTATATTGCCGTATACTAACCGTCTGCGTTCCTATGTTTGGGCTATATTCCAGTTTAACTGAACGTAGATTTTAACCTAAGTCTATGCTAAAAACACAAATAGTAGGCCTAATTTATGTTCTTGTATTATGGACCCTATCGATGGAAGCTGATATTCAACATCACATTATAATAAAGGCCTAAATATCACGCTAATGGTGATCTAATTAGAAGTTACTAAAATGTGTGGTACCAAAGCCATAACTTTATTTTGAATTGAATTTACAAATAGTAATATTATTAATAAATGATGTTCCTTTAATGCTGGGTAAACGATGTAGAGGGCGGCACAACAATAAACTAAATATCCAGTTATCTCTGGCTTAATGTTAGTCCACCGTCTGCAATGCTGGCCCAACATTAAACTAACATTAAGTCGATGTAGCTTCTGTGGAAAGTATAGCGTATATAGCCAGTGTAATATATTATGAGAATATGCTTTGTACGCATCGCGTTGACTACTACAATGAGGCAATACCGCTGGAGTACAATAACACGTGTCTTGCCATAGAGTTAACTCTATATTTGGTCTGGTTAAACTTCTAAGATTCGAAACCTTTGAGTGTTGATCCACTGTTCGCCGTATCGTATTTGCTGGGATGCACCTAAATGAAATGAATCGGGCTTTAGGCCACCTTTGTGCACATATAGGCTAAACTGGGCCAGGAGAACCTCCTGAGGATGGTGAGATGATTGAGATGACACTGTCCTCCAGACACAGAAGTCGAAATTCGAGCCCTGGCGGTCTGAGGTCGAGCACGCTACCTCTCGGTCACGGAGGCTCCCAACAATACTGACTTTCACACGTGGATGGGGAAGAAACATTTTTGTTTCTTTCAAACCGCCGAGACCGGGAACCGAACCCCGAACTCTGGCGTGAAAGGCAGCGGTGCTAACCACTACCCTAGGGCCCCCGCCCGGGATGCACCTAAAAGTATGCATACTTTAGAAGAGGTTATATGTATATTAAAAACATGCCTCGAAGTAATAATATGTAGGGCTATAAAGTGTCTATAAAGCAGCGGGGCCAATAGTGTTTTTTTTAATGACACAGCATCATAGTTGAATTCACGCTTTCCCATTCGTTGATTGTTTTCTACCAATTACTGGCCAACCGTCAATGATGAAGACGAGGACCAGCCGTGCATGTGGATTATAAAACTTTAAAATATATATTTTTCATTTTTGCAATAAATGAAAATTAAAGTGGAACAGGGAACACTATTATGGCAGAACCAGAGTAAAAACATACCTGTCAATTATAACAGGTAAGGGATAGCAATGACATGACCAATATATATTATGCACATTTAATATGTTGTGCAGAATAAAATATGAAAAATGTTGAGCAGCCCCCCCCCCCCCCCCTGACGGTGAACCAATATTACATCCACAGGTAATGTGTTTGTAAATATGTAATAACAATACCGAAGGGCAGGGGGAGGGTGGGGGTCCTGGTGCCTGCTAGGAAAGTCAGAGATTGCGGTTTCGTCTCCTGCTCTGGCATTCAAGTTTCAAAGAAATAAAATGTTTCCTCCCTGTTCAATTGTAAATATTGAATATTGTGGGCAGCCTCCGTGACCGAGAGTTAGTGTGCTCGGCCGTAGACCAACAGGGCTCAATTTTGAATCCTGTGTCTGGAGGGCAGTGACACCTCATTCATCTCACCATCCTCAGGTTCTCCTTACCCAGTTTAGCCTATATGTGTACAAATGTGGTGTAGAACACCATTTATTTCATTTCATAGCATTTAATACAGCCAACTAACACCTGACTCAACGTTGGCCTGACAACATTACAGCAACATTTCAGCAAAGATCGTGTGAGTTGAGAAGGCCTTCGTGGGTCTTTATCCTTAGGTCTACTGTGTGTATTGTGATTTCCATAATTGGCATTACGTAAGAGGGTGCAGTGAAAGTGCATTACGTCCACATGTGATAATGATGGATTAGGGCTACTGTATATTTCATGGCTGAGTAAGAAACATTAAAAGCTGATAATTTACAACTTTGTTAGGCCTATTTTAGACAGAAGCATTAAAATTGAAAATTAAAGATTTCGTGAAAATTTCTGGCTAACTGGGGCATTATAAAAGTCCCAGAAGAAGTAATAATTGCACTTTTGTAATATTAACATTGTAGTCCTGTGAAATGATTCTTTGTCAAGCATATTTCATTAGGTGCAGTGCTGCAGGACGTGTGTAAAATCAGCAAAATGTATTATAGGAACCGAACATAATAATATAAATGCCAATGATCGATATAAAGGATATACATCTTTTCATGATAATGCATCTTAGAGTATAGATATACATTCCCTGACACATTTATAGCTGATTTTTTGCAATGCTGTTGCCAAACGGCAAGGCCCCTGGGCCTCTTGTTTTAAATATTGGGCCAAAATTATTACCCCCCCCCCCCAAAAAAAAAAATTGAGAGCGTCACTGCTCAGGACATTATAGACAGACAGACAGACAGATATTTTACTGACATAAAGAAAAGTCATTACTGACTTATTTGTCTTAGAAATGATAGAATATATGTACATATACATAGATGGTTAATTTGCTAAAATCACACGACATGGATATTACATGATATCACATACAAAATTAAAATCATGGTAAAAGGCATTGCCGTAATAAAACACTAGATATTGCGATAAAATAACAGACAATTGATTACTACTTGAACAAATTAGAAGGCAATGCTAATATGTGAACATAGGAGGTCTATCATTTTGTTTCCCACATCAAAACCAGAGATAAAATAGCTACTATGTATGATCCACAGATCATATATGACAGCAAAAAAGACACTCTGGAAAGCGTAGAAACCTAAAGATATATACAAATGCATAATTATGTTACTGGAGTATATACAGTGAAGTAGGCTAATAAAACGACGTTAAGGATTATATAGTATTTAAAAAAATCAAACATAATCTCAGGTAAATGTAGTAAATGTGGAAGCCCGCAAAACAAGTATCTCCGAGCCATGTGACCATACAAGCACAGTCGCTATGTGCCCGGAGATTCCTTGATGTTATCGTGTGTTGCAGACTTAGTGACGTAATAACAAAAAATATACACATTGTATCATTATAATATTATATACATCATTGGTCGTGCTGCGCTAGAACAGCCTTATAGAAGCCTCTACATGCTAGGCAGCAACTATATTTATATTCATCTATGTACAAAAAATATAGGCCCTAAGCATAAAAGTTTAAAAAATAATATACATAATAATATGTGTTTCCCGCCGTGGAGTTTTTGGAAAAAATCGGACATGATGGTTCGTCGACTGCCAAAACCCACGTTAGCATCAGAACCGTCCGCCAACCTCGCTGTCGAGTTTTTGGAAGCGTAGCGGGAAGCTTCCCCCCATCAACTCAGATAGTAAAGGTTGCGGCAATATCGAACTCTATGAATACCATTATAGCTAAAGGTGACTATTATTCTAGATAAAAATGTAGCGTTATATAGCGTTACATTTGTTATTCTCAGTATTTTAACCGTTAATTTGTTTGACAGTGAGTGAGTGACAGTAGTCTACTGAGGCCTCTCCATTATTTATTGAACGTTGTAGTGACGCGTCTTTCACCATTTCAACCACCCAGCCACAATGTGGCTGCTAAAGCCTGCCGCCGCGTTCAATCCGATCCGAAAAACCAGTGCACAGCGAAAAAGTTCTTGAAATATGATGAAGTTGATAAAGTTGAGAAAGCAGGAAGCACTTGACGTAGGTTCATGAAACTAGGGTCTGGTTGTAGACTGCTGGGATGCTGAGTATACTATTAGTTCAGTTGAGTAGTTTTGCTGCTGTGCAGAAAACGTGCTACAGTGTAGACTATGACATTGAACTATTATGCATATGTATACAAATACATTGAAATTGTGATGATTGTATAGATCATGCTATTTCATTTAACATATATATTGTGATGATTGTAGGTTCGGTTCAGAAGCTGTCTGCTGCTGTATGAATCGTGCTGATGCATTAAATTATTTCACAAATAATACATTGAAATCGTGATGATTGTAGGTCATAAAGTATCATGTAGAAAATGCCAGAATAAATGCTAAAATGCTATTCTAAGCTATGGGGTAATAATATTTGGTAATTCGACACGTGTGGAAAAAAATTTTCAACACACGTCAAAAAACATACAATGTATCAAAGTAGTCGCCGTAGTTCAACTGTCAAGTCTCAATTTAGATTTAATAAGAAATAATTCAATCATGCCCATCCTCAGAAAATTTCATTCTCGTAAAATTTGGCTAAATGAGACTGTATTATGCGTGTACAGTTCGTCTTAATTTATAGAATCACTTATTGAATTTTTTACTGACAGATGTGTATAAAGACTGCCTAAATAAATCTATTGATGAATATTTCCCATAATGAACATTCCTTGCTTGTAGGCTAGTGCCCAACGATGTAGACTTTAGGCTCGTATGATGTGCAGGTTGTATGCATGGCAGTACACTGTCGGGTGGTGTTTGCCTCGGCTACCGTGTGTTGTGCATGCGGTATTCGCATAGTCGTTAAGCGTGCCGCACCAGCTCAGGACTCATTAACATATTTAGCAGCTCAGGGCTGTCTGGAAAAGTAGACTACTGATTTTTCATTCACAAAATATCACACAATGTGTGACCTGATTTGCAATATTTAGTAATACTATTAAAATAAAATAAGTCTCTCTTTCCTGTCTGAAAGAGATATTTTTAGAAAAATTTATGTTTGTCTTAATTTTATTTCTAGACGCCGTGTAGGTCTATGTGGCCTTGACATGTGAGCGCCATTGGCCGTGCGCGCCACTGAATAAAAATGGCGGCCTAATTTATGCTAATTATGCTGATCCGTTACTGTAACTGACGAAATAACAGGCACATACCTCAAGATCTTTTTACTTTTGTATGCAGATGACACTATTCATTATTGCTAACGATGCTGAATCCCTACAGACAAGTTTAACTCACCTATCAGAACACTGCCAAAAATGGAAATTGACTATAAACATTGACAAAACAAAAATAATGGTATTTTCGAAAACCTATTGGAAAGGTAATTTTATATTTCAATATGAAGGAAAGGATTTAGAAATTTACAGGAATTTAAATATTTAGGTGTAATATTCAATCACAACGGATCATTTGTTAAAAACAGAAAACACACGTATGAGCAGGTTCAAAAAGCCATGTTTAGTCTGTTAACACGCAGTAGACAGCTTGATCTACCTCTAGATATCCAGCTAGAATTGTTTGACACACTAATCATACCAATTCTCACATACGGCTGCAAAGTGTGGGGTTTTGAAAGTTTAAATATCATAGAAAAATTACATCTTAAATATTTAAAATATATTCTAGGAGTGAAAATGTCAACCCCAACATGTATGGTACTTGGTGAAACCAGCCGATTCCCTGTAAATATTATGCTATGTATAGAATTCTGTATTCTAAGCATGTACATAATATAACAATTTCGAATTGGTTAACTAGTATAAAACAAACCCTGGATAACTGCAGTTACAGTTATATGTGGTTACAACAAGATGTAAATATCGATAAATTCTCATTTATTGTACAGTGTTCATTGCAGGATTAGTATAGACAAGACTGGAATAATATTGTGTCTATTTCAAGTAAATGTGACTTGTACCGATTATTTAAACCTGACCATAACCTAGAATCGTACCTAAAACACCCTTCACCTACAGTTCGAAAAATAGTATGTAAATTTAGCACATGTAATCTTAAACTCCCAGTAGAAGAAGGCCGATATGCTAACCTCCCCAAGGTATACCCGATATTGTAATAAATGTAATATGCAACGTGTTGGCGAACTGAGAAATGAATTTTTGCCACACTTTTTTACAAATAACCCTGACATGTATAAATTCCAACAGCTAATGAGCTCACAAGATGGAAAAGTAATTATCAAATTGTTCAAATTTATTAAAGGTGGATTCAACTATACATATAATATTAATAATAATTTACCTAATCATTACATTAATGTACCACTTCTAAACCTATCTACGAATGTCTATATATCTAGAGCTTTCACTATATTTTTTACAATGTTATTGTATCACCATGCCTTGTACAGCTGTATCTATATGTATTTCTATGTACTCCATGCCTCCACGAGAGGCCAGAGTTATAATAAACCTTGAACCTTGAACCTTGATCTGACCTGATGTGGTGACGCCGCAATGCATGACGGGTGGCTGAGAACGTGAGGCTATGCCGCAGCCAATTCAGCTAATATTAGGGTCACCGGCTGCCAAAATGGCGGCCACTTACCAATTCACATTAAAATGACTCTGCTACCACTGGAATAAAAGTTATGATTACAGTCATAAAATATCGACCTACAGTCCTAACAATGATGTTTTTATAGACCAAATAAGACCTTTTATTCACATATATTTCAGGCGAACAGTTTTAAGTGGATCTTATCCTATTTAAAAGTCTGAGTCGAGGCATAATTTCGATCGAAATATTTGGCCGGTATTCTCATGAAAACCGCGTCACCCGCGTCAAAACGGTTGAAAATTTTAAAATATTATTCTCTCAGTCGCCAGTAGTGGCTTAATTGAGAAAGTAACATTGAAATCTGTTATAATATATGGAAGTAGACTATTCTGTCTAATATGAATTTGTCTAGGCTGGATGTCTGCGAGATCCGCCATTTTGAAAATTGTCGAAACCACGTGGGTTTCTGGAAAAATCTATCGAATTTTTTCGCTGTTTAACGCGAAAACCTCTGTTCAGATAACCTTTCTAGCAAACCTCACTGGCATATTATTATTTTTGACCTACAATCACCACGTACCTTGCAAAAAATGATGTTTCATTTTTTAAAAAAATCCCCAATTTTTAAATAACTATCATTTCTGGCTCAAAATTGATGGTTTTTTGTTTGCTATAAAGTGTATATCTGACTGTAGAAGTTACGTGGTCGATCTAGCATAGTGGGTCACCAATAATAGGGCAGTAGCTTGTGTTGAAGTTCCTAGCCTATTTCAACTCCCGTCTAGGCGACGATACATAAATAACTTGACATTGACTCTGTGATAATGTTCTTGATGCTTTATTAATATAACTTCAACTTCGCTGTGCACTGTCTCAGATGGATCCCAGGATGATGATAGAATATTGAACGCGGCGGCAGCCTCGTGGCTAGCTATGGGGAGCAAGACAGACACGTCTGCCTGCTCCGCTGGCTGAGTTGCAAGTGGAAGAGTGAAGCGGGCTTGGCCTTGTGGTCTAGCGGCGGCAGCGCCCGCCAGGGGGCGCGGCTTCTCGTCAGATGCCGACCCCTGGCAAACGAAACCGATGCAGTCCCCACAAAGTCACCACATCATATTATATGGTGGCTTTCTGTATATCTAGCCACTTCCTCCTCCAACATAGTAAAATAATCATTTCTTAGACCAACATATGTAGAGTTTTCTGGTGGTATATAGGCACAGCTGATTTTAATATTTTTCTGATAGTATTCTGTAGTTACAGTTAACCATACCAGATGCTCATAGGTAGTGTCTATTCTAGTATGTTTTTCAAATTTGTTAGCTATTAATATTCCAATACCACCAGAAGCTCTTGAAGCATTTTTTACGTTTAAATGTTCTTCTCACATGATGTAACTGATACCCGGGTAATACCAATGTGTAATCATTACTTGTCATTGTTTCTGTTAAAAATATTATATGGAATAAATGCTAAAAGATCAGAATCTGCCAATTTGTTACCTAAGCCATTTATGTTCCATGACAGTACGCGTATTTCACTGACCTGATCATTTATAACCTCAGTGTTCGCGTTTGCTATGTCCTTGTTATGATGGTTGGTATATGAAAAGACTGACCGGTTACTGTATGGTTGTTGAACACTTCTGCAGTCAGTTTTTGTTGTCCCTTATCATTCAAGTGTAGGCTCAGATGTTGTTTTGTCATGGGTGTGGGCATATAGTCAACATTATTCAATTTTGAGCACGTATCTCGTATGTGGCTGTTCACGCGGTGAATTAAGGTATTATATTTATTCTGGTTTCTGGGGGGGATATACGACACATAGAAGTGTGTATTGTGTAGACCAGTCATTTGTTAAGTAAGTTCGTTAAAGGGACATGCCCAGGTTTAAAATCTTCAAAAAATTGGTGATTTTATTTTGGCTTCCTAATATGACCATATGATGTAAACATGTCCATAGACTGGAACTGCAAAAGTTTTTTAATTTTTGTGTTGCGCACTTACCAGTTAGGCTAGATATAGAGACGAAATTCCGGTATTTTTTATTTTTGACATGGTTGACAATAATTAGAAATCAGGAATTTCGTCTCTATATCTACCCTATACTGTTATGGTGAGCTATAGCCCTAAAATAACGTTGTAACATTTAAGTGATTTTCTTTACGTTGACCTTGAAGGGTACATTCGAGGTCATGTGGCTGTTGCATGTATTTTCTACCCTTGAAAGGAGACACTAGACACTAAATCACAGTAAACTTTCGGGCCATCTCACTCTGGTCATCATTAGTTTTTGTTTTCAAACGTGTAGCAGACACCCAGCTGTACAATTTGTAGAGCTACTTAAATGGTTGCTGGTAGTAGGCCTAGTACTTTTTCCCCCACCTGGGGAGGCTCATTAAAGATCTCCTCCGTCTTTTGCATGCTGAACTGCATGGTACGGGAGCACTAGTCAGTCTGAGTCTGCAACAATTATCCAAGGGGAGCGGAAGCCATTCTGATCCTTTGTTTAAGCTCAGTTGAGCAATTGCTGACATTGTAAAGTGGCGGAAATTAGAGTAAAGTAGAGCTGCCTTTGTGGGAGGATCTTCCAAATTGCTTTAGATTAGTTGGTGGAGATCTCTTTCCTGGCTGCATTGATATCATCTAGGTAACTCATTCTGGCGTAGGCCTACATCAGGATGACGAATCTCTCAATGCGTGGTGCTCATCAGCTTTTCAATAGCATCAGTAGCCATACAGTCGATACATACCAGGTGTCTTATATTCCCTCTCCCACTGTATCACACTCAGTGAATGCCTGGGAAGAGGGGCAAGACAGCAGATTTCTCTGGGCACATTGCATGAGCAATTTCATGAACAACAGCTATATAACGGATGTTTGAGCCAGTTCTAAATGCCTGTAAGATCCACACGGATGCTCCCGAACTGGCATATATTTCATTCCCACCAACTGATGCAAGTGTGACGGTCTGTTCTAATCAACCTGTAACAAATCTTTATAGTTATCTGGAAGCTTTGCTGGTGGCTGAACTCGTGGCCAGTTGCTTTTTCCCCTTCCACTTCGGTGAAGGGAAATGTTCCATCCTTGATTTACATAGTGCCCCAAACCAGAAGGTCATTGGTGTCTTCCAGAAAGAGATTTCCCATCTATCCGGACCTATAATGTACCCCTGGATATTGTTCATGGTGTCGCCCTGCTCCCTTATGACGGTGTTATTCAGCTACAATGATTTCCTCACTCTGTCTACTTTCTACTTTAAGCCAGCCACCACCAGCGCCTCCAAGCCGTAGGATGCTCCCAGATATTTGACCTTGAAATTGACCTTGAATTAAGGTAAAATGAAAGCAGAAATCAAAAGAAATTTTCCACTTGGTTCAAGTATTATTCGTGCCAACTGGCATAATTCTACAACAAAATGCAGTGGGCATGTCCAGCCTGCATGTCGTTAGTCTGTCCACTAACTTGCCTTACATCACTATAATGTACTATTGTTTGCAAGTTGGTTCTGGAAAAGGATGCTTCAAATGAAGATGAACAGTTGTATTCAAAGATGATAACAAGATGTGAGGCCAAACACAAACTTGGTCAAACTGTTCACTTAAATTTACCTTATTATTTCAAATTCCCTTGGGTAATGATCAAAAATAACTTCTGGTGACATATTATCCTACTACTGACACTCCAACACCCATTTCCCATATTCCGATATTGATAATTAAACACAGACCTGATCGAAATTTACAGGTAATCACTTTATCTCTTCAAATGACCTTGGTGAGCGACCTTTAATAACCTCTGGTGACCTATTCCACCACTGCCAGCATATCAATATCCATTTCTCAGACTCCCAGATAAATAACCTTTCCAATGACAACATGCAGACACAAACTTGTCAGAGTTTTTAGTTAAATCACATTTATTTCTTGAAATGACCTTGGACGATAACTTTAAATGACCTCTGATGATCTCTTACATCACTACAGGTAACCCAGGGGCCCGTTTCAACATCATTCTCGCTCAGATATAGCTCATTTGCATATGAGGATCGTTGAGATTAAACGAGTGGGTCAGAGTGCTCGTATCCTGCCTATACATGGTAAAGAGGGAGTCAAAACGAGGGAAGTCAACGAATTTTTTTATTTTCGTAAGCGGCAGGAATTAGGTCACGAGAAATCTGGAAAATAACGTACTAAAAACTCCCCCGTTTTTGGTACGCGCCCCTGGGCTCAGTTCCATCAAGCTAAAAAGATACGAGTTCTTATTAATTCTCGTGACCTTGGCCTGCCACTTACGAGAATATAAAAGTTCGTTGATTTTCCTCGCTTGTCTCCCTCTTTAACATGTATACGGAGGATACGAGCACTCTGACCCATTCGTTGAATCTTAACGATCCTCATATGCAAATGAGCTATTAATAAGAGCTCGTATCTTTTCAGCTTAATAAAACGGGGCCCAGACAGCCACATGGTGAACTGTTTTAGTGAAATTACCTTTGCCAATTAGCGTTATTTGAAAGTTATGATCAAAAACACGATTTCTCAGCAATTTTGGCGGTCATCTTGAATTTTGACAATTTATATGAGCAATAAAGTAAAAATTCTGCCGGCAATGAATTCTGCACCAATAGATTAATAATATTAGAGCGTTTGAATGTATTTTTAAGCAGGCTATTTTGATTTGAATTATTTACAGTAGCCCAACTTTATGGCGGCCATTTTATCCGGTGATCGGACTATATTTCAGCTTGGAGACAGTGATTTTCCTTTCGCAATAAGGATGTCTCCATATTCTACAGTACTCATGATGTCCGCCTGTACTTTTTTACAGGCTTTGTTTCGGAAATGGAGTCTCGACTAGAGGACGTCCAGTCGTTAATAAACGGTTGCAGCGGCGCACTTCTGGCGAGTGTTTATAAACACCCGTGCGTTTATAAACGGGCGGGCAATATATATATGATTATAAATATGTACATAAACAGATAATAATCGACAGTTTTGTTGTTTTGGTAAGGTACATTATTGTAGAGCTCACCTAGGAAGTAAGGTCAATGTCCAAAATCTGCGAGTTTAGCTCTTGTTTTGTGCACTAAATCATGTGTACAAAAAAGGACCACCTTATGGTATTAGCAGATTGTACCGGAAACGTATACATTTTTCAACAATGACATTTTAAGGAGGTGGGGGTCAACAAACCCATTTCTGGCGATTTTTACCAATTAAAGCATCGCATTTCACAGATTCTGCCTCCGAAGTGCGTTATATGTTGTGTCAATTGATACATAATGCTAAATCTAGTATAATAAAAAGAAAATGCCTGATATTATGGAATAAAATGTAGAGTTAACCAGTCATATTGGCCGACCGTTTATAAACACCTGGGTGTTTATAAACATTGAAAATGACACTTCATTCATATCTTTATGACATTTTTGTTAGAGATATGATATTTTAAAATTGTTTAGAAAATGGATGGCGGCCTTTTTGTGATATTCTCCCCTTCCCTCACTCACAGGCTTGTATAATTATATTATGTTATTCCAGAGTATCATCAAAGTTATAATTACTAAAAAATAAATTATGTTGCAGTCGGTTCCAGGTCATACCACATATTGAGTGGACTATATCATTATATAGGCCGAGACCTAGGCCTATATGCAAAAGCCTGCCAACCATATAAAATTTAATCATGGCCAATGGTCGGCTATTTTGAATTTGATTGAGTTGAAATTTCTCAGGGCATATCCCTACCTGAAACCGCACATTTTGTTTTATAGTAATGGTCTATACTAATACGGTGGGTTTCCGAGATCTGCTTCGGAAACGAATAGCTACCAGATATCAGACAAATTAAGGTTAATTATGGCCATTTAAGTAGGTCACAGTTCATCAGCCCCAAAAAAGCACATCTAGACCCCCTAAGGGATGTGTGTGTGCAATATAAAAGAAATCCCCGCATGGGTTTCAGAAATCTGCTGCGGAAAGGAAATGCGGGCAGACGGACGGCGGGCCGGCCGGACATCCGAGGCGACACCAATACCCTACCCCAACTTTGTCGGGCGGGGAATAAAAGTGCCTGCAAGTCTGCCATTTAAATTTAATTATGTTGAAATTTGTCAAGGCATAACCCTCCCAGGAACTAGACATTCTGTTCGATAATAATGGTCTAGGTATCTGGTACAGTTTTTCAGATATTACACATATTAGGCTATAGTAAATAAAGGACGCAAGCCGGTCATTTTAAATTTTATGGAGAAGAAAATTTTCAGGGAATGTTTCTTTGGTATAAAAATATTTTATTAGGATTTCCAAGTAGCACATAATTATGCTAATACAAAGGACCTCTAGTATACATAATGCAGGATTATAGTGAAAAACAATGTCTCTCTCTAAAGCCGCACATTTTGTTTTATAGTAATGGTCTGGCTATCCGGTACGATTTTCTAGATATTATGCATATTAAAGTCAACAATGATTTTAAAATTGATATATTTTTGAATGGTGAATTTTTTCAGGGCATACCCCACACCCCCCCCCCCTCCACCCCTGAAACCGAACATTTTATCCTATGATATTGGTCTAGATACCTTTACGCATTTTAAAGTAGATAATTGCTGCATGTCGGCAATTTTTAATTTCAGCCAGTTGACATTTTTCAGGACATATCTCTCCCTGAAACTGCACCTTTTGTTCAAAAGTAATGGTCTAACGATCTGGCACGATTTTCCAGTTATTAAACATAATTTATTCAAGCTTAAAGTGGTCTTATTTTTACGGTATATCGCCACCTGAAACCGAATTTTGATCAATAGTAATGGTCTAGCTATCTGGCAAGGTTTCCCAGTTATTATGCATATTAAAGTCAAAAGCGCATGGTCGCAGGGCGGCCATTTTGAATTTGATCAAGTTGAAATTTTTCCTGGTAGGCCTATATCCCTATCTTAAACTGCACATTTTGTTCAATAGTAATGGTCTAGTTATCGCCAGGCAAGGTTTTCCAGTTAATACGCATACTAGGCCATTTAGAATTTGATCAAGTTGAATTTTTTCACAGTATATCCCTACCTAAAACTGCAAATTTTGTTCAATAGTAATGGTCTAGTTATGTGGCCGTTTTTCCAGATATTATGCATTTAAAAAAAATAATGGCCGATAATTTGCAATTTTGGACCCCATGACCTAGGTCTGTCAGAATCTTGCCTAATTTCGAACTTATCCGAGCTATTCGTTAAATGAATATATGGTATACATTTTGGGGCGATACATAAAAAATGTTGAGTGAATCGTGGTAATGAGAAAATTTGTTGTTCGGAAAAAAGTCAAGGTCATAGGGGTCACAGAAAGATCAAATGTGAAATAAATCAAGCTTTAGTCAAGATTAACCTGTATGCAGGGTATGTGATGTTTAATGTGCATTACAGTTGTACACGAAACAAGTTATAGTGCTTATAGTGGAGGACGTGCGTACGGACGGACGCGCCTTGTGACGACAATAGGCATCCGCAAAAATTTTGTCTGAGGCCTAAAAAGGCAGGAAATATAACCTCCTCAGAAAATAAATTATCTGATACAAGTTCATTAAGACTACTGAAGCCCAAGCGCTCCCGCCCCGAATCAGCGGCACAATCACGCAGTCCAAAATCATCATTTTTATTTTGGCTCCTTGATATGGCCATAATATGTCAACATGTCCATGGACTAGAATCGCGTAAGTTTCTTTAATTTTGTGTTGCACATTTACCGGTTAGTCGAGAAATAGGGACGAAATTTAATTTCAGACATGCATGTCAAAAATAAGAAACACAAGAATAGCTGATAAACGGGGTTTTTGGTACAGTTGCTGCGTTGCCACAGCAACCCAAAGTTTAAAATACCTCCCCAACTCTATTCTATGGCCATGTAGTCCCAGAGCTAGGGGGGTTTTATTTGTTTTGAAAGGTCCATACGATCCAAGAGTTCCACCTATAGTGAAATTTTCTCAGCAATCCGAATCTGCACGTCTTACAAAAATCATGCTGTCCAAAAGTACCGTAAAAAACCTTTAAACACTAGTACCGTAAAAATTGCAAACCGCAATTTGAAATATTGCGTATGAAGTGATTGTTTGCTAAAAATGTGGTAATTTTCTTTTAAATAATTTTTAAATTATTTATTATCACTCACATATGACACAGGCTTTCACATGAATGTAAAATATTTTGTGTCTGATCAATGACAAATGCATAATAAAGCTTTAATTTGATATTATAACACGTAATTTTTCCCATTTTTCATACTTTTTCAGTAAATAGCCAAAATACTTTTCTCTCAGCCGATTTTTGTATAGTATAAATGTTTAGTTTTTATTCAAACATGTTCTAGAACTATTGTTGACTTAAAATTAACCCATTTGGAATAAAAATAATGAGTTATGTGAACATATTACATGCTTTTTTGGCTGGACGTAAAATGTGCGCGCTTTTCTTTGGGCTCAGGAAAATTTTATGTATCTCAGTTTTACTCAAATGGTAGTCAAATTTTGGGCTATATCAATATATTTGATATCAATAGAAATCTACTGGTACAGGCCTTCACATGGATGTAAAATATTTTGTGTCTGATCATTGACAAATGCACAAGAGAGCTTTAAGTTGGTATTTTATCCCTTAATTTGACCTTTTTTCATACTTTTTCAGCAAATAGTCAAAATACTTTTTTCTCAGCTTATTTTTGTGTATAATAAAAATTTAGTTTTGATTCAAACAAATCACTTTAAAGTCGTTATGAGCACTTCGTCAGTGGCTAAGATCATTTTCATAGTGGCAGTGATAACTTTCAAAGTGGTCAAGATCACTTTTGTAGTGACCTAGATCACTTTTTTAGGAACTGACATAAGATTATTAGTTGCCAATATCACTTTTGTAGAGGCTGAGATAACTTTTAATGTGACTGAGATCACTTTTTCAGTGGCCAAGATCACTTTTGTAGTGCCTCAGCCACTACAAAAGTGATCTTGGCCACTGAAGAAGTAATCATAACCACTTTAAAAGTTATCTCAGCCACTAGAAAAGTGATCTTGGCTACTGGAGAGGTCATCACAGCCACTTTAAAGAATATCTCAGACATTGCAAAGGTGATCTTTGTCTGAGATCACTTCTTCAGTGGCCAAGATTGCTGTTGTAGTGGCTGAGATCACTTTTAAAGTCGCTGTGGTCAAGATCATTTTTATAGTGGCAGAGATATCTTTCTAAGTTAGTCTAACCACTTCTTCAGTGGCCAAGATCACTTTTGCAGTCGTTCAGATATTTTAAAAAGTGGCTGTGATCACTTCTTCAGTGGCTCAGATCATTTTTATAGTGGCAGAGATAACTTTCAAAGTTATTGTAACTACTTCTTCAGTGACCCAGATCATTTTGTAGTGGCTTAGATAACCTTTAAACTGGCTGACACCAGTTTGTTTGTGGCCAAGATCACCTTTGCAGTGGCTGAGATAACTTATAAAGTGGCTGTGATCACTTCTTCACTCGCTTCGATAACTTTTGCATTGGCGAGATAACTTTTTAAGTTGCTGTGATCACTTCATAGTGGCCCAGATCACTTTGTAGTGACTTAAATAACCTTTAAATTGTCTGACAGCAGTTTGTTTGTGGAAAAAGATCATCTTTGTAGTGGCTGAGATAACTTCTAATGTGGCTGTGATCACTTCTTCACTCGCCAAGATAACTTTTGCATTGGCGAGATAACTTTTGAAGTTGCTGTGATCACTTCATCTGTGGCCAATATCGCCTTTATGGTGGCTGGAATAACTTTTAAAGTCGCTGTATTCACTTCTCCAGTGGCCAAGATAGCTTTTGTAGTGGTTGAGGTAACTTTTAAACTGGTTGTAATCACTTCTTCAGTGGTCAAGATCACTTTTGTAGTGTCGGAGATAACGTTTAAAGTTGCTGTGATCACTTATTCAGTGGCCAAGATCAATTTTGTGGTGACTGAGATAAATTTTAAAGTCGCTGTGATCACTTCTTCAGTGGCCAAGATCACTGTTGTAGTGGCTGAGATAACGTTAAAGTTGCAATAATCACTTCTTCAGTGACTAAGATAACTTTTGTAGTGGCCGAGATAACTTTAAAAATGGCTGTGATCACTTCTTCAGTCGTCAAGATAACTTTTAAAAAATGGCTCCAGAGAATGTAAAAGTAATAACAAACAATCATACCATATAAAGTTAACATGAGTGAGAAGTCTTGCTGCTATTGACTAAGAAAACGTTGGAAATTGTTCAAATGGAGGGATAAAATACAAAGTTAGCGCTTAATTATTGCACATTTCGTATTTAACAGAAATAAAATATTATGTATCCAAGTTAAGGCCCTTGATAGTTACTTTTAACTGATATCAAAGATGTTTGTACAATTTTTTTTATTTTGGATACCCGGTATTCATTGGGCAAAAATGTGAAACACTGTCAATTTCTCCGGGTTGGAAGAAAAGTGCCAAATTATACATTCAACCCAAAAATTGTGTAATATGTTCAAACAGCTCATTATTTTTTATTCCAAATAGGTTTATTTCAAGTCAACAATAATTCTAGAACATGTTTGAATCAAAACTTAATATTTTTATACACAAAAATCAGTTGAGAGAAAAGTATTTTGACCATGTACTGAAAAAGAATGAAAAATAGATAAAATTAGGTGTTAAGGTACCAACTTTGTCAAAGATTAGACACAACATATTTTATATCCGTGGCCTGTGCCAGTAGCTTTCTATTGATATCAAATATATTGATATAGCTCAAAATTTGACTACTCAGTTGGCAAAACTGTGAGATACATACAATTTTCCTGAGCCCAAAGAAAATCGCGCACATTTTACGTCCAGCCAAAAAAGCATGTAATATGTTCACATAACTCATTATTTTTATTCCAAATGGGTTAATTTTAAGTCAACAATAGTTCTAGAACATGTTTGAATCAAAACTAAACATTTATACTGTACAAAAATCGGCTGAGAGAAAAGTATTTTGTCTATTTACTGAAAAAGTATGAAAAATGGGAAAAAATACGTGTTAAAATATCAAATTAAAGCTATATTGTGCATTTGTCATTGATCAGACACAAAATATTTTACATGTGAAAGCCTGTGCCATATGTGAGTGATAATAAATGATTTAAAAATTATTTAAAAGAAAGTCACCACATTTTTAGCAAACAATCACTTCATACGCAATATTTCAAATTGCGGTTTGCAATTTTTACGGTACTAGTGTTTAAAGGGTTTTTACGGTACTTTTGGACAGGATGATTTTTGTAAGACGCGCAGATTCGGATTCCTGAGAAAATTTCACTATAGATGGAACTCTTGGATCGTATGGAACTTTTGGCGAATCTTAATAAAAAAAAAAAAATAAATAAACTTTCAACACAAATAAACCCCCCCCTAGCTCTGGGACTATGGACATGTTGACATATTATGGACATATCGAGAAGCGAAAATACAATTTTGGCTTTTGAATGATTTTTTGTCTGATTGTGTCGCTTTAAGTAGCAAACTCTTATTGCTTGGTTTATAATATGGGAAAAAACTTAGCCGAGCCCTGCGCTCTATTAATTGATCTGGCCATGTAGGCCTAATCAGGTAAAGAAACCACCTAAAACAACGCCGTAATCACCATGAAATCTGGCTTGTCTTTTACTTTAGAACTAGGTGAATAAAACATCCCGTTTCCAATTTTTTTCTGATGTACCCAAATTGACATTCAAATACTGAATGGTATGGGCAAATATCATGTGTAGTCAACAGGTAAAATAATATATCAATTTTCTCAATTCATTTATTCGTGCAATAAAGGCATCTGGCCTAATATGGAAATACAAACTCATTACTGACTGTCTCTGCAATATATGGTGTACAAATGCTTCTAATTTACATGACATCTGCATTTTTGTTATTCATTGATTGATAAAATCGTTCTAAAGAGTGTAATATTCAGGTAAAATAAAGAGAATTCTTAGATCGAAATATTCAGGACAAATCAATATCACATGGTAGGCTATGCATCTTCTATCACTCCGAGATTACAATTCATACACAATCGCTCACTCATTGGTACGTCGTTGTGTCTATCCTTTCAATTTTTAACTTGTGGCTAACGGAGCGAAAATACTTATAGTATTATTATTTGTTCTTTAGAATCTGTACACAACATAGTCGCTCTTCTCCGAGGCATCATTGCCATACGTCATGTCTGATATATCCATGTCCCCAATGTAGTTTATTGTAGTCACCCCGTGATCCATACTCGACATTTGGGTATTTTCCATATCCTTGTCATCTGAAACTAAACAGCAAAAATGGAAATAATAATTTTGCAAAACCATTTAAATATGGGACCCAAAATAAATAGTTGTTCTATAGCTGAAAACGGTATAATACAAAATTGCTATTTGCCAGATAGGTATATATTCTGTGTTTCCTGAGAAATTATATATATGACGAAACTACTTGTCTATTTTCTTTTTCTCTCACAAGTGCAATTTTTGTGTGAATTAATATAAGCCTCAAGGATTGTTCATAATTATACCCAAATAGCCTACGCAAATAAATAACTCAAGAGAGAGAGATCAATACATTTGCTGATCATACTGAAATTATCAGCATACTGTTTAGGTTTATTTTTTTCGACGATTATTTTTTAGGGGGTTTTACAAACACCAACAATATGCTAGATGTCAATATATATTATCTGTGTAAATTATGAGCGCTTTTTTCACAATTTTTACCATCCATAGTTATATAATATTCTTGATAAAAGCATACTATTTGTGCCCTCAACTTCTTGCATACTATCAGTACATCTGTGACCTCCTTCAAGACAAATCGTTTATGTCACGTTTCATACGAATAACTTCGAGACCTGGTTTGCGTCAAATGGTGTACGAGAAGTATAAAATTGACTAGTTCTAGTTCTCAATCAAAGATTATGCCCCCTGGATACGTTTAAACTGGGGTCGTCGAAATCTACTACATAATATAATATCAGTTTTCCAGTTTGACGTGAAGCCTTAATTATCTCTGTCGGCTTCAATAATGGATATACTTGTAAACCCGTGTGCAAATTGAGATCCATTTAATCTGTAAAACCTGAACAACACAGCAGCTGGATAAATTGCGGCATGACATAAATTTTTTTATTTCACTTCAATATTTATACAAAACCACAGAAGTACAAGCGCTCCCATCCAGTTTAGGACATTTTGATGATTTGGCATATTTCACTTCCAGATATTTATTTTTAGCCACAGGCCTATATTGAAGAAATTGCTTAAGTGCCATGGTATGTGTGACTAAAGTTCTTATGCTTACGGATTTTCCAAATCGGAAAGAAAGCCATTTTGGATTTTAAGCAAGTTGGAATTTTTCAAGGTATATCTCTGACTAAAGCCTCATATTTTGTTTTATGGTAATCATCTAGAGTAGTCTGGCACGGTTTGTCAGATATCAGGCATATAATAAATATTGTCCGCCAGTCGGCCATGTTTTTAGGGCACACTTCTCCCTGAACTTCTTATTTTGGTAATGGACTATTTAGCCGTCACGGTTATCTAGTTATCAGCAGAAATGCATAATACAATATTATGTATTATTCATTTCTGATATCAGGCATATTAATAAAGTAAATTATGACCGCAAGTCGACCATTTAAACTTGATCAAGTTGAGAACCCCACTCTTGCCTTCAATTTTCAAAAAAAAAATAATGTTTCTTCCCCACTCACTCATAAAAATTCAATATTGTGGGGAACCTGCGTCACCGAAAGGTAGCGTCCTCGGCCTCAGACCACCAGGGCTCGGATCCTATGTTTGGAGGGCGGTGTCACCTCACCATCATCAGGAGGTTCTCCTGGCCCAGTTTAGCCTATATGTTCACAAAGGTGGCCTAAAACCCCATTCATTAAATTTTTTATTTTGATCAAGTTGATTTTTTTCAGAGCGCATCTTACCATGAGACCTCACATTTCGCGTTATAAAGTAGGCCTAGCTATCTGGCACAGTTTGCCAGATATATCATAGTTAATAATGGCCGTTAGTCTGCCATTTTGAATATAACCGACTTAATATTTATCGGGTCACATCCATCCTGTTCCTTTATTACTATTTGGCACGGTTTGACAGACAACAGGTATATTAAAGTAAATAATTTCATACTGACCACCAATTGGCCTTTTTGAATTTGATAGACAAGACATGACACATTTATTACGTTTGTTCAAAAAGAATATGCCAGGAATGTTTCCGACTATACACATATACATTATTAGGGCGGTCAATTTAGGCGGTGAATTTTTAATTCAAACTTACAAATTCTAAAGAAACTGTAAGCTGTCGAAAACTAATCAACTCACACACAATTAAAAATAGAGAATTGATCAGTAATCTGATCCAAACTAATACATATAGGTCAATAATCAGGAAATATTCGTACATAGCCATAATTGCTATTGCGACAGTTTTTAACTTAATATACATGTAGTGTAACAGTTTTTAACATTTTAATACGATGAAATCTCACCTTATTTTATGGTAATGGCTCAGCCATCGGCCACGGTTCGCCAGATATCATGCATATCAAAGTAAACAATGGCCGCCAGTCGGCCATTTTAAGTTAAAAAAATTCAGGGTGAATCCTCCCGTGAAATATTACATTTTGTTTTATAGTTGGCTAATGGTCTACCCATCTTGAGCGGTTTTCAAGATATTCTGTGAAACTCAATGACCTTGACCTCCTTTGTTTTCACCGAGCTGGCTAATACAACGAAGTAAGCAGGAGGGATCTTATATAACCTTGTTTTCACCGAGTGACGTCACTGCGTTTCACAGAATGAAGAATTGGGAGGGGGTGTTACATAACCTTGTTTTCACCGAGTGACGTCACTGCGTTTCACAGAATTCATAAAAAAAATTCAATTGAATATACTACCATAATATAGTAGGTCATGGTGATGGGTCAACATCTATGCCAAAGTACAATTACACGAAAAAGACACATCTGGGGACATTGGAGATAATCTATCTGCAATATGGCTGTAATCCACAGAGTAGGCGCTAGTGTTTAAAGATCTTCTCCGGAAACAAAGTGTATGTGGTTCGTTCCACCCCTTTTGAGATCAGCTTTTAAATAGCTCAGAGTGTGATTTTTTCCTTTTAACCCTTTGAACACGAGATTATTATGCTACTGCGCTGTTTCTGAAACGAGATTATTTTATGACGTCATAGTTATCTCATGTAATCAAACCCGGAGATCTCCGGGCCTCGTATCTGAATGGTCTCCCTGAAGCACGGAGATCTCCGGGCCTCGTCACAAACGGGTTAATAGGGCAAGTAACTTATGTCAAAGTCACTATTCTATTTCAATTCCCGTCTGGGCGACGGTACATAAATAACTCGACATTGACTCCATGAACAATGTTCTTGATGTTTTATTAATTATAAATCATAACGCCGTGCACTGGCTCAGATGGAGTGATGGAATGTTGAACGCGGCGGCAGCCTCGTGGTTTGCTCTGCGGGGGCGAGACAGACACGTCTGCTCGCCCCGCTGGCTGAGTCGAAAGTGAATGAGTGAAGCATGCTTGGCCTTGTGACTTAGCGGCGGCAGAGCTCCCCAGGGGGCGTGGCTTCTCGTCAGATGCCGACCCCTGGCAAGCGAAACCGATGCAGTCCCCACATTACCCCTGGGCTAAGTGATAACGTGTGAACCTAGCTAGCTTGTGGGTATAGCGGAGGCAGCGCCAGCCAGGGGGCGCGGCTTCTCGTCAGATGCCGACCCCTGGCGAACGAACCCGATGCAGTCTCCACACTTTTGCAGATGACTTCAAGATATGTCCCTAATGTTGAAGTCCATAGTGCGTTTGAAGTACTGTATGTGGAACACGATCTTCCTTTAATCAATGGGGAACACCATTCTTCAAGAAAGACTCAGCAGCATGTTCGATTTAGGAATCTGCATTCACTTCTAATTTTATATCAATGACATAAGACCATACGTCATCCCATAGCATGAAGCCAGGGGCCTGGTCATCGTGTTTCACTAATTTCAGTTTGTCATTTCAATTTCACTCATAGTGTAGCAAAAATTATCTGGCTATTGCCCACGAATATATAACATTGTTTTATCTGTTGTCACTACATTTTCCCCCTTTCTGCAGCCTGTTTCAAATACAGCTCTCGTCACCGAGGCCTCCTTTTTCCTACCCATATGTATTAAGCATATGAACTTTGCATTCATTCTGAGTTTGTGCTGAATTTTGTGTCATGTCACCCCATTTAATTTTCCAAGGTTGATGGTCATTGGGTAAGCCTATATAGGCTTATACTGAATTAGGGGATACACTCTTTGGAACATAGTCCATATTCTCTCTACAACTACAGGAGTCGCTTTAGTTCCGCACATGCTCTGTACCGAATCGTTTTGCTCATGCCTGAAATTTTGCAGGGCGCATCCCTCACATTTTGTCTTACAATAAAGATTTTCAGATCACTTGTGTAAAATGGCCGCAATCTATACCTAATAGTTTTAAAGATCTGGTCCGGAAATGAAACGTATGTAGAAATGCCAAATAAGGCTATTGTAATGAAATGAATCGGGCTTTAGGCCACCTTTGTGCACATATAGGCTAAACTGGGCCATGAGATCCTCCTGAGGCTGGTGAGATGATTGAGATGACAATGTCCTCCAGACACAGGATTCGAAATTCGAGCCCTGGCGGTCTGAGGTCGAGCACGCTACCTCTCGGTCACGGAGGCTCTCCACAATATTGACTTTCACACGTGGATGTTTCTTTCAAACCGCCGAGACCGGAAACCGAACCCCGAACTCGTGAAAGGCAGCGGTGCTAGCCACTGCCCTAGGGTCCCCGCCCAATTAGGTTATTGTACTGTACCAAAAGTAGGCCGAAATCCAATTATTTCCAAAAAAAACCCTTAGACGTGCTATGTGAAACAATATGACAACAATTGGAGAAGCACGGTACAGGTACATGTGGGAGATGAACGAAAGTTGACAGATGACTGGACAGATGACTGGACACCCTTCAATCTTTTCTGTTACTTTGCAAATCAGATAAAAAATATCTTAACCTGTCCAACAGCTACCTAGATGTGAGCAACATACTAAAAATTACCACCCTATGTTGTCTTCTTCTCAAGACGGGAGCAGTTTTACAGGACGGACGGAGCCTGATCAAAGCTCCCTCTGCATCTTCAGCGACGGCGGGAGGTGATAAATATCAAATTGATCATCAGATGCATGAACAATAATTCGAGAAGTACTTGGTACTTACAGTACTGTGCAATTGAAACTGGTCGTGAAAACGAAATTACCTTTCATTTCCCTTTCATTTCCCCCACCTGTTTCACACAAATTCCCCTGAGGGGAATTTTTGTGAAACAGTTTTCTCTCATTTTCCCCCTTTTTCCCTGATGTGAGGGGAATTAATTTCACAGTCTGTGAATTCTGTTTCACCATTGGGGAAACACAATTCACCATTTTTCCCACAATTTCCCCGGAATTTCCCCCCGAATTCCCCGAAATTCACAAATTTACAAGTGAAAAATACATTTCCCTCTTGGGGAAATCTAATTCCCCTGATTTCTCCAGTGGCTACCGTGAAAACTGATGAAAATTCCGGGAAAAAAAAGTGAAAGGTATTTCGCAGGGAAACGTGAATTCCCTTTCTCTTTCATTTCATTTCCCCTCCCGCCCGACCAGTTTCAATTGCACAGTACTGTGGGTATTGATTTTGATCAGTTTAATATTCAAAATTGTTGTTACTCACCAGATTTTTCATGTTGTCGTGGGGGTAAGAAAAAAACGATGCTCAATTGAATTGAGGCGTGCCAAAAGCTATGAGTATAGTGGTAGTTGCTTTCAGTTTCAAAAAATGTATACACAATGAGCCCCGCTCCAGCAATGACCAAACCAGGAATAATACAAAATGTGTACCGCTTGATGCTAGGGAAACAGCCACGTGTCTTGTAGCACTGCGAGCTCTGTCAAAGTAAAACATGAAATTTGAAAGGATTTTTTAATGTTCAGCACTGTATACTAGTACTATGAATCAACAAAAATGTTTATTGACAATTCCCTTTAATGTCGATCCTTTTTACTAAAATAAATTACAGATATCATAGAGAGAACAAAACAACATGGGGCAAGTTTTTTACTCCTACTGGATGTTAAACCTATATATCCACGTTTTAATATTACATCTGAAGCTATTCAGGGGCGGATCCAGGATTTGAAAAAAGAGGGGGCGCAGAGGGTTCGGGGCGAGATTTTCGGCATATTTAGGCCAATTTAGGGGACTTTTTAAATAATTTGGCACAAAAAGGAGTGGGCGTGCGCCCCCTGCGCCCCCCCCTCTGGATCCGCGCCTGCTATTCATAACTTTAAGGGCTGGATGAGCTGGCAAAAAAATATACACCTATATTTCATGCAACATTACTGTATAATAATGGGAATAAATTTGTTTCATGAGGCCATAAAAACAGTAGATATATGATTGATAAGTGAAGTAATATTGTACGGACGCCCGGGCGGATAACCCGACTACATAATACCTCCGGTCGCAGGCTGGCATAGGCCACATAAAGAAAGGTTATCTGGACAAAGCCCGCCACTTTAAGAATCATGTGACCCCAGTGTTCTCGTTTGTAGTGACCTCCACTTTTGTTGGACAAGTTTCACAATTTAATTCTTATGTAGACCTTTCAGAAAATGAGTGAGCGGGAAGAAATGTATGTTTCTTTAAAATATGAATTCCAGAAATCAAAATGAATGGGGTTTAAGGCCACCTTTGTTCACTTATAGGCTAAACCCAGCCAGGAGAACCTCCTGAGGATGGTGAGATGAATAAAATGAAAATGACACTGCCCTCCAGACACAGTATTCGAAATTCTAATAAACTAATAAAAAGGTCAAATTGAAATTGGGGTGGATTCAAAAACATTTTAAAAAGCTTGAGCGCTTACCAGTAAACACGCGGTCTAATTAATACTAAATTGAAAACGGAAAGCAAAAAAGTTTAATTTACACAAAACTACGAAAACTACAAAAAAAGTTGATTAATTTTACACATTTTTTGGCCTGACTCATTTATGCATGTAAGAATAATATTTACGTCTTAGTTTGGCAAATTATTAGTCTGTCTATACAAGGTTGGAATTGTTTTTGGGTGAAGCAGAAACAATTGTATTCACACTTACCCATGAGCCAATCATTATCGCGAGTGCTACAATAATTGGAACTAGGAAAGTCCAAACATTGAACTTATCCCAGGTGACACCCATTCCAATTCCAAGTGTCCCTAACATGAAGAGAAACGTTTGTAGACGAGACACCAACTTAGCCATGGTTATGATTGTCACCCAGAATGATAATATAGCCCCCCAAAAGTCACAGAAGCTGAGTACGTCAAATGGCATTATACAATAGGTGTACTTGTATTCTCCATCACATGCATGATAAAACTAAAACAAAGAACAAAATTTGCACCATTAATAAACTGATTCCAATCTACCCAACAATGAAATTGCTGACTGTCCAAACTAATTTTTTGTATCAACATGTTTTTATTGCGAAATTGAAGAAGTTACAATAATGTAATACAAGGTTTCAAACTGATTCTGTTTTAACCATAACTGCCAGCTTGCAGTGTCGAATCCAGAGGGTGTCGGGGTTTTATAAAGTAAATTGTTGTGTATAAAATTTGGGCAGTCAAAGTTACTTGGGTTGTGCTCAAAATTAGTATTATAATAGCGCTACTCATCATCAAAAATGACCAATACTACATGCGGTGAGCTTAAACTACGGTCTATAAAGACTCAACAACAGTGTATATCTATAAAAATGACTCTAGAATAGAGTAGCATACATCATCAATCACATTGATCATATAAGTGATATATAAGTGATTGAAATCGTTTTGCTAACTAGCCTACTACATGTATATATATAAATAAAGGGTACGTATAACAATACCAGTCTAACTAACACTGGATGTTACACCAACGCTGTATCAACATTAAACCAACGTTAGAAGAAAGGCCCGTGTGAGATGAGAATTTGTGATCCTTAAAGGCCTAAAGTGTGTATAGCGATTTCAGAGAAGGGGGTGTGGTGTTTTGGTAGAGCGCCTGCCAGACTGCCTCACCAGTCAAGCATGCGTCCCGGACTCAACCCCGCTGAAACATCCTTGTTGCTCCCTTCTGAATGTGACTAGGCGATCACGTTAATGTCGGCCTCGTCGAGTTAAGGTTGAAACCAGTGTATCGATGCCACACATAGCGATTTCCGTAATTGGCATTACGTAATCTTGAAGCAGTGGTGACAGTGGCCTACACCTAGTTGTCATAACCTGATAACGATTATGAGGCGAGTTGTAGCTTTCACGGCTGAGTATAAGCGCTATTAGTTGGTAGTTTTAACATTGAAAGTAATTTGCATTGAGAATATTAAAGTACCGGTAAGTACGTATCTAGTACGTTCTTTGTTATGGATAGTTACATCAATAAATACTCACCGTGGAAAAAAACATGGTAAAGAAATAGACGAGTGCCTCAATAAAGAAACGTCTGTAAGTTGCCAGGAGAACAGCAGGTAACATAAATAAGTTACTTAGTGTGAGTAGTAGAACAGCTAGGAGCTGTTCCCAATCCGGAATAGCTACTGTGTCATCAGTACAGCCGTAACCTTGCCAATCTGTCAAAAGTATCAATAATAATCAAGGCAATAATAGTACAAAAAATGTATTACATGATACATTTAATTATATTGTCTATTGGAAACCAGGATGACGGGAGTGGTAGGCATATATTATCTTTAATTTGACTTTTAAGGTGCTTACTTTTGACACATCAATGTGGCTCCAAAGATCATCAAACACACAAAAGAATGAAATCAATTGTGTGAACATAGGATAGATATCAGTGGTGTAAGGGCAAATATCTCTGGAGAATTATCTCTTCATTTAATAGTAGTCTGTCTGCCGCATCACATAACCTCAGAGTCTGTGATAAAGTTTTTTTCTCGGTGGATTATTGTTGCATAAGGTCTACTTGAACATTCTAGGGTGGATGTGAAACTCTCACCCTTGAGTAATTTTTATAAATCCAAGATGGCCGCCAAAATGGGTTCCGCTATATACATTCTATAATAGTGTCTTCTAATTATGCTAGAGAGGCATGTAATACATCCAAATAGGGGTTTTGAGGGATGCTCAATCAAAATATTTAGACTAGAAAGCTGGAAAATTGTTATATTTTGAGTTATTGACCATGTTATGGTGTATATATATGCCAAATTATGTCGTACCATGTGACACAGTACCTTCCTATGTCCAAAATTATTTAGATGTAACCTTCAAGTGTAGATGTAGCCTTCAAGCTAAATGTAGACTGCAGATAGTATACCCTAAAAATGAAGTGGATAATGTGTATTTAATTTCAAGTATGGAAAAGATTGTCAGCAGGACTCAAGGGGCATACAGAAAAATAGTGGACATGTGAGAATCTTGTCGATTATAGATGCAAAGCGAAAGTATGGAGATGACTTGCACAGCAAATTACATGCCCAGTTATCAGAAACAGCTAACTTGACTCTTTTCTATCACAACAATTGTGTTTCTAAATATACTTCCAAGTCCAATGTGACAAAATATGTTTTACAAAATGTTGCAGAATGCTGAATTTAATTTAAAAAACACTGTCTCTATTGTGGAGAGATTTGTGCCATTGTGAAAGATGCAAAGAACCCTGAGAGATGGAGACATGCCTCTTTGTGCCACTCGAGATACTCGGAGCACAATAAAAAGCCATACACAGAGTTTCTTCTTGATAGATGTAGAGCTCGTAATGATGACTGGGCCAGTCAGGTCACACTTCGGATGGAGGGATCACTGGATCTGGTTGATGCAGAGGACAGACATCACAGGGATTGCATGTGCAAGTTTATGGCCCTCAGAAATATACAACTAACAGGAAGAGAATCAGAAGCTGATGTGACTGCTTCAGGACTTGAGGCTGTCTTCAGCTTCATGTTGGAGAACAAGGACAGTCTATGGAATTTAGCCGAGCTGTATGGTATCTACATCAGTTGTAGTAGTAGGTTGTTGTCACGCCCGATAGTCATATGTTTTACAAAATGTTGCAGAATGCTGAATTTAATTTAAAAAACACTGTCTCTATTGTGGAGAGATTTGTGCCATTGTGAAAGATGCAAAGAACCCTGAGAGATGGAGACATGCCTCTTTGTGCCACTCGAGATACTCGGAGCACAATAAAAAGCCATACACAGAGTTTCTTCTTGATAGATGTAGAGCTCGTAATGATGACTGGGCCAGTCAGGTCACACTTCGGATGGAGGGATCACTGGATCTGATTGATGCAGAGGACAGACATCACAGGGATTGCATGTGCAAGTTTATGGCCCTCAGAAATATACAACTAACAGGAAGAGAATCAGAAGCTGATGTGACTGCTTCAGGACTTGAGGCTGTCTTCAGCTTCATGTTGGAGAACAAAGACAGTCTATGGAATTTAGCCGAGCTGTATGGTATCTACATCAGTTGTAGTAGTAGGTTGTTGTCACGCCCGATAGTCATTGAGAAGGTTAAGGAATGGTTCTCTGATGATTTCATTGTTTTGACATCCCCTGGCTATGCAAGCATCATCGCATTCAAAATGTGTGCTTCATCTCTCTTGGAAGATAGTGAAGGATGAAAATGAAGGCGATGAATTGGAACACAGCAAGATTAAAGTGGCAAGATGCATTAAACGTGAGTGCAAGCAAATTAAATTCGAAAGTACACATTATGACCTTCACATTAACAAAGACAAGATAGACGAACCGGTTTCTCAAACACTATCATCTATGTTGTCCTTGGTCTCCCCAAAGTTGAATAAGACATCATCTGCTGCTATAATAGGAAATATCGTCACCAGTGAAGTTACACACGAGGCCACTGACCTACAGATTGCCCTAGGTTTACTTACCCGGGATTCCAAGAAAGTTGTGGACAAGCTGTATGACTACAGAGTGACATGCAGCTATGACGAGGTGGTGAGATTTAAGAAAGAAGTCTGCTGCCCATGCTTCTTATACAGACACCAGTGTTTAGGGGATCTCTCACACGGGTACTGTTATTATCCAGATCATTGCTGGCAACTTCGATGCTGATATATCTCCCCCCAATGGTCAGGTGTCTACCAGCGCACTCGCAATGATTGTCCTTCAACCTTCAGCAGCCCAATCACCAGAAAACACGGAGAAAGAACAGATCAGACGAATAAAGAAGGAAGATATGTCTCAAAAACTAACTGAATATTATGGCTTTTTCAATGTGACCTACCAGTGTACACATAAGCAGCTGTGATTGAAATATGGGAAATTGGTTTTAATACTAAGCTGTGCCGGGAGCAACGACATTCTACGCAACCTAAAACCAAGGTCGTATATTTGCCTCTAATGAACAATTCGCCATCAGACCCCAAAACAATGGTGTGCTAAATCATGAAAGCCAAGAGGATTACATCAGAAGCTGGCCAAGAGTATGTAGTATATACTGCAGAAAAGCAGCTGTACAGAGTTGCTCTTCATCTACGTGGGAAAATCCTGACCTTTGTGACAATGGACTAGGTGGTATGCATTTATTGATGAGCTACATTGGCTGCATGGGCTTCTTAATGGCTCAGAGTGGCCTGGAAAAAATCCTAAGTTAGCAGTTTGGCGGAGTGAAGAAGATGATGATAGGCAAAAAGTTTCCAGAAAATGTCCGTGCCTTCAGACTACTACTTGAAGAGCTTCTTCGACCAATTTTTAGCAAGCTACAGTTGAGACCATGGGTGATATGAAGGGAGTCATTTATATGTTGACTATCCTAAAGTACGTGAGAGCCGAAAGGCGAGGGAGATTGGCCACTTTATTTGTTAGCTGGCAAGGAAATGTTAGTTATGTTCTTTGTAGCAGGGCAACACAACTATGCACTGTATGGACTGTACTATGCTAGGAGCATTGGAGCGATGCCAGGTAAGCTACAAGATCAGTTCATGAAGGGACAGCATACCATGCATCACAAACCAGGCATCAAATGTTCCTGCAAGTGTGAAAACCCATGGAACACACAGAGATTCAGCTGCAGCAGTTCAGGCATGACTTGTACAGTATTCTGCCATTGCAAAGGAGATAACGAGTGCTGGAATCATCACACTAGAATAAATGATGCTTTTGTGGAAACGGAATCTGATGATGAATAGTAGAACGATTATTATAGTTATTTGTTCAAATAAGTTTGTTCAACTCTTTGATTTTGTCAAATCATTGAAATAATCCTTGTGTAGCTGTATGTCAAATGACATATATTCACCATATTTTATGAACATATGTCTATATTGAAACATGTTGAATGACTATAATTAGGACCTGATTGGAATTATTTTCTGAAATCAGAATCTGTGTTTAGTTCATATACAGAAATAGTGTAAGTGAATGCGACATGTATTGCTGATTCAACTTCATCACTATTACCGGTTTAAATGTGCTTAATTATACATTTATGTATGTGATTTTCAAACAATCTATAATTTTTTTTCAAATATTCTGTACTTAGTTTTAATTAACAAATTGTAGTATAAGTATTAATTATATGTGAATATTCAGACGATCATATGGTGCTTTGCTCGAAGGGGTTTAGTATTTGGTTAAAGTGTCAAATCTGTCAAATCATTGGATTAACCTCTTACATGTAGCTGCATGTAAAAAGACTGAATATAGTAACCATATCATTACATGAGCACTTTTATCATTATTATCGGCTCATCTGCTCTTTATGCCTTTATGTTTTAATTAACAAATGCAGTATTATAACTGGATTTAAGTGTGCTTATTACGTTGTATACTGAAAGATCATTTTACGTTTCACTGTTTTCTGAACTCTAAAATGGTATCCATGTCGTTGTGACGTTCATTTGTGGACAAAATGAATAAACTTTCAGAAATTTGAGTTTTTCACCACCAGAAACCTCTATTTTGATGTATTGCATGCCTCTCTAGCCTAATTAGAAGACACTATAATATAATTTATATAGCGGAAGCCATTCTGGCGGCCATCTTGGATTTATAAAAATTGCTCAAGGGTGAGAGTCTCACACCCACCCTAGGATTTTCAAGGAGACCTTATGCAGCAATAATCCATCGAGAAAAAAACTTTATCAGAGACTCTGAGGTTAAGGTAATATTTCCAGTTTGGCAGACAGACTATAGTGTTAATAATCAGTTTTAAAAAGTCTTTTTTTTAAAACTGACACCTTTGTGTTTCAATATATTTGGGTGTTTATTAAACCTATACATTCGCGTATTTTTTTGGATTTAATATTACACCTGAATATATAATGGAATAATGTTGGGAGCTAGATAAAACACTTTCATGACCCGTAATTTATACATTATGATTTTAAAATGTGTGATAACATCCTCCATATTAAAAGGACGTCTCCCATCCATTTTAAGATGAAGATATTTCTAGCTGACTGATTAGTTGTCATTTTATATTGTCCATCATTTAGCGATGTTCTTTGGATTGATAGGCCTATGCACAGGACATATTTATTAATTGTAGTCTAAGTGGTGCTGATCCACAATATATTAAAAAATAGACATTTAAAATTTCATGGTGGATGATGCTGTATTAGACTATATATATATTAAAAAGAACATAAATTAAAAACAGAATAAAAAATAAATCATCACAGTAAGAAACTCAGCCAGACTATCAGATAAAACTAATTCCCGTATGTATTACAATTATTATTCATGTTTATCTATTTTTTAGGTGTAAAACTCTACAAATTTAATGTTCTTCATAACACATCCAGCACCCAACATTATGATATGCCCCACTAGCTTCAGGTGTAATATTGAATCCAAACGTTTTAATACGCGAAAGTATAGCTTTAATATTTCCTAATGTGGAGAAACGTATAGTTTCTTCTGAACCATAAATCTAGTTTTCTGCATTTTCATCATTATAAATACTATTTTAGTGATTACTCGTTTGGCCAATATGAGTGAAATGCTGTTCAATGTTTGCTTGCAAACAATTTAAACCACATCCTCAGCAGTCGCAGAGTGGTGGCCGAGATTCATTTTAGTTGCGTTTATGTTTACGACTATTTGGTACGTCAGTCCTGTGTAGTTCCAGAGCTAAATATCGCCGTCCAGACAGCAGAGGTAGTTTTCCACACTCCTATCCCTGCATGCGATGGAGCCTTTTCGACCTATTTGGACTCCTCGACCACCAGGCTTCAATATTTCAAAATCTGCGTCAATGTAGCAATAGTTTTGATCGCATAAAATATGATAACGAGATATTGCTAATTCATGTAGGCTACATGTATATCACAACATACATATATGAGCACATTAAATCTCAAAATTGATATTTTTCGAAACAATACCGCATATTTTAGTTTAAAATATATCATGAGGGGTGGGGTTATATCCACACACAATCAAAAGAAAATAACGTTTTGCAACCACTTAAACTCCTGTAAAGTTATTATATTCCCCATTTTCGGCTCTTATGATTTAATGTTTAACAAGAGGTGTATATATTTGACAGTATATTACTGTTGTACACAAACTGTTATTGTTTGTGGACAAAAACACACCGAACAGCTGACAAGGAACCAGTGCTGCCTCGACCCCAATATTGAAACGTGGCTGGGAAAGTTTCTACATTGGCTCGTCTATATCATCAAGTCACATAATTTACTATGGTCTGAGATGCGCATGTGATTGTCGGTAACTGGAATTTGACTTTGATGTGGTGTCGACAGCTATGACGAGGCCACGTGAAGCTTCGTGGACGAGTGGTTCAAATAATAAAAATCAGCCCCATTGCAGGCAGGGGTAGTGGGGGAACTGCCTCTGCTGTCATGATGATGATCTCTGGTGCGACGTTTCATTTGCGACTGTGTGGTGCACACGGCCCCAGACCTCTATACCACTCCTCATACTTTTGATATTACTTACTTCCAGTACATTTACACACGCTGAAATGAAGCACTCCACTGTAAAAATGACGACATGAACCATGTTCCCCACAGCTACCATCGACACATGGTCGCAGATCGATAGCAAATTTGGCAATAGAATATTCAGATTCACATGTTTCTTCAAGCAATGTTCTGAAATATTCAAACATAATTGTATTAAGAATTTACAGCTCATTAAAATTATTTAAGACAATATGAATTTTCTGTTAGAAAGTAAGCCATTTATGCTATTATTTGTCTTGGGTTCTCTTCATTCTCACCCGAACAAGAATCAGCGATAACGAAGTTCTTAGATAATTCTTGAAAAATTGTCAGTTACAATAGCAATGCAATGATAGTGGTAACATTTCATAATATTTAGCACCTCATTGCTTGTTCCACCAAAGATTCGGCTCTTTTGAAATTGACTATAAAATCGTTCCATCTTAAAGAATGATTCAACTGCAAGACGCGCATGCCTGGGACGGTCAAGTGTAGGCCAACAGTAGCCTATTGAGTACAGATTGACGGCATTAATATAGCCACTGAACTGATTACAAGATACTACTTAAATGGGACATTGATCCAATGCTGTTTTAATGCTAGACCAACGTCTGCGACGCTGGCCCAACATTGAACCAACATTGAATAAATGTACAATGTTTGAGAGAAAGTCCGCCTGCCCAGCAAACACAAGACATTTGTATAACATTTATACAACGTCGGCCCAACGTCTTCGACGTTGGTCCAACATTGCATAAAGTCATACAAATGTTTTATGTTTACTGGGCATGTCAATACAAGCTTGGGTCAAGCAGTTTCAACATCCCCACAGTAATACTGTTCGTTTGTTTGCAAGCAAGCGACCAAGTAGGGGTAAGGGCCAAGATCTTTGAATTATAAACTCATAGATGTCGCTCAAGTATATATGAACTTCCTGTGATTTGAGAACTTGCTCTTAATGAGGCTTTAGGTATGAAACGCATATTTATTATTATGGAATAGGAACTTAGCCTACCCACGGGCACTATTGCCTTCTGGGGACCCTTGTCCCGTGAATTTTACCAGTTGACTACACCTTTAATGCACATAATCTGATAATAGAGACAAACACGTTCTTGAAATGCAGTGGTTTGATGTCCCAAAGTTGACCGCAGTTTCACTCCAGGCATATATAATGTAAAATAAACAATATACAGTGTGCGGGGTAATCATGGTAATGTTGACCAAAAACTCACTGTGTGCTGTAACATTTCATCAACATAGCCATATACCAGGAACCAGGCTCTGGATAAGGAAAATACAGATGCGATGCAGCTCTGCTTTCCTCTGATAAGTTAGACGTGAGTAATCTCTGTGGCTCACACACAATCATAGAATCATCTATGGGTATACTGTGTTGTTGAATACAAGTGTGAAGTTGTACCTCTTGAGAAGTATTCTTTAAAAATAAGTAAACATCCTAAATTATTTTGTTGCTAAAAGAATGATTAAACAAGTTATCATATTACAATCAGGGTTGTCGTTGTACTGTAGCATTATAACTTGATTGGTAAATGCAATGTGGGAGTAATGGATATATACATTTCTTTATCGGCCATTAATCATCCATTAAAGTTATATGCAAAATGATTCAACAGAAAAATTAACTTGAATAACTTATTTTAAAATAGTGAAAATGTTTATTTTAACAATATTACAAACCAACTATGTACAGCTACATATTATTATCCCATATATGTATCCGGTAGCATTTATGAGAGTATCTATTATGCCCAGTGCTGAATTATTGAATAAAATTATCACTCACCTCAAACACCTCATCCAACCACGCATGAATTTTTAGAGTTCCACCAATGTCAAACATAGAGCGAATATCAAACTTCACAACAACCGGATTTTCTTCTGTTAGCACTACTGAATTTGAGATGTAGTTTGCATTAGGATTCCGATTGTAATTCACATGAAATGCTCTGTTAGGGATAGTGTGGCGTCCTAGCTCTGGCATTTGGATACAATTCGCAACAGTATTGTTTCCCGATGTTTCAAAATGAAGGTTTATTTGTGCGTTCATTGTAATATTGTGATCAGTTTCGTGTTGCCAGGTATCACTCGACAGCGTCTTCACCAGTTCTATCTCATTCTCAGATATCAGAGAAATTAGTTCACTTTGCAACGCAGACTGATTTGTTTCCGCAGAATCGTAACCTAAAATTGTTTTGCCCGAGAAGTCATCAACAGTCACATATGAGAAACTAACAGTAGGCCTATTATCATTTATGTGTGATTTATCCTCCAACACGGTGGAATAGCTGGTGCATTCTGGAAATAGACAGCTTTAATTTTGAACAAAAGGACTAAAGTCCTAAATCATCCCCCGCCATAAATTAAGTCAGAGTTTTTGCGATCACAAATATTTAAAAAGTTGACTTGTGGTGGCCATTTTAAATTTTTGTAAAATCACCTGCACATTATTTTTCTGACTTCTATTTTTGAGTTTTTGCGCCCACAAAAAACTATGAAGTTCATGCATGGCGGCCATTTTGAATTTCCGTGAAACCTTGAAAAAATGACATGCACATCTCCATATCATGGGGAATGTGATTGTAAAATTTGAATAATTTATGATTCTAAGTTTTAAAGTTTTTACACCCACAAAAAAAATGGAGTTGACTAATGGCGGCCATTTTTAATTTTGGTAGTATCTTTGAAAAATCACTTGCACATCAATGTGTTGCTAGGAATGTGATGTTAAAATTAAAACAAAATTGACCAAACTAATTTTTTGAGTTTTTGCGCCCACGAAAAAATTGAAGTTGATCCGTGGCGGCCATTTTGAATTTCAGTAAAACATTGAAAAAGTCACCTGTACTCCATATGGTGGAGAATGTGATAGTAAAATTTGAATAATTTCTGACTTTAAGTTTTCGAGTTTTTGCGCCGACAACATTTTTTGGAGTTGGACTCTGGCGGCCATTTTGAATTTTGGTAGCATCTTTAAAAATCACTTGCACATCTCCATGTTGCTAGGAATGTCATGTTAAAATTTTCAAAAATAATTGACCAGTAGTTTTTTAGTTTTTGCGCCCACAAAAAAACGTTACGCCAGACGCCGGACAGAATCCTGGCGCGACTAAAATCCCCCCTCCCGTACGGGCGGGGGATAAAAATGACATTCAAGTGGACTTCAAGTAGCACTTGAATTCAAAAAAAGAATGCAGAAAGCAACATTAACAACAGAATCTGTTAGCAAACAATTTAAAAACATGCCTGTATCATGCCTGTTATTATGAAAGAGGAGGAGATCGTCCTTCAAGTTACAGGAACTGTCTGTAAGTGCCTGAAATTTTATTCTCAGATCTAGTTTTGTATTTCAACGTAGGAAACGAATAAGGCATATTCACCAACTAGATGAGACTGTGTCCGTGCCTTTAGATATTTCAAGCTCAGCTCATAAAAAATATCAAGATGGCGGAAAAAAAACTCTTTTAAATTTGGGTAGGCTTCAAAAGTATTATATATTTTTTACAATATTCCTGCCTTTTTTACAAGATGGCACATAGGTCATAATTATGTAAAAACGGAAAATATACCCCCAATAAAAAACTGCCCCCCCCCCCCCCGCCCCGAAAAAAACACACATTTTTTTTACTTGGAGAGACACTACTCCAACATAAACAAAAAAATAATAATGAACAAATGACACCCGCCCCGGACCATGTCAATTTTTAAAGATGTCTGTCGTCAGCCATTTTGTTTTAAATGGATTTTTCTCCAAAGTTAGTCAGATCATCAGAAATACCTAGTTACCACTCTATCAAGTAACCGACCCTATAACTATTAGAGATGAATGGCGTAGTTATTTCGAGCACATTTATACACCAAATTCAGATAACCAAGACAAAAAGTTTGACGAGCATGTAAAACAGGCTAGCTGATTTCTCTGCTAATATAAACACTGATCGCGAGATGCACGTTTGTATTAATGTTATAATGCCAGGTGAAGTTGAAATTGTGTGTAAACAATTAAAGCTTAATAAAGCCTGTGGTTACGATGGTATTCGTGCAGAAAATCTCCGGCACGCAGATAAAACTACTTACTTTGTGCTTAGCAGAGTTTTCTCCGCAATGTTTTTAAATGGATACAGACCTGAATGTATGAAACGTGGTATTATCATTCCTATACCCAAAGGTAAAAAAGATCATAGTGATCCGAATAACTACAGAGGTATAACCCTCCTTAGTACACTTAGTAAGGTTTATGATAAAATTCTACTAAAGAGATATGAGAATTGGTTCAGAACCACATTATCTAATCTGCAAGGGGTAGCAGAGAAGGGTGGCTCCAGTATAAATACTGCTCTGTTACTACACGAAGCTATTGCCCATACTGAAAACACCTATGTAGCACTCCTTGATGTAAAGAAAGCGTTTGATAGTGTCTGGATAAAGGGACTTATGTATAAACTTATTAATCTAGGAATGGGTAAACGGCTGTGGTCCGTTATATATGATAGCTACAATGGGTTCAAATGTTCTGTTAAGATAGCTGGAGGCCTATCCAATTGGTTTTGTCCCCAACAGGGAGTACATCAAGGTGATGTCATGTCTATGTACCATTTTTGCATATACAACAATGACTTGTTAAATGAACTGGTTAGCATAGCCTGTCCTATTTCTATTGCTCATACAATACTTACATGTCCAGCCTTTGCTGATGATATCGCTGTTGCTGCCAAGTCAGAATCTACTTTACAATATATAGTTGACGAGGCTGTTGAACACAGTATTAAATGGAGATATAGTTTTAATTTGGACAAAATTCGAATACTTGTTTTCTGTAAAAATAATAGAGTGCGTATAGTTAATATCACAATAAGAAACCAGTTACTAAAACAGGTTGACAGTCACCTTCATGTAGGTATCCCACTATGCAGCACAAAAAAAGCAGATAAAGACTTTTGTAATGAAAGGATCACCTGTCACAAAAAGCTTGTACATATGATTTTAAGTATTGGTAGCAGTACTGGTGGTATTAATCCTATCAGTGGTAGTAAACTGTACTGGGCTGTGGCAGTGCCTAAATTACTATACGGGTGTGAGGTGTGGTCAATGAGTGAACAGAGTGTATTAATGATGGAGCAGGCTCATGTATGGGCAGCACGCGCCCTACAGAGTCTGCCAAATCACAGCTCATGTCTAGCGGTCACTGTTTCACTTGGATGGCTGAGTATTGAGTCACACATTGACATACAACGGTTATGCTATGTACACAGGTTATTTTGTGCTGAACCTCGCTCCATAGCCCGTAAATTGACTGTTCATGTTTTTATGCAAATGTATATAGATAAAGATATTTCTACATATGAGGGACCCATTGCTGTTTTATATAAAACTTGTAAGAAATATAATCTAATGGATATCGTGTACAATGAATTATTTTTTAGTGCAACTCCCATGTCATCTACACGTTGGAAAAAATGTGTTTATAACTCTGTAAGTCAACAGCATATTGCGCGTTGGAATATGTCCCACATAATGTACACAAGTTTATATTTGTTTAACAAATGTGTGAAATCTGTGAACTGTTTATGGATTTGGAAGGTTGCAAAACGTAATCAGGCTTTTTTAAGTAAATGTAAAACTGTTGCTAGGATTTTAATCGGTAGCGGATGTATCTTTTATAGTTTTTCAGGTGATAATGTCCGACATTTACAAATATGCTCTCTGTGCGATTCTTATGACAGATTAACTGTTGCTCACGCGTTGTTGAGCTGTGCGAGTCTTGAACCTCTTAGAAGTGTCAGCTGGGCCGCCGCTACTCAGTCTATGCCCGGTCCCCTGGCTGAGTCGTTAGGCTCGCTTTGTGACAATGAGAAAATGATTATGTTATTGAGCGGATTGAATTGTCCTTACATTACAGAGTGGCAGGTTATATATGAGGACATTATCACTTTTCTCGCCACAATGTACACCAAGTTCAAGGCGAATTTAGATCGACTGTGATTTTCCACGAGCTGTTCACAATACCTTGAAATGTCACAGTAATCATACGAATTTGAGCCATTTTGGGATTAGAGTTGGACCCACCCCGGCCGGCCCAGTGCGTTGGCCCTGTGTTGATCTGATCTTGGGCCAATGTCGTAGACGCTGGACCAGCATTGGATCGACATGGGACCGACGTATTGTGCCGGCTGGGTGGTTTCAGGCGGTGTACCAGCCTTGTGCCAATTTCGGCTGTACTTTTTCGTTTGTACTTTTATAAACACATGCTGCAATGTTTCACCCTCTGTACATAATGTTAATAATGTGTGTATTTGGTACGTTTTTCAATAGAAGTTCTGACGCATTTATGTAATGTCAAATAAAAAAAGAAGATTTATTAACATTTATGATTAAAATTAGCTACGAAATTAATTATTGATTTATCGGTTATAATACTATATAGAATTGTATTGGTATTGTCTTTACTGTATACCATGTATAACACATGTACTTCAATATGGAGGTGAATAAAGACATATATATATATAATAAAGTGTGAATGTAATTCAACCGGTGGTTCATAAGATATCGCGCTCGCCAGCTTTTTGTGCTGACATCTTGGAAAATAACCGTTTATGGCTAGTTTATGGGGAAAATTTGGCACATATGTCATATCTGTGAAAAATAAACAAAATTCATTTCATAACATAACTTTTTAATTAGAGCATAATTGAGTATACCCCTGCGGCGGCGGCGGAAAAATGCTAAACACTTTAAGCATCCCGATAATACCGGAAATGCTTAACTACCAAGTGTTGTGCTATACAAATTTAATCCTGTGATTTACTGTTATCTCTGTTAATACGTAAGCGGAATTTTCGATTTAGGTTTCTTTCTAAATTTGAAAAATGTTTTATTACCTTTTGTTTGTACAGCCAAGACTAATTCCAATTTCGCATCCCCTATTGCTTCAATCTTGATGTAAATCCAGGAATTCGTAGCGGGCGAAGTGACAGTAGAAATGCAATAGTTTTCAGTAAGTGTAGAACAGTTAGTAACATGGGTTTCTTCATTGTTAGCATTGGGTAAGGCAAAAGCACGTGACAAAAGAACAAGGGGGCATGAAGATATATCATCAAACGATTCTTTAGTGCAATTTTCAACGCCTAATTGATACTGCCATGTGTGCTCATATGTGTGGAATCTAAAACACGCACGTGTTGGTCAATATAACATTCATCAAACGAGATTACAGTTCAGAGCATTGCGCAGTAGGAATCTCCGTTGAGATATTTTGCGTGTTTGCAATACGCATTGTAGCAAGAAGCTGGATACTTTATTTGACAAGCTCTCACCAATTACCCGCAGTAAACAGTCATGTATGAAGAGAGTATAAACAAGTCAAGTTGATTAAAACAGAACTTTCAAATGATGTGGCAAGTACTATGATAACAGATGAATAATAGGAGAAGGGGATTTTGAAAAAAAAGTGATGAAAGCGATGACAGTGATGATAATAACAAGGATTACATTTAAATTGCTTTCAATAAACAATGACAAATATATTGAAGCATTATTAAATTACTTTCAATGAACAATGACAAATATATTGGAGCATTACAACTTTAATAAGTTTTAATGTTTACTACATATTGAAGAAAGAACATATAGGTTATCATAGTCATAATGTATTATTTCGTAGCATGAGCTACCTGAGCAGAGCCTAGATGTGGATATCAGAGTCAAAAAAACATGAAATGTCCTTATGCTGCATGCTAAGATGCGGTTTATACTTAGGGAACCTTGCTAATAGTTAAATCCTGGACAACTCTGAATCATAAACGGCCAATACATAGCTCTTTCAGCCATTTCTGTAGGTGCTTTGTTAAGGTCTGTTATAATGAAAACATGTCCTTATACGTTGAATGCAAAGATGTAGTTGTTACTTATGAAACCTTGCTAATAGTTGATCCCGGGTAACTGTAAATCATGTACGGCCAATACAATAATTTAAATACAATTCATTCATTCTCGCCGGCATTTTGTCCGTATTTCAGCAACCATTTTGTATTCAATTGTATGCGTATGAACAGTTAGCCAGAACTGTGCTCCCATGCTATGTCAGACAATAGAAAACATATCATATGAAAAAGGAAAATAATAGCCATGCAAAGTAGAATGTGTTACTGATGTTAATAGGGATTCCGATATGGTCATGCAAATCATCCCCAGCCTGGGGAATAAAGTGTACCGTGTAGTTTCAAGACCAGGACGGAATTTGTGTTTTTTCTTTTATTAGTGTATCAATTAAAAACAAAATTAAATATGTTTCCACTTAAAAAACGGTCTAAAATTATTTACGAAACAATTCACATATTATGCTCAAATTTAGTATAAAAATATTTTAGAATAAACATCAAACTATTTTGTCACATAATCAGGTATCAAAATATAGCTAAACTATATACGCCCAGGCCTTTATAGCTTAGGTATCACCTGTAAAGAAGAGGGATATCTGGTAAAATAGTCAATGACACCGCAGAACCGATGGCTAAGCTATCCACACCGTCCAGAACCATTACATTATGTGTGCATGCCAAGTAGTAATTACAGTCGTCACCAATACCCTGGAAATACATGCAAGTTCAAATACATTACTTACCTACTATTAATGGTACAAATCAAGGATGGGGTCAAGTACGTATTTGATATTTAAAAAAAGGCCTGTATTTGTATGTGATACCTGTATTTCAAATGACACGTACTGCCCTCCAGACACAAGGATTCGAAATGGGTGATATGCAGCCGAGCACGCTACCTACCGGTCATGGAGGCTCCCCACAATATTGGATATTTGTGATTGGTGGGGAATGCACATTTTTGTTTCTTTGTTTGAAACAAAAATACCAGAGTGGGGGACGAACAGGCAACGCAATCACTACACTCCCATAGCCCTTTAGGGGTTCTGTACTAGTTAGTGAGTGCATAGAAAAAAGGTAGGGACTTATTCTAACTTTGTATGATAAGTCCACCAAACATGTACATGTAAGCATATTCTAATTTCAGCTCTGGACATAGGCCTAGTAAAATATGAATAAATAACGAAACGATTTGTAAGTATTTGTAACACATTACTGAAGTGGTGAAAATCACACGGTTACGGTTTTATTATCATTTAATATTTTTAATAGCATTAGTTAACTTTTTTCTTTGTTTGAGATAAAACAACAATAAATAGCATTCTCCAGAGAGCTATATATGCGGGACGATACAACTTAAGTCATGGTATAATCTACAAACATAATATGATATTCTTATGAGTTACGGCCACAGAACATCACCTCATTTATTGACAGCAAGACTTGTAGACACAGGGAGTGGGCGTCAGCCTCTAATCATCGTTTAATCCATTAGTGCATGAACTAACAATTTTTAATATTTTTTCAAATGTATGATGTAAGTATAGGCCTACCCCTAATGGTGGCCTCTAATGGCATGCATGCTTACAACATTTTGGCTATTTGCAGTACTAAAATATATAGCTGTCCCATATATGTGACGCTATGCATATTAAGGCATTATACCCTGTATCTGACGAGTTATAAATATGAAACAGAATGTTTTTGCCAATAACAGTAACAATATCACTACAGTAGCTTATTAGAGCACCACAGCAGCTGTTGTAAGTACAGCAGACGCTTATTGGAGCACCGCAGCAGCTGTTGGGAGCACTGCAGCAGCACATGGGAGCACTTCAGCAGTTGTTGGGAACACAACAACAGCTTATTGAACAGGCTGCTGTGCTCGTAGCAGAGGATGTTAGGAGTCCAACAGCAGCTGCTAGGAGCACAGCAGCATATAATCAGAGAACCGCAGCAGTTTAGGGGAGCACAGCAGCAGCTTATGGGAGCACCGCAGCAGCCGCTGGGAGCACCGCAGCTGCTTATAAGAGCAACGCAGCAGTTGTTGTGAGCACTGCAGCAGCATAGGAACACCCCAGCAGCTGCTGGAAGCGCCGCAGCAGCTGATGTGAACGCTGCAGCAGCAACTGCTGGGAGCACTGCAGCAACTGCTGGGAGCACCGCAGCAGCCGCTGGGAGCACCACATCAGCCACTTGGTACACCACAGCAGCCGCTGGGAGCACCGCAGCAGCTTATGGGAGTACCGCAGCAGCTGTTGGGAGCAACATAGCAGCTTATGGGAGCACCAAAGCGCTCAGCTGCTGGGAGCATCGCAGCAGCTGCTGGGAGCACCGCAGCAGATTATGGGAGCACCACAGCAGCCGCTGGTAGCACTGCAGCAGCATAGGAGCACCGCAGCAGCTGCTGTAAGCACCTTAACAGCTACTAGAAGCACCGCACCTTAACAGCTACTAGAAGCACCGCAACATCTTATGGGAGCACTGCAGCAACTGCTGGGAGCACCGCAGCAATCGCTGGGAGCACCGCAGCAGCCGCTGAGAGCACTGCAGCACCCTGTATGCATCAATGGGTTAAAAGCGAAAATCATTTTAAAACAAATTATAACTTTTAACTATAACTTTTATACTTTTGACGTTTATAGAAAAATTATCCGAGCTATTGGTGAAATGGACCCATGGTATAAATTTAGGAGCAATACATAGAAAAATGATGAGTGAATCGCGTTAAAGAGAAAATTTGCTGCTCGGGAAAAAATCATAGATAAACATGAAAAGGTCACATGTGAACTCAATCAATGTTTAGTCATGATTATCCTGTATGTGAAGATTAGTGTTCATTCCAGTAACGCGAAACAAGTTACATTGCTAAAAGTGTCGGACAGGCGGACGTAAAAAATGACGACAATATATAGCCATCAACCAATATATAGCTGAGGCATAAAAACTGTCAAGATAAATTGAAACGTATTTATTATAAACATACCTTTACACTGATTTTGTCATCAACATAATCTCCCAAAATAGCAGCAGCAAACCAGCTGTCAGGAAGTGGTGTTAACAGCTGATGAACGACAGGAGTGCTGTTAGATGAAGCTTGAATCATGTGGAGATTTGTCCTTTCTAAGTTAAAGTTATCTGGGAACGTTTCATTCAGTGGAGAAATAACTGGGTAACTTCCATGCTGTAGATAGCTGCAACAAGGATCTAAAATAAACATTTTTCTGGATATCTTGTTATTCAATCAATATTATAACCCAGAAAATGAATACGATGTTAATCTTTTCAGTGACGGTGATGCAATTATTCATTTTCAAACTTTTTATTCAAGGATCCGTTCTAGGCCATGTACATTTTGTATTCACACTTTTCATTCACACTTCTCTTATTGCTGACATCATGCGACATCACCTTTCAGTTCTCAGCTTTAGGGCTATATGTCATTCTCTCCGCCACATGGCAGCTGTTGTCTATGCAAGAATGGAATATCGTAGGCCTATTAAGATCGTGGTCGGCACATGATTGACCAATAATTCCTTTAGAGTTATGGTTATTCACTTATATTCTCAGCTGACACATGCCTAGATCCATAAACTCACTGTCATGAGGAGGAATCATTGGGGTGGCGTCAAGTGAAAGAGGAGCTGCGTCGAGTTCAAACACCATATTATTGGCATCGCTGTTGTTTTTTAAATTTCAAAACATCAAGTAATGCAACAAAACTTTCAGTTTTAGTTTATGGTGTATGACTATCAGGATGCATTTTAAAGTCTCAGCGCATAGGCCTAGTCATTAAACCTAAAACACAATAGGCCCCTACAGTATAAATCACATTTTTCGCCGTTTATGGGGTAGATGTAGTCGCCAATTATTGTGAACACCCCATACTGCATGAAACACATTCAATAGAATGCCCCTAATTGCCCTATCAACTGGATATGATATTATTTTTTTGTCAAACAAATTTTAAATTATGACTAAAATTCATTAAATAGGTGACAAGATTTAAATTATGAATTAAATCCATTGAAAAGGTTGCAAGACTTTTTGGTCATCTTGAAGTATAATATAATAGTTTCGGGTAAATGGTGCAAATTTTATGACGTTTGAATGCACATACTATAAAAATTAGTTGAATATACGTTTACCAGTGAATGTGATATATAGAAACAAATTAGGTGAGGTTTACGTAAATGCTGCATGAACAATAATACTGTAAAACACTAGAATTTCTGAAAATGTGTAATTCCACAAAAAAGTAAAATTTAATGTCATTCACCAAAAAAGGTTACAGAAGCACCCATATTTAATGCCCGAAATGCTCATAAAAATGACAAAGTGTTATCAGTGTCATCACCCCCTTTAATACCCGCCAAATACTTTCCAAGTGTTTAGCCGCGAGGAAAAGGACTCATTTTTAGGTGTTTTGGTGCATTTACTAATAGACTGGAACAAAATTTCGAAAAGGGCTTTAGACATTACCTATGGGTATTCCTAAATAGCGTTTTTGTGGACGGCTGTAAATTTGACAATTTTTTGTTGGAATTACACGAAAAACAATATTTTATGTACCCGGTAATTCAATAAAAAATCAAAATTTAATGTCATCCACCAAAAAAGGTTACAAAACTACCTATATTTAATGCCTAAAATGGATGACATCCCCTAACGTTCCGTCTCCCCTGCTCATAAAAATGAAAAAAAATTACCAGTCTATACTAGATTAAGGTGTTGAATACATGTATGATACCACTTGTATTTCTATAACCATAATTTATTTTAAAGATTTGCAATAATCAGTATTTTAAATTCTACTTTGATGAAAACATACGACAAATATTTCCACATTTTACTGTCATTTTCCGTCATTATTGTCAAAGTGAGAAAAATTACGTTTTATCATTTCCAATGCCACTTGTAGTGTAGACAGTATCAGGGTTGGTTACCATTCTGAAGATGAAATTATGATTTTAAGATCATACAACTTGTTAATAAACAACATTTATGGCTCCTCCGACCCAAGCAATAAAAGCAACACACGTTGAATAATAAAACCAAACACTCATTGAAATTAAAAGGGCGGATTTTATTATCTCGCCGGAAAATAGTAATACTGGGCAAGACCAGACGATTCATGTATAAATGAATCATCTATACAATGTCATCAATGGATAGACAACACCCATATAAAATCAAAGGTATGTTTTGGTTACAACATAGATCAAAAGTTTTTTAATTTAACTGATAAAGTACCCTGAATATATAGCACAGGTGTATCAGAAAACTGACAAGACTAAAGTTGTATTCTACAGCGAACTACAATATACATTACAACAAACGACAATATACACTTTAGAATATCAATGTAAATACTTTAATATTTCAGGTACCGTACTGTTATAGGTGTCAACCCAAGGGGGGGGGGGGTGAGATTCCGCCCCCAAAAAACTCTCTCGAGAAAGAGAGGGGAACGCCCGCCTTCCAGGAAAACCACAAAGCATGAGCAGGATGGAAACCTGTGCTGGAAGACAAAGCAGAACGCCCCTAATGGCCACCAAGCAAACAGAACAACAAATAAAACATGTGAAAGCAAGGGTGGGAGGTGGGTGTTTTTGATTGAGTAAAAGATCTTTTTTTTTCCAGGGGTGTTTGCAACAAAAAAGAACATTTATAAATGACGTCATTTCACTTTCGTATAATTAGAGCAGGAAGCGTTCACCAGGTGGCGATAATGACCAAATTAACAATCCTGTCAAGAATTCAACTAGAAATCGTCACCATAAAATCACTTAAAGCGAAAGCCTTAAAGTCTCATTCATGTGCCCAAATGATAATATGCGTGCGCAGGTGAGATGATATAGAGCTCACAATTTATGGATTTTGCATTCAGAAGTATGCATTTGACACCATACATGGATCTAGATACAGCTTTCATGTTTTACACTTTTACATTGACACACCTAGAGAAATAGAATAAGCTTGAGTTGAGTGATGAAAGTGACAAAATCCAAAGCAAATACAATGGAATTAGTGTATTATACCACCACCCTCATCATCAATTACACTGTCAAAAAATTCAAAATTTTAAACACTCCTAAAATTAAAATATTTTTCAAAAAAATATTTCAGCTTATGACACAAGAAAGGCACAGCTATCAAATCGATTATTTAACATGAGAGTCACACTGTCACAGTGTATTGGCTATTAAGCATACAAAAGTGTATAGGTATAGTTTAATTTTAAGATCTCAATAAAATAACCTACATTAATGTTTCAACTGAACTAGTATTTAAAGCATGGACAAATATACCTACAAATGATCAGATTTAAGAAACATAAACTAGATTTTTCAAAAAACTATTTAACATTTTTTTTTAAAAGCTACATATGACTACGCTGTCTTTGCTCCATGACGTTTATGGAATGATCGTTTATATGCTACATATATTCACATTTGAATGATACATTTTTTTAGGAAATGTTATGGTTGTAGGACCATGATTAGTAAATATGGCTTGCAAAAGTTCTGCTAGAATTTATGTCCCATATAATTAATTTATAATTTGAGTATTGATCAGCAAAACAAACAGAGGTGCCGTTGCAATGCTCAGTCAGGCTTACTATACCAGTTGTATACATATACCAAGTAAACTGTCCGGACATGAGCAAACTGAATTATTATTTACAATTATTTTTTTGAGCTAGAATAAGAGGAACTTGCAAAGACGTGTAGGCGATTTCACTTACTCCAGACCGTTCATCACTCTACACCAGCCGCACCACAAATTAATGGGTACATGCAGGGCGGGTAAATTGAATATAAAACTAGAACAGGAGTTCCCGAACTCCGAGGCCCGGCTTTAGTCTGTTTTGAGTCCTATAGAATTCGGCCTAATATTTTATATTGTATATAACTGTATTGGTCTAAGTCATGGGACAGAAGCCTAAATGTCCAGGATATATTAATTAAGGAAAGAACTAAGGAGACAAGTCAAAGTATATCTTCAAGTTCTTTCCACCACCATCGCCGGTGCAAGCCAACATCTATTCAATAGTTGTATTGCCAGTGAATCGGGCTGCCGCATGTACATACGATGTAGGCCTACCCACCCAATTCCGGTTCAATGTTGGGCCAGCCACGCAGCCCATCACTGGTTCAATGCCAGTCAATCGTCTACGATGCTGGCCCAGCACTAATCCAACACTGGGTCTGATGTATAATTTGCGCCAGCACATCAGCGAACACATGACATTCACCCAATGCTGTTTCAATGTTGAATTACGGCTTTTGACGCTGGCCCAACATTGAAATAGCATTGGGTGATTGTCCCGTGTTTGCTGGGACGTACTGCCGCATAGCAATGCGGTTGACGCTTTCTTACCCCGAGGCCAGAAAGGCCACTTCCCAGATAACACGATACATTGGCCCAATGCTGATGTAATGATTGGCCACCGTCTTTGACGCTGGGCAAACATTATCCCACCAAAACCCTTTAAGATCCAATCACAAATATAATCGTGAACATTATTTTTTCGTAACACTTTTTAAAAATGCAACTGTCTGACCTAGTGACCTCGAACGTTATATTCGACATGGTATAAAGACGAAATTCCTGATTTCTTATTTCGAAATACGGGAATTTCGTCTTTATATCTCGCTTAATTGGTAAATGCGCAACACAAAAATTCACGCAGAATTACGCAGTTCTAGTATATGAACATGTTTACATCAAATGGCCATATTAAGAAGCCAAAATAAAATTACTGATTTTTTTATGATTTTTGCCTGATCGTGTCGCTTTAATACAATATATAGATACTACAATATAAATTTATTGATAATACAATATAAATTTACCCACAAATGCATTGTTTAAAAACTAATTGGCAACGATTTGATGCAAATAATCCCATATCAAAAAATTATTGGTATTAATAATCATTCACAAAATTATTTCAGAAAATTGCGGAGATCGGAGACGTACTTGCGACTGTAAATGGTTGATGAGACTATAATTATTTGAATATTCAAATTCGAGCTCAGCGAAAGTAATTAGCATAATCAGTTCATTTTTTTCAATATCGGATCTCTATCAGACAAGCGAGATTACTTATAAATATAATAATCCCACTGCTGCTCTGTTCGTTTGTTTTCGATGCCCCATAAAAGGATGAAGTAATAAATATGTGGTATTTTTATGATTATATTCAACAGCATGTGAGAGTGTGAATCTTTCTTCATATTATTTTGAATTATATTTCAAATTTTGTTTAAACGATGTTTTCCCATTAAGGTTCTTGTACATAATTACCCTTACAAAATTAACGTTATTTACACATTCTAATTGTTTTCAATTTATTTTGAAAATAGTTTTTAAACTTTTTTTCTGTGGTTTCTTGAATATAATGAATTTTGATTTATTTGTGTAAATACTACATTTGCAACATTTCGTTCAAAAATAAAATGTAATTTACATAAATAATAGAGGGTCCACGATTATACCATGGGTAATTCCTGTGGTATTTGGTATTTATTCAGATTAGATAGCATTGCACTCTACATATTGTCCCCTGTTTGAGAGATATTTTAAATGTTAATGAACAGTAATGAACCATAACAACTTAGTTTATCAAAGAGTGATTCAGAGTAGCCAGGGCTTTAGAGAGGTCCAAGAATTTACCAAATGAAATTTCGCCTCGATTCATTGTTCTCTCAATTAATTCCATAGGAGCCAATTTGTTTGAATGCTGCTTTCTAAAGCCATGTTTACTGCCCTGAAATGCATTATTTAAGTATAATTAACATTAACTTGATTACAAATATAATTTGTTTCAAAAAAAGACACACGAAGAGAGTACAATATAAATGAGGTAAAAATAATAATATTGATAATAATGAGTATCAACATTCTACAATTCGATAATAAATAACTGCAATACAAAGCATTAACAACAAATAAAGTTTCAATACATAGTAGATAACACTCAACTTACACGACAATAGTTCTGTCTTCACAGCTATCCGGAACATGGTGGGCTGTGAAATACCAACTACTTTCATAAGAATTGTCCGGAATATGGTACTCTAGCAAACGAACATTTCCATAATAGTTATATTCTTTTATGCTCACCGATGACTGCCAATTGGTGTTTGAGAAAGTACCTAGGATGTAAACAAAAACAACAAATCACCTGATTCAGTCTGTCACGTTGCTTAAGTGTTAATTTAAGTGGCCTAAGTATAGTACTCAGGACCACACCAACTTAGTTATTTAAGTGATTTTACAAGCGTGTGTGGCGCTTTAAAAAGCCAAAACTATTACTATGACATTGCATTAGTTGTTTTAGTTATAATATTGAGAATAGCGCGACATAAATATTTTAATTTGACTAAAACGTTATTATTTCTGTCATGTTTGTCACATTCCAAATTTGCGATTAATTCGGGTTTTTTGCGATTATTATGTTACTCATTCACTCTTGTGGTCCTATATGGCCTCGCTCAACTCACTCAATAATCTTTGCAAGAATCAAAGTGTTTCAGGTCAATTGTAGGTCACAGTGGTCATTTAAGTGACTTTGCAATATACTAAAAAAAAGTGCAATCCGTTGATTAAATGAATGATGTACATATCATAGCATGACGGTGGGGTTATAGGGTAGGCCTATTGCTTGGTCAGCAGGAAATCGTTCCATTCACAATGATAATTCCTTTCATTCAGTCTTTATTCATGTCATGATCTTGCAGGCAGTGCTACTTAGTTCGTGCAGCAGAGCGTGTCGACTCAGCCCTGTGGCTGGTAAGCGAAGGACGTGTTCACACGTCTGTACCCGATGAGCGGCGTGGTAGGAATGGCAGAGTATGACGGGCTCACACATGGCGAGAGCTAGCCGGAAGCTCTGACTCGTCAGTCAGCGATTCCGTCTAGCTCGGATTCGGCCGCGATGAATCTGCAGTTGAGGTGGCCACATTACCCCCGGGCTAAGTGACAACGTATATCTAGAAATACTATGCTTGTGGTTACTTCAACGGGAGAAATCGCAAAAGTACGGTTATCGACGCGTCGATCAAGTAGCACCGAGTCGTACCATTATGTAAACAATATAACATTAAAATGTAAACAGTCAAAGTCGGTTTACAGCGTGGGTTGTTGGTGGACATTGATGAGTGCTGCTATCACTAAATCTATATTTAAATTATTCCCGATCCTCTTAGCAAATGTCCTTTTTAACCAGTCATGCCCAAAACTCATTTATGACTTATTTTAATTATTACATTTGACATAATAACATATGATTATTATAAAACCTTTCATTACTTTACATGACAATGATTTAGTTGTGCCAGGCCTGGCAGGATTTATGTACACAACTTAACTACATGATACGTGCGCTGGGTCCACAGTACATATCATCAGGAGCTATAACCCTGTGAACCAGCTGCACGAATCGAGCGGGGGTGTGGATCTGTCGTCCAACATGTGTTTGTATAGGTGGCGGGTTTACCGTGACTCTACCGTTTTTGTCGGCATTACTATCGTGTCGATTGTCGGTGCGTTTGTTTTGTGGGGTTCAAATCGGCACGTCTTTTCTAAAATGTGAAGGAATGCGTGAATATGTTCTGATACCTCCATACCTCCCCTTAGCGCAAGAAGTTATGGCAGTCCTTGCATGCCGCGCCTTGTAAAGTGTTGCCTTTGTATTTGACTGTTCCACCTCGTTGGTTAACCTCTGGAACTTTTTCCTTTGTCCTTGTCGTAGACTGTGCGTTCAAATTTTGCTTCGTGCAAACTCCGGTCCTGGAAGGCTTCGACGTAGTAGTGCTACGTTTGTCTACTACGACCGTCCGAGGCTCGGGAATTTTTGCTGTAGGCTGTAAAGCTGTAGGTTTTAATGTCGGTGTTGCTTTAGGCTGTCTAGTGCGTTCGTTTTCAGGTGTGCGCTCGATATGCGCAGGTTTGACATGGTCTGCAGTCACCGTCTCGATCTTGCCTTTATTTAACACTTTGAATACTCGTCCGCTCCTAGCGACGACCTTATACGGTCCGTTGTAAGGGGCAGTCTTCAGCTGTTTGACAGCCTGTGCAGGATCTGCACCAATTCGCTATGTCAATATTCATCTGGTGCCATACAAAACGAGAATTTATGAGAGGTTTCTCGGAGGGGCCGATCTGCCTAACGTTTCCTTGATGGCCGATCGGATGCCAAGTAAAACAGCCGGAAGCCTAGTTGTCCACGGGCTCGGTGTTTTGTGTGCCATAATGGCAGCTTTAAGCTGTCTATGAAAGCGCTCAACCATGCCGTTTGATTGAGGGTGATAACTCGTAGAGCGGTTTCTAGTGATGCCGAATTGATTACACAAGGTGTCCCAGAACCTGGATTCAAACTGTGCACCTCTATCTGTAGTGATCGTGGCAGGAGTCCCGAAACGGGCCACCCATCCACTGGAAAAGGCGTCCGCGACGGTTTCTGCTCTAATGTATAATATTGCTATGGCCTCTGGCCAACGTGTAAAACGGTCGACGCATGTCAATAAATCTTTAAAATCATCGGAATAAAATAAAGGTCTGACGAGGTCGACGTGTACATGATCAAACCTCTCAGTCGGTTCTTCAACTTTCCGAAAACTGGTCTATTATGACGTGAAACTTTAGCTGTTTGGCAGCCTGTGCAGGATCTGCACCAATTCGCTATGTCAATAATTATCTGGTGCCGTACAAAACGAGAATTTATGCGAGGTTTCGTGGCTCTATGAGAAGGATGTCCTAACCCGTGAAGTTTTGTAAACACTTTTTTTCGAAATTTTTTAGTTACGTACAGTCTGGTATGCCCTGTCGAGATATAACATCATACCAATACGTCGTCGAATGTTTTTAATAAACAAAATTTCATATTAGATGTCGTGGAATGTCTCAAACGTATGAATTCTGTTTCTACAGCGCTCAGGTCAGCGCTCAGGTCTTTATCATTTATCACCACGTCACATTCGCTAGCTGATACGGTCGGTCGCGACAAGGTGTCCGCTACAAAATTCGTTTCACCTTTCACATATCGTATATCGGTCGTGAATTCTGCTATGAAGGCTAAATGCCTAGTCTGGCGCAAGGATGGGCGTTGTGTCGTGGAATTCATAACATAAGTTAAGGGTTTATGGTCAGTATTGACGAAAAATTCTCTACCCTCCAGATTATGTCTGAAATGTCTATGGTACGTAAACTGCCAAAAGTTCTCGGTCAAAGGCACTGTAACGTGTCTCTGCTGGTGCTGCTGACCGCAAAATCACTAGCGTCACACGTGATATTTAATGGTGCCAACGGGTTCGGGTGAGCTAATAATGTTGCGTTCGCCAGTATTTGCTTCGATTCGGTAAATGCTACATTCGCATTCTCTGTCCAATGGAGGTCAAAATTAGATTTAGGCAAAAGACTATTCTATCCCTCGTTGTCTTCGGTCAACAAATTGTTCAAAGGTGTCAGTTTCTCTGCGCAATGGGAAATAAAAAGATGGTAATAATTTACCATTCCTAAATATCTGCGTAATGCTCTCTGTTTCTCTAGTTTCATGAAATTTACTATCGCATCCACAGCTGTGGGAAGGGGTGAGATGCCCTCGGGGCAGACATGATGTCCTAAAAAACTCAGTTCGGCCGATTATAATGGCGTATTAGGCTAATTGTTTGAATAGAATTTTCAAATGTTTCGGGCTTATGGTACGTTATTTTCTTCACTCGCCCGATAAGGGTTCTGGGCATGTCTAGGGGATTTTCCTGAGGACCGATGCCAGAGGTGCATTTATAGCTCTGCTGTTGATCGGAGGAACCAGGGTACCCGCTGGCAATCTGCTCGAAGATAATAGCCAGACACGTGGAGGCTGCACCTTCGCTTGGATGACCGCTGTAGACTAGTGTTCCCATACCATGCTTTACAGCATGTAACAGCTCCCTAATGACCTACCGCATGTGGGGACTAAACGTAGGCCTACTACTACAGTACAGCTCATTCGTGACGGCGCCACGGCACGACAGACTTTATTCAGGCCATTTTGAATGGCTGGACTAGCTGTGGCACGACATAGGTACAACATGATGTGGTTGTCGCGACATGGCGTGGTCCTGAATGTATGTAAACGAATTGTGTATGCTTGTCGGACCATGTCCGGCCATCCCGACATGGCCGGAAGAATATTCACAAATCTCAGCCAAAATGTGTGCAAATTTCCTGAAGTTGTCCGGCCATACCGGTCGTCACGACAGGTCACGACAAGATGTAGTTTATTTGTACAAAATGTGTGCACAAAATGCCTGGACTTGTCCGGCCATACCGGCCGTCGCGGCAGGTCAGAACAACTTGTCGCGACAGGCCATGCCACAGGCTCACCAAGCTTTCTGTTCCAGCTATGTCGTGCCATTATTATGTCGTGCCGTGTCGCGAATTGTCGGGACACGTACGTCACGAATGAGCTGTACTGTACTAGCAACCATCCCAATACACCTCTGATATTGTAAAATATATATTATATAGTCTAATTATATTGTTCCCAAGCAATCTCACCTGGCATCGGTCTACATTTATTTGCATGCTCTGTTGGGCTTTCATAATCATTGAACTACAAAAAACATGATGGGTGGCGTTTTGACATGAATGGAGACTTACCTGTGGTTACTGATAAGCAAACAGCCACGAACCACAATAATCTCATCACAAAAGAAATGCAAATATATTTGGTTGTTGACGTCACAAAACTGATCATTTTTGTTCTCTTTTCCATCCTCACGAGCTCCGATGACATTGATGATTCAATGGGTGATTTGTTAGTATAATACCATAATTAATTGGTGATTTGTTAGTATAATTCCATAATTATATTCTGTAATGGAAATAGCATACATGTACAAGGGAGAAACACGAGCCATGTCAATTCAGTGATTGCGATTATTCTAGATTATCAGGAAAAGGACATTTTATGGCATGCGGATATAACTAGTATTTGGTTGATGAATGGTTAAGTTCTTATAACTTTGTTTTTATGACATAACATCACAATATCACGATGATGATAGCACTATAATATCAGCATATGGTATTATCATTTCAGGACATTGCATACTAATTATGTAATTAAAACATCAGGATATGACATTATACTGTTCAGATATGGAGTTACAGTGTTCACAAATAAACATATAACATAAACAAAATAGTATAGTAGCGGAATATGACATTACAACGTTAGGATATTGTAGCTTAAGGTCACGATATGTCACATCAAAATGTCATATAATTGAATGCCACAGATTGAATTATATGCCATTTTAATGTCAGGATATGACAATATAATATAATGCCCGGGCGTTGCATTTTAAGGTTGAGACATGCGATCATAATGTCAAGATATGGCCTTAATATCACAGAATATGACAATAATATGCCAGGATATGTTATTTCAATGTCTGAATATGACATTATAATTTCAGGATTTCCATTATTGTAATTTTGTCAGCATTTTTATGATTCACAACGCCAGGATATCACTTTAAGTGTAGGAAGATGGCATTACAGTTTCAAGACGGGTCATTGTAATGTAGATACATGCTAGAACGTCGTAATACAATATCAGAATATAACATTTTATTGTCAGGATACCACATTATAATTTTAGCATAGCGCATTGCAATGGTATTATGATAGCAAGCTATGCTATAATTTAGTATATATCATAGTAATTTTAGAATGTGGCATACTAATATCAACATATGACATTATAATAATGACATTTAAATTCAGAATATAACATGAGATGACATAACATAACATGGGATCAAAATAAAGCAGCTTAGTCTTGAGAAATGATACATGTAATATAATGTTAGGGTTTGGCATTCAAATATTAGGAAATGGTTTTACTATGTCAAGACATGACATTATAATGTCGGGATATGACATTGTAATTGACATTATAATATCATATTTTTCTATGACATAAATTTGATTTTGCGCTATTAATATTATGTAGCAGGGTTTCCTGCAGGCTCACGAGATGATGGGGAGGAATATTTCAGTATGTGAATACATAAGAATATTAAAGCGACACAATCAGGCTAAAGTCATAAAAAATCACTATTTTTATTTTGGCTTTTTAATATGGCCATAAGATACGAATATGTCCATATACTAGAATTGCGGAAATTTTGGGCTGCTGTGGCAACGCAGCAAGTGTGACGAAAGCCGAATTTATCAGTTATTACCGTATTTCTTATATTGGACATGCATATCCAAAATTAAATGTCGTCCTTTTTTCTCGTTTAACTGGCAAATGCGCAACACAAAATTTAAAAAAAATACGCAATTCTAGTCTATGGACATGTTGACATATTATGGACATATCAAGGGGCCAAAATAAAAATATTGATTTTTTGATGCCTTCAGCCCGATTGTGTCGCTTTAAATCACTATATCAGATAAGGGCAAGACATAAAATTATAATCTCAGCATAACATATTAAGGATGTTAGGATATTATTGTATTAGGAGGTTATAATATTGTATATAATGTCAGAATATGCCAGAACTTGTAATTGTAAAAATATGAAATGAAAATGTTCATTATAATATTAGTACGGTATGTAGTTAGCATTAAAATGTCATTATATTGCATCATTATATCGGAACATAACATTCAGTGGAAGGATATGGAATTAGTCTACATGCAGTAGGAAATGACATTCAAATATAACGGTGTTTTAATTTGAAGATAGGGCATATATCCTGCTAGATATATTATAACAGTTATAGGCCTACTAAGTTTCTCTCACGATAAGGCAACAAAATAGAAGAAGAATCATCCAAAAATCCTAAATTATCCTACGCGACAAAACATAATCATGGTGAGGTCAGACACATAATTATAAATCAATAGCTGACTATTAGTAGGCCTAGGCCCTATAAATATCATCCTTCACAAATTATTACGGGCTATCCCGTGGGCCAATGTGATGTTTACCAGTATCACATGACCGAAATGGCAGGTATATTTGTTTTATGATCGAAGCAATAAAATGCCTCTCATGCGCTTTTACTGATAGAATGATAAAAATCAAAATGGTCATAAATATATAATGTGTATGGCCAAGTGATACCCGTACAGGCGGGCCATAGGTTCTGCTTTCACGTTGTGGTGTGTTAAATCTTACGTAGATCTAGCTTCGTTATCAGTAGGGGCTAAAGGTGAAGTGAAAATACACAGTGAAGCAAAGATATTGCATTATGTTGTAGTTTAGATACACACCTGAATACTGACAGTTATTCCTATGCCACACACTCCTCACAGCGTATTGTAGATTACAAATACAGACTGCATTATAAATCAGCTGATTATGATATCACATAATTATATTAAGCTATGTTTGATCACGACTTTATTTAAAAAAATCATATAAAGTCTAAATATAGGTCAGAACATAAAACTCATGAGAACGTTTCATAAAGAATCACGTATAGGCCATAGCCGTTTGTAATCAAATATAGGGGCTCTTGTAAATTCAGAACAATTAACTTCTCGTCACTCTCATATAAATAATTTGAAAGTTTGATTTGTATGGTCACCGTGATCACATTAGCCTAGCTGTGCCCAAAACTCCTTATCTGACAGTTCGGGCGATAATATAATTATGTGAACGCTGAATGGTTGACTTCTATCGACGTAGACTAATTAGGCCTATCAAGTTAAATTGGTTAGATGATATATTGAAATTTCACATGTAGCCAATACAATATTATGGAGTAATGATCAATGTGATTGTATTAAGGCATATGTAACTTACCTGTAAGGTGTAAAGGATACATGTCAGTCTGAGGCAGTGTCATTCCCCACCAGTAGATGTCGCTCACATCAACTTCATTTCGATCATATCAGATAATGCAAAAGTTGACTTACATGCATTTTTTATCATACAGATCGGCGAAGGCCCTATAGTCAGGCGGCATTTGTCAACAATTTGAGGCTACCTTAAATTATGTGCCAAAAGTAATTTTATGGTTGATTCTCATAGTCTATGTATTACTTAAGTGATTTTTGCCTGTTGCCAAGATTACAAAGTCATATTTCATTTGGAGGACTGAAAATTCAAAATGGCCGCCGCGGTATTATGAAAATGTACTTTTGCTCATATAGGGAGCGGTAAAGATGGAAAAAGGGGCTAAATAAAGAGTTCAATCCGACCATCGGAAGCTACAACATGTATCAAAATGTTCCTTAGAACCTGGCCTATTTTAGCCTGTCGTACAAAAATTAGGTTGTGTGGTTGCCATAGTAACGACTTTTGAAGAGCGGCACCTTTTTTGACATGTGCGCAGCATTTTGGGGTGTAGTTTTGACACAATACATACAATTGAGTTTGTTGAAGTTATTTCCACAGACTTACTGACTATTATGTCAGGCAATACAATTTTATTAACGATGTTGCCTACCTGACATGTTCGTTACCATGGGAACTATCAAAAATGTGATTGTTTACTATGAATCTATGACATTTTAAACTGTTTTTTGGCAAACTATTTTGTCGTGACTGATTAAATGTATTTTTTGAGTAGGATAAATTAAAAATGGATGTTTGTGGTTGCGCAAATGATGGCAGATTTGATTTTTCAAACCGTTTCCATGGCAACTCCTCGAATTTATTGTGTTCATTTTGATTCCGTCGAAAAATACATTTCGGATTATAGTAAGTAAGTTTATTCAGCAATAGATTTACAATCTGTGTGCATACATATAGACATATATAAACAAGTGCATGTTTGACGCGTGAAATAGCGTGGCAACAGATAAAGCGTGAACAGAGATGCAATAAGGTGATACAATTTTGTTTGTGTTTGTATGAGAAAATTGGCTCTAAGACTAAGAATCACGTAGATATAAAAATTTTGCAAGTTTTCTCAACACAGATGGTTCTTCAGAAGATAAGAGAGAGGAAAATTTAAACATATTTGGCCTAAAAGTGTAATAGCGGGGTAACGCATGTCTGATGTGACGTGTGTTCTCACATTCAAACAAACAATGAAATTCATCTCCTAGGACATTACATGTTGGACATAGCCGCTCGTTGTAGGGTTTGCGATTTCTCCCTCTGCCTTGAATTACATTTGGTAGTGAATGATTCTTGGTTCGAAATCTTATAAGAGAAATTCTGTGCCTACAATTTGTTACCATATGGAAATAATTTTGACATCGAAAGTGGTTTGTTATATTCTTGTATATTGAACAGCTCGACCTGGTACTTACTGAAGTAAACCATTGTTGAATGTATTGATCACGTAATCTCTGTTTAAATAAACTAATAAAATTTGTTCTATTTGTAACACCCTGTTGCATCCAGGCATAGCCAAAACCCAAATTGAATAACATGTCTCTTACTAGAGCAGCCCAGTTAACAATTGTATTATTTGCAGTAATAGTGTGTAACATTATTTTATAAATTTTCTGAACCAATGGACTTAATTCTCTGTGAACAATTTTTAGCCAGTATTTCACTATGCGTACCTTTTTTTCTAAAATTAATGGGCATCTTCCAAGTTCCCCGTATACCATTTCGTTGGTTGTTGATTTAGCCACTTTTAAAACCCATTTACAAAATTTCAGATGTACTCTCTCCACCGCCACAGCAGTGTGGAATCCCCATAATTCACACGAGTAAAGTAATACAGGTAAAACAGGACTATCGAATAACATACATAATAGAACTAACAGTCGGATCAACAGTGTTGATATCGCAAATGAAGTGTGATATTAACACGGTACATCTGATAACACAATATGCTAATTACCTCATTTGCATAGTTAATCATATAGATAAATGAATATTAAGAATACGAATAAGATGTGTCATTTGAATGTTACAATTAACTGAATATTCGTTGTCTAGGCCTATATTTTATGTAAATATTTTGGTATTTGAAATGGTTGAGTTATAGCAGAGCAAATGTAGATTTTTGCATAAGGAACATACATGGTCGACACAAAATCAATGGATGCCAGTGAAAAAAAATCAGCCGTTCTCACAGGCACAATATTTATTTGATGTATTAATGTCTGGCCCATCTTAATCAATATCTATCACATCTAGGTAACTAATTATCAAAACAAGATAGTTGTTATATCAAATTACAGTTAATTTAAATGATGTAAGTGGTAGAATATGCCAATTAGTTTATTGAAATAGTTGGTTATATGCAAAATCTATATTAGATCACAGAAACAAATAGTTTTATATTATATAAATATGATATCCTTGTCGAGATGAAATACAATATAACACAACCAATTGTGTTCAATCAAACTACATACATATGTGCTTTCAAATACGATGATTGTAGTTGCGAAATGACGACAATGGATTGTGCCAGCAACTATCATCTCATAATTTATGTTAATTTTGAGTGAATTTGATAAGACGTGCAAGACCAAGAACATTGATATATCAAATTAAAGTTATTTCATATAAAATCTAACTGGTGAAATAAAATTGCAAATGGCCTTATTTACATTTCACTATTGTATGCATGTCAATTGGCATTGTGAAGCTGAATTTAATTTAATATCAGCCCGCTATATAAAAACGCGGTACATTTCTGCAGGACAGCTTACAACACAGTAGCACCCTTTGTCTGTTATGTATGAAATGCTATGTGCCCCTGTAAAAAATATCAACCAGAACGGCCGTTCAAACGCCGCTCCATGTGCCGTTCGAATATAGTTGGCGTTCAGAACGACAACCATGGTTTTCAGCCAGCCTCTCGTTCAGAACAGCCGTTCTGAACGATTTTGGCCGTTATTTTTGGTTCAACACTGCGTTCAGAATGGCGTTCAAGCACGAGAATTGTTCTTCTTGGAACAAACCGTTTAATGCTTGAATTAATCGTCCAAAAGGGAAAAGGTGTTCAACTTAGAGCGCCCGGCCCTGGCTCCAGTAAACCGCTGAGCCAATGTTAACTTAATGTTGGCCCACCGTCTATGATGCAGGTACAGCATTAAAACTTTGGTTCAACACATTGTGTATTTATGGGGCAGGCCGGCGTTTAAATTAGAACATTAAGCCTATCAGCCAACAACAACAGTTGGGCCGGCATTGAAACAGTGTTTGGCTTACTACCTAATCAAGATAGCAAAAGATTAGCCAACATTGAACCGATGCTGGATAAAATCGTTCAAATCTTGAAATAAGCGTTCAAAAAATAACAGGTCAGAGAGATGGTCAAAATAGAAGATAGATCAGCGCTCCAATTAGAGCTTTATTCTTGGCGCCTGCCAACAAGAACAGGATGTTGGTCCACCATTGGTGAAATGTTGGCCTTGCATCTGTAAAGTCGCCCAATCTTAAGCCAATGTTTTGTTGGCCAATGTTTCGGAACTGTCATTAACCTTTAAATTGAATATCTGTCTAGTAATATTTTAGGCATTCAATTGCAGTATTCGGCAGTCTAGGGGGAGGGGGTATTTCACAGGCATTCTCAGAACTCCCCATCGGGTCAGTGAATGAAACACTTCAGTATACCTCCATGACCAATTAGGCCTACCAACCACCATAATATCATTGCACCTCAATCAATGTATTACAAGTGTCACTACCTGTAGATAATTTCATTCAATGGCATGACAGATAAATTTACATTCAAACGGATGTGTAACAAGATACCCGAAGTCCTATATCATCCCCCGCCATAAATTATGTTAGAGTTTTAAAATTGACCAGTAGTTTTTGAATTTTTGCGCCCACAAGAAAACGTGACGCCAGACAGAATCCTGGCGCGACTAAAATCCCTCTTCCCCTACTGGCGGGGGATATAAACGCCAAGGTAATAAAGCTGAAAGATTACACAGTGAGAATAATCTGAAGGTCAACACCTGAAACTGCTACGCTGGAAAAAGTGGTGAAGTTGCTATACTCTGGAAATACCCCATTCACCAACGGCCGCCGTAGTCAGGTGGTTATAGCTGCGGGCATAAAGTCGGGAGGTCATGGGTTCGAATCCCACATCGATGATCGGACATGATGGGGATTTTTCTGCGACCGTCCCCAACTCAGGGTGAGTTCGACACAGGCTCAATGGGTAGTATAGGTCAAGCCACTGACCGAGATTCATCCACTTAAAGGATGCGACAATAGGGGATGATTAGCTACTAAAGGCCCGCAGGTGCTTGTGATGGCCGGGCCCAGGTAACTTTAGGATGTATTTCCGGTGGTCAGTCGGACCAAGTGACATGAAGTTGGTCTCACAGCCCCGTCATATAGTCACACGACAAATACTGACCTGCTGTGTCAACCCACATTTACAGGCTGCACATGCACAGCACTGAGAATTTCCAATCAATAACGAATTTATATTTACGTCACGTGATCAGTCACCCTTGATGTGCATACTTATACATATCTGAAGCTCTCAGTAAAGAAACACAATACAACCAATACACAATTTCCTGTCAACAAATAAATTTTAATCCTCTGATCCCCAACTTTCGCTCAGACATTGGCCAATATGAACAGTGTGAATGATCTGTAGTAGATAATGTTCTGATCACATATAGGCTTATGCTATAAATCATGTTTCCCTGCTCATTAATTTTGTAAAGACACAGTATTGTGGGGGTAGCGGAGACCGAGAAGTAGCGTTCTCGACCTCCGAACAACTGTACTGAAATTTCGAATCCGATCTGGAGAACAGTCACGAGTGTCACCTCATTCATCGCACCATCTTGACGAGGTTCTCCTGGTCCAGTTTAGCCGGTATATGGACAAAAACGGCCTAAAGCCCAATTCATTCATTTTACTATAAATCATTTTGTGTCAAGCATAGATTATCACAAGAATAATATTATTTCGCATTACCTGCACTCTTTGGTCAGCTATTTTGCACTGATGTAATGCAATTATGATGGTTAAAATTATTAACCGAGAATCTTGCATACTGTAATTTCCTAAGATTATAATTATTAGTGATGTATGTGAAGTATGATGACTATAGCCGGCTAGGGAAGACAAAGTAACAGGGAGCCACCATTTTAAACATTAGTCCCTATTAGTCAGGTGAACATTTTTCATAATTAGATGGGGTAGGCCTACTTGGTGATTGCTAGTAATAGTAATTTTCACCCCCATTTGGATCTCGGATTGCCAGCGGCGTACCCTGGTTCCTCCGATCAACAGCGGTGCCAATGCAGCTCCCGCATTTGTAGTGTCACTATCAGTGCATGCACTGGTGTTGGCCGTGGTATCCATAAACAATCGACAATAGAGTGTGTGACATCAGGTCTCTCATGTGGGATGAATCAAGCAACCCTCGGCTGTTGTTACTCTGGGGACTATGCTTCTGAGGATAGAGTAGCCGCTTTAAACAACAAAAGAGTCTCTGGGCGCCTGGGCTTGCCTGGGTGTAAATTCCCTGGACATGCCGAGAACTCCTTATCAGGTGGGTGAAGGAAAATACTCTCAACAACCCACCATGCCATATCACGCCACCCTCAAATCATCATCTGTAAATCATCCATCTCATCAAAGGACTGCCCTGTTAACAACTTCACGTCACCCCTTAACACTTTCTTGTCTCAATTCAGTACTTCTGTACAGTAGTACTTTGTCGCTATGTGACGTCTTCCTAATATTTTTATTTTGCCTCTTATAACGCCCACCAACAGCTCCTTTACGCCTGTCTATCTCCCTTTAATGCCTCCCCATCGACCTTCCCATCTTTTTGTCGCCCTTTACTTCCTATATACACATTTTAATGTATAACGGTCACCAGATCCTGTCAAGCACTGCCTCTCACACTTCCCCATCGCCCTTTAACGCCTCTCCATCACCCTGTAATGCTATCCATCTACCTTTAACTCTTTTTTGTTACCCTTTAATGCATCTTCTTCGCCCTTTCATGCATATCCGTTGCCCTTTAATGCCTCCCCTTTGCCCTTCAACTCCTCTCCGTCGCCTTTTAACTCCTCCCCATTAATCCTTGACAACTTTCCGTCAACTTTAACTGTTTTACGTCACCTGAACGCCTCACCATCGCCATCCACCACCTCACCGCCGCTTTTTAAAGCCTTTATATCGTCATTAAAAGCATTTGCCAATTCTTCGATGCCTTTTAGAGAGGCCTCAATCGCCCTTCAATGCCTCTCTATCGACCTTCAATGCCTTTTCCTCACCTACCCTCTTGACCCTAATAGATGAACCGGTTCGTTTGTTAAAACGGCGACCTATTTTGCATACAGCAGGCTGAGCTTGGCGTATTTGAGCGATTATAGTCGCCCATAGCAGTTTAAGGGTTAATACAAATTCTCTTCTAGAATGTGATCCAAGAATTATAGATACATGTACACAAATACCTGAATAATACAAAATGCACAGAATAGAATGATGTCTAACTTTATCTCAGATACTTTGACAAATCATGATGGGGTTTTTTCCAAGAGTTGCTTTTATTGTGGACAGGTTCTATTAACAGAACAAAGAGTTTTTTTCCAACAGGTGCTTTTATTCCGAACGCTCTTCTACCTTTAACGCCTGTCCATCGTTCTTAAACCTCTCCAAATCGCCTCCAAGGCCTCCCCAGCGTCATTTAACCCTTCCTCGTGACCCTTTATCAACTCTTTGTATCATCTCCACCATCTTTTAACGCACCCGGTCATACTTTATCGCCTATTTGTGGCCTTTAAAAAGCTTCTACATTGCCCTATTATGCCTAACAGTCGCCTTCTAACGCCTCACCATCAACCTCTTACGCTTTTCCGTCGCACCTTAGTGCCTCTCATTCCCCCTTTTTCGCCTTCTTGTTGTCTGATCACTATTAAAACCCTACTAAAGTATCCAGCCATAATCAAACCTAGAAAATATATGAAATGGGGTTATGAGATCTTGGCAACAAGCAAAATTCACTTCAGCAATATAAAAACTAACAGAATCAACAATAAAATTGTTTTTGGTATGAATCTTAAAGTAGAAAACAAATGCCTCCTAGCCGGCCGGCTGGATCGATACCCGATTCCACACATACAAGACTTTACCCAATGTTTAGCAGGGGTCGAAAGTTTTTTCAAAAATAGACTTAGTAAGGGCATACTACCAGATACCGGTCGAACCGTCCGACGTGCATAAAACAGCGGTTACAACACCTTTCGAATTGTTCAATTTCACTAGGAAACCGTTTGGCTTAAGAAATTCCGGCCAAACTTTTCAGCGTTTTATTGATCACGTTACGCGCGGATTAGATTTCGTGCTCGTATATTTGGACGATATGTTAGTAACAAGCCCTGATCATCGTACACATAAACAAGAACCCTGCGGTTCTGAACATTATTGAGAGTTATTTTTTGACTGACTGAAGTTGATATTAAAGCAATGGGCCATGCATGTAAAACTGTAATCAAAACAAATATATATTTTCCGCCAATAACTACTTTAGATTGCCTAAAAATAATTAGATGCACAAGTGCAAGATGTTTTCTTTGTTAGTTCACATGATAGCAGTATATTAAAACACCCCGTCCCGGATGTAGAGAATTGTCTTAAAAATCGTATAATAAATTTTATAAAACAAACTTATATGATGTTTTTAATAAATCGTGTTATAAGATATTATAATTATCACTGATATTATATTATTCATAGGATAACTACCAAGCCTCTATAGGCAGGGTTCAACACGCTCCAATAAACACAACAACTTAATCCTTGTACTTACAACTGCAATCATCAAACACCAGACAGATGATGATGTGAGGGTGGGGGTGATAGGGCATGGTGGGTTATTGAGAGCGTTTTCCTTCGCTCGCCCGATAAGGGGTTCTGGTCATGTATATCCCCTAGACATGCCCAGAACCCCTTATCGGGCGAGCAAGTATAACCAGCGCCAATACACAGTGCCGCACTGCAGACCCACGCGAGACGTTGACCCAATGCTGGTTAAATTTTGGCCCACCGTCTACGGCGTCTACCCAATATCTAACCAACATTGGGCCAACGTCTCGTGTTTGCTAGGGTCACACCCTTGCGGTCATCAAGTCCTCATACTTGCACTGTAACTAGAACTACCGGTACTACTGTATATTATATAGGCCCCCTACTCGTAATTCCATAAAATTAGTGCAACATACTTCATTATGATATAAATATATATATATTGCATAAAATAACCTGCTCTAGCATTATTGAGTGCCCATGGTAGTACTGTTTTGACAAAAACTTTTAAATTGACAAGAATCGTTGTTGTTGCAACATCGACCTAATGTTGGGGTAACGTTGGCACAACGTCTTCGACGCTGGCCCACCATTGGATCAATGTCTCGTGTTTGCTGGGTACGAACATAACACCTTACAATATAAGCGAAAATGCTACAATTGTAAGCATGGTAATACATAGCGCTGACCGACCTATATGAGGAGGGTCCATCGTTTCCAGGGGAATGTGAAAATGACAAAAAGGTGGTAGATTTAATTCTTCTCGCTACTCACCATTTTCGGTAGATGACTACATGATTATATGATAGCAAAGCAAAATAAAAAGATAGTAGTTTTTTTTTAGTTATTGATACTATATACGAAGTTTGTTATAAAAATGAGGTTATTTCAAATTAAAATATATAAAAAATACATGATTCTTCATGATTATTTTGAATATATAGTACAATGAGCGACCACTAGTTATGAAAAACGTCGACCCCGTGTCTGAGATATGTGGTCGCTCAGTGGTCTTATGGGAATATTGGGTAGTCCCTCGCGCCGGAGGTACCAGTATGTGATCGTTAGGGTCTCCAGTACAGGCTTGTAAGGGTGAACGAGAGAAACTGCCTAACGTTCTCCATCATATCGTAAATTTCTTCTCCCCGTCGAAAAACTCTTCTTTCGCTTGTCATGTTTATTTGTCTAGACATTTGGTAACAGCAACGTACAACCCCGCGCACGACACGTCTAACTTGACTCAGAGTGAGCGACCGGCGGGACGTCCGCAGTCGCTGAGCGTAATATCTGAAGTGCGGGAAAAGTACCAAGGCCGCATGGGCTTCGGCCCTCTGCGCCCGGCACCAAAGTACCGAAACGAGGCAGTCGTCCGCAGACTCACGCGTCCGGGAGGCTGGGGATAACTGCCACATTAAAATAACGAAGTAGGGATCCTACATTACCCCCGGGTTAGTGATAACGTAGGACCCAACTGACGTGTAGGAGACTGCTTCGTGCAAGTAGCGGGGGTTGTAATAATATGTAACCTCTTATAACTAACCATAGTTTAAAATATTATAGCGTGGGTGGTTACAGCGTGGGTGGTTGACGTCGCAGCATTATAAATTAAAATTGTCCCATCCTCTTAACACCAACTGTCCTATATGTACGTATTTATATGCTGCAAGCTGCGACCAACCGATTCATTTACGTAACATAAATTTCCATTATAATTTAGCAATTATCTTGCTGAAAAATGTATTTACATTTTACATATTTTACACAATATTGCCAGGCCTGGCGCATTCATTTACAATTTAAAAACATTATTAATACGGTACATGCGGTTGGGCCGGCCATAGATGTCGTTAGGCGCCACTATGGCGTGGACCATCTGCACGAACCGGGCAGGAGTCTGGATTTTTCGTCCGACTCTAGTTTTTCGCACCGTTGTGTCTGTCGAAATTATGTCGCGATTAACGATATTAGAACGATTGCTTTTATTCGAGTCGATTACGGCGTCAGCAGCACCCGGGGTTTTACCCCGTAGATGTAAAGATATGCGGGAATACGTTCGCAAACCACCGCCGTTCTCGTTAGCGCGGGATACGGCGGGGGCTCGCGAATGCGGCGCTATATAAGTATTGTCTTTGTTAGACAATTTGACTTTAGCATCTAGCTGCTGCGGGACCATGGCCAATTTGCTACTGCTTCTGACTGCCGTCGACTTTGTCGTTTTAACACTCGTCCTGTTGGACGTCTGAGTGTTCGCACTACCAGGTCTAGGTGGACCCTGTGGATTCCTACTAGAGATCCTGGTAGTCTTCGAGCTCTGTTGTTTGTTTGGCGTAGTACGCTGTATGTTCATACCTGTCATATGCTCGCACTCGAGATGTGCGGGTTTAACGCGATCTAAAGAGACCGTCTCAACCTTGCCTTTCATTAGGATTTTCATGACTCTGCCACTCCTCGCGACAACCTTATATGGTCCGCCGTAAGGGGCGGTCAGAGGCGGCGCGATTGCGATTCAGCGCAAGAATACATGTGTGCATGTAGCTATTTCCTTGTATTGGAAAATGTTATGTTGTTGTGTGTCACGTGACGGACATAGACAGAGACGCGACATGGCTACGCGTAGCTTGTCTGAATAGTTCTCTAAATCAGTGTTAGCGTCGACAGTGTACTGTTTCGTAAACTCTCCTGGGAGTCTAAGTGTTGTCCCGTATATCATCTCGGCAGCCGACCTGCCTAGTCTCTCTTTAACTGCGGAACGAACTCCTAAAAGTACAGCGGGTAAAGTAATAGTCCACGGGTTCTGTGACTCGTGCGCCATAATGGCGGCTTTCAATTGACGGTTGAAACGTTCGACCATGCCGTTCGACTGGGGGTGATAACTCTTGGTACGATTCTGTATAATCCCGAATTGATTACATAAATTATCCCACAATTTGGACTCGAATTGAGCGCCCCTATCTGTGGTGATAGTGGCTGGAGTACCATAACGTGCTATCCACCCGCTGAAGAAAGCATCGGCGACCGTTTCGGCCCGAATATCTACAATAGGTATGGCTTCCGGCCGACGTGTAAAACAATCGACGCGAGTCAGTAGATATCTAAAGCCATTAGCATAGGGTAAAGGTCCGACTATATCGATGTGGACATGACCAAATCGCTCGGTAGGTTCAGTGAACTTTCGAAAACTGGTGTGTTGTGACGTGAAACTTTGGCAGTCTGACAACCCTTACAGGAACGACACCATCTAGCAATGTCAATATTCATGCCATGCCAGACAAATCGGGTATTAATACAGGGTTTTGTAGCTCTATGAGATGGGTGGCCTGAACCGTGTAAGCTTGAAAAAACTTTTCGGCGAAATTTCGCGGTAAGGTACGGCCGGTTGTGTCCCGTGGACACATCACACCAGATCAATTGATTATCGAATGATTTGAGTAGTTTGAAATTCATAGTGGATGTAGTCGAGTGTCTCAATCTCATGAATTCCGCGTCTTTAGCTTGGTCGATTCTTAACTCCTTATAGTTTATCACTGGTCCATCATTTATCGCGGACACTGATGGTCGTGACAGCGCATCGGCGACGAAATTTGTCTCGCCTTTTACATATCTAATATCGGTTGTGAATTCAGCTATGAAAGCTAAATGTCGTGTTTGTCGTAGGGACGCGCGTTCAGTGTCGGATGACATTACAAATGTCAACGGTTTATGATCGGTATTAACGAAAAAATTTCGTCCTTCTAAATTATGTCTAAAATGTTTAATTGTGGCATATACCGCCAAAAGCTCACGGTCGAACGCGCTGTAACGTGTCTCTGCTGGGTTCAGCTTCTTGCTGAAAAACGAAAGTGGCTGCCACATACCATTCAAATACTGCTGCAACACGCCACCGACGGCGACATCACTAGCGTCGCACGTGATGTTTATCTGAGCCGTAGGATCTAGGTGTGCCAGAAGAGTAGCGTTTGCCAATATTTGTTTTGACTCAGAAAATGCTGACTCTGCATTTTGATCCCACTTCAAGTTGAAATTTGACTTCGGTAACAGTCTTGTATGGCCTTCGTTGGCAGCTGTCAGTAGATTATTTAGTGGTGTCAACTTCGCAGCGCATTGCGGTATGAAACGATGGTAATAATTTACCATTCCCAAATATCTACGCAGTGCTCCTTGCTTTTCAGGCTTTACGAAATTTACGATCGCGTCAACGGCGCTGGGTAACGGCGAAATTCCTTTGGCACAAACGTGATGGCCTAAAAAACTTAATTCAGTTGTACCGAACTGAGACTTCTCAGGACCAATTATTATTCCGTATTCGGCTAGTCGGGCAAAAAGAATTCGTAGATGCTTTTTATGCGTTTATGATCTGGGCTGGTTACCAGTAGGTCATCCAAATATACAAAAACAAAATCAAGTCCGGCTAAACGCTGCGTGAAATCTTGGATATGTGGAATCGGATAACGGTTGGGTACAGTCTGGGCGTTTAAACTGCGGTAATCCCCACATGGTCTCCAATCGCCATTTTTCTTTGGTACCATGTGAAGCGCTAAGGAGCACTCACAGTCGCTAGGTTCAATGACCCCTAATTTTATCATTTCATCGAACTCACGTTTTGCGGTAACAAGCTTATCGGGTGCCAATGGTTGTGGGCGCGCAAACACTGGGTGTCCTTTGGTGACTATTTTGTGCATTATACCGTGTTTAAGGGTCTCACCCTTTGTCGTAGGGCGAGTCAGTTCCGGGAACTGACAGAGAAGTTTAGTATACTCATTCTGAACAGTGTCTACTCTGTTCAACGACAGTGGTGTAATCGATGACAGTGAAGCGGCAATAGCTAGACCTGTTCTCATGTCCCAAAGACATCGGCTTCTCAAATCTACAAGTAAACTATAGTGAATTAAAAAATCAGCCCCGATTATGGGTTGCTTCACATCCGCTACTATAAATGTCCACGGATATTCGCGCTTTAAGCCGACATCGACGACGCGTTTACAGTTGCCGTATGTATTTATAGTAGTGTTATGCGGATTGATGATATAGTATATCATTTCGCTGAAAAATGATTTCTGTGATGAACATTCCACTTTTTTTTTTTTATTATGGCACGTTCATCACCGAGTCATTCTTAATAACGTCCGAATCAATCGCTCGCTTTGTTTCTTTGACTGACGTATAAATCGGCTGTCGTCGTAGCGGTTGCGCTTATTTCGTCTGTCGTGGGTGTGTGTATGGTGTATTATCGGGTACTGCTAACATGTGTGGCCTGCAGCTTGTGCTGCGTGCCTGTGTCAGCATGCGTGTAACGGTGTGTACATATAAAAGTGAACAGCAGCCGCGTCTCGCCTCACATTAGCATATTCATTACCTACTCCGTGCCCAAATAAGGCGCTAAAAGTAGGCTAGAACAACGTCAAACACCACGGGGCATTTCGACGTGAAAAATTATACTATGACTTTATTAAAATCTTGCACAACTAGTGCTATAATTACTTGAAACTGCTTATTTATATTTCCTCTCTTTCAACAATTTTGAAAGAGAAAATTTATAAATAATCAAAAAAAATTATTTAAAACTGGGCCGTGTATAATTTTGAACACGTGAATAGTCTGCTCCACCAAATCAAAATGGCGGCCTAATTTATGCTAATGTGATGAGGCGACACAGGTCCACTATCCAAATGCATGCCGGTTATGGCGGGACACGTGTTTGCCCACGGCGGGCGATCAGCTAATCAAGGGGAACCAGCATCCAATATGGCGCTCACTTACCAAATACATTTACAACAATCAGCATTCTCTAAAATAACATATTGTAATAATAATAAAATATTGACCTACGGTCCTGGGAATATATTTAACAGACCAAATAGGACCGTTTATTGACTTTCATTAGGGAAACAATATTATTTGGCCCAAATCCTAATAAAGGTTACCCGAGTCGAAGCGATATTTTATAATTTTTTGTCGATTTTTACTGAAAAATCGAAAAATGACGAGACTTTAAAATCGAGTCACCCAATTATGGCAATCAACGATAAAAATGAGTTTCCGAAAACACCCACTTCCTATTCGCCTACAGTGGCATTAATAGGATGAAAGCATTTTAAAAACTCTTACTATAAAAATATGATAGACTAAGTCAATGAGAAAAATTTTCAGGGTTCTTCTAGAGAAACCGACATGGTCGCCATCTTGAAAAAGCGCCAAACACGTGGAATCTCGTCCAAAAATAAGAAAATTATGCCGTTTTCGACGTAAAAAACGTGCTTCTCCTCTGATAACTCTTTCTATCTAGTTTAAAACTGGCATATTAAAATGACCTGCAGCTTCACGTACCTTGATGAAAAAAATGCTATTGATTTTTTTCAAAAAAATCCCTAAATATTTAAATAAAACTATCCTTGAAAACAGCAGTTTTCAATTTGCGTCTTGGTGAGAACACTGTTGCGTTCTCTATCAGTCGTCAGGGGTCACCAGTATGGGAATATTGGGTAGTCCCTCGCGCCGGAGGTACCAGTATGTGGTCGTTAGGGTCTCCAGTACAGGCTTGTAAGGGTGAACGAGAAAAACTGCCTAACATTCTCCATCATATCGTAAACTTCTTCTCCCCGTCAAATCGACGGTTGTAAGTAATTCACAAAACTCTTCTTTCGCTTGTCATGTTTATTTGTCAAGACATTTGGTAACAGCAACGTACAACCCCGCGCACGACACGTCTAACTTGACTCAGAGTGAGCGACCGGCGGCACGTCCGCAGTCGCTGAGCGTAATATCTGAAGTGCGGGAAAAGTACCAAGGCCGCATGGGCTTCGGCCCTCTGCGCCCGGCACCAAAGTACCGAAACGAGGCAGTCGTCGGCAGACTCACGCGTCCGGGAGGCTGGGGATAACTGCCACAATAAAATAACGAAGTAGGGATCCTACAGTCTGATGCACTGTCATATCTTTACTGCTCATCGATGGTCGCCGAAATAAGTATGCGTTTCATTTGCTCCGTTACTTACAATAAATGTGCAAAAGGTCTAAAATTGACCTGCCATTGAGCAAACGTTTGTTCAATTTTGGTCCCCCGTCGGCAACGCTGACCAAGCATATTGTCAACCCTGGTTGGACGTCTGTGTTTGTCGGCTATACCTAGATACCGCCACTCCATCGCAACACGTAGCCAGTGTGTAAACACCTTTAGCTGACACCTTTTACAGCCAAGAGCTAATACAGAGCACGATAGTATGTCAATATATTTTTATTTAGCGTATATATATGTATATATCACATGAACGCGATAATTCTCATTGGGCGACTGTCATATTAAGTGAGAAACACGCAATTGTAGTCAAAATGATTATAACTTAGTATAGGCCCTAGTCATAATTCTAATATCGCCATTATAATATTTTGTGGTTGTAGTTATTACATTAGTATAATACGCAACTTAACATGCAGACACGGGTGTAGCTTACATGTATAATATACGAACGATTACGGTAATATAATTAGGTTTGAATTTAATACCATAAACTACTATACTAGTGGTGCTATTGATAACAAAATTAAATTGACCAGAATATAGTTGTACACTAGTACACTAGCAAGACATGGAATGAGATAACAACTGCCATACTGAACACCCCTTCTGATTTTCGCACCTATGACGCTATAGAAATTTCATATACTAGTATATCCATTCATTTATTTCGTCACCCACATTTCTGGGATACATATATTATTAAGAACATTCCAAGATGAAATGCATGGTCTACAGGCTAACCGCGTACAGGAGTAAACTATGCAGTAACACCAGCAGTGTCCTTAAATAATTTAGTGTTCCGTGGATGGGGTCATAATGCTCAATAATGGAAATGTATGCCTTTTTACATTTTTTTGAGACGTCAGTGCTTTACATTGACATTTTAGGCCGAGAAGCCTCAAGCGCTCATTTTTCGCTAACTTTGCTCCAAATTTGCGTGTTTTTTTAATATGCCGTGTGAGTAGGGTGCTTAACCCGACCCTCCCAGTCCCACAGGCATCTTAATATCATCATACATCCATCCTTTATGTGACGTTGAAAATCACTTTCCATCGTGATATTTTGATAATGTTCATTATTATTTACTTTGACGTTTGATCCTACTTAAATATAGTTAGTTACCCCTGTAAAAATAATTGAAAAGAACGGCCGTTCGAACGCCGTTCTGGGCGTTCGAACGCTGCAAAATCGTTCGAACGGCCTGAACGACATTCTTATTCCAAAACTGAACACTGTCATCGTTCTGAACGACGTTCGTTCATTACAAGAAGACGGAACGGCTGTTTGAACGTCGTTCTTGGCACTTGAACGTTCCTGCAGTCAACTAAATATGAGAACAGCTCCTCGGGAAAACAGCGTTCTGATTTGAACAAAATAATAAATAATAAATAAACAGTTTCATTGTGACGCAGAAATTAATTTAGCATAGACCAATCATGTGGATCTTCAATATCACACCATACGTTCAAAAATGAACAGTCTTTCAGTTCAGTTCAGACGTCTGCAGAGGAGACTTGTAGGCCTACAGCTATGCCTATGGCCATTGGCCATACTCTCATTATAAACTCAATCAATTTTAGTCTAATAAAGTTTACTAGGCCTAATGAGTATGGTATCAAAGTACGGTAGATCTACTGTCGTCTCTCGCTGAGATAATTTGCGACTGTGGGACATAGCGAGCCCACAGTAGGCCTACTATAAATACTAGTAATGAATCTCAAAGACAAGAAGGATTATAAGTGAGTATAATTATAGGTCTATGCACATTAGTGTTGATTATTTTTACAGGGGTAATTTCAATGATATTTTTTCATCTCTATGATATTTATTCACCTCAGGATTGGGGTTTGCTAGACAGCCAAGCTGATAATACCTGGATGTAGGCCTATACACTTATACACCACACAGCGACCACGGGACAATGACCCAACGCAGGTTCAATGCGGGACCGCAGTCAACAACGCTGGTACAACATTGATCCAGAGTGAACAATAACATAATCACCATATAACAACATACAGTGATGGATTTGTGCTTGCTGGGAAATAAATCGTCATTTCCTCAATTTTCTAGCTAGAAGATTTTATAATGTATCAATCTCGGATAGTTTTAGCTGAAAAGAACAAATATGTCATTTTTATTCCTTAGATATTTAGAAATAAAATAGACTTAATCTACAGTCAGTAGTTTAGACATGTCACAGTGTAACATATTACATAATCACAGGTGGGTAGTCAGGGTAGGCCTACAGCATGGCACAGTGTGTATAGGCCTACCTACCACGGCCCTGCACATGCAGATCAGTGGCGTATACGCCTCAGAATGAGCATCCCCCTCCGTTGTAGTACGATATCCCCTCTGCAAAGTCTGCAATGGCAGTATGTGCTCACTTGTAAATTGAGCAGATACTGCATTTTGGCTTTGCACGGCAGTTGTAAGAGAACTCCTATACAACATGTACAAAGAGGCTACACGTTATCACGTGGTCGCTGAAAGCCAATCAGCAGATGTTATCGTAAATAAGACCATTCCGAGACGTTGGCCCAGCATTGAAACAACACGGATCAATGTCACATGTTTACTGGTATACCGTACAAATATACTGAAATGTCCAGGGATGTGACGACCCAGATTCTGTGTATGCTGATTGGTCAGGGATGTCTATCTCGTCCTATGATCTGCTTAAGATGTAGGTCAGCCTATCTCAGAATTTTCTTCACAACAATTGTAGCTGTGGTGTCAGAGGCATTCAAACCAAGGGCTAGATTTTCAAAGGCAATATATATTATTGCAAAATATTGTATCGATATCATGATAGATTTGGTCTCAAGAGCAAAACATCTGTTAGCTTCCCCAGTTTTAAACTCTCATTCTGGTGGTTTCTTAAGATTATATAGACCTGGTTTGATCCCAAGGTAGGCATTGTTCTCAGTAAAATCTACTGGCTATCTACAGGGTATAAATCAATAGCCCAACCCACAGCTTAAAATTTCGAGACCCCTAACTTTCGTAAAATTGACGATGGAAATCCTAATAATTCATCAAAAACAGATATGTATTCTTATTCAGAAACAACGTTTGGTGAATCTACTGTAGGCTATGGAATGACAGAAAACTGAACCTATGCGTTTTGCCGTATTTGAGAAGATGTGAGTGATAGTCATTTGGGACACACATTATATGGACACAAAAAAACAGTGCCTAAAATCCGTTTTTGACCATATTAAAACATTATTGGAATGAGTTCCAATAATGTAAAAACATTTGAAGATTCTTTTTACACGTTTGGCAGAATACGGGATAATTATAGAACCAGACAAATGGCAGTTCGGTACTACCAAATTAAGTTTTCTAGCACATCATGTTAGTGCAGCAGGCATTTCACCGTTAGCCAGCGCTGTTGATGCAATAGTAAATTTAGTTAGGCCTGAAAAGCAAAGAGCTTTACGTCGATATTTGGAAATGATAAACTATTATCATAGATTTATTCCAAATTGTGCGGATAAGTTGACACCGTTAAATCAATTGCTCACGGCCGCCAATGAGGGTCATACAAGATTGTCACCTAAGTCAAATTTCGATTTGAAGTGGAATGAAAGTGCAAATTCTGCGTTTATCGAGTCTAAGCAAATACTTGCTAATGCTACCCTTTTAGTACACCCAGAACATACTGCACCGTTGAATATCACGTGCGATGCCAGTGATTTCGCCGTAGGCGGCGTTTTAAAACAGTACATTAATATTGTCTGGCAGCCACTTTCATTTTTTAGTAAAAAACTAACTCCCGCAGAGACACGTTACAGTGCGTTCGATCGTGAACTTTTAGCAGTATATGCTACTATCAGACATTTCAGGCACAATTTAGAAGGCCGTTATTTTTTCGTGAACACCGACCATAAGCCTTTAACTTTCGTAATGTCATCAGTCACTGAACGCCCGCCACTGCGACAAACAAGGCAGTTGGCTTTTATCGCCTAGTTTACAACAGATATAAGATATGTGGAAGGAGAGACAAATTTTGTGGCCGATGCTTTGTCACGACCGACCGTGTCCTTCATTGACAATACATCAACCATAAATTATAAAAATTTAAGTACAGATCAAGCTTTGGATACAGAATTCACGCTGTTTCGACATTCAAAGTCATCTACCATGAATTTTAAATTGCTCAAATCATTTGATAACAGTTTGATTTGGTGTGATGTATCAACAGGACACATTCGGCTGTACGTTACAGAAATTTTTTTAAAAACAGGTTTTCTTGAACTTACACGTCCTAGGTCATCCATTGCATAGAGCTACGAAACCGTTGATTAATACAAGATTTGTCTGGCACGGAATGAACATAGACATTGCTAAGTGATGCCGTTCTTGTAAAGGTTGCAAGACCGCTAAAATATCTCGCTATAATAAGCAAGTTTTCAGCAAATTCGACGAACCCACAGAGAGATTTGACCACATACATATAGATATTGTCGGACCCTTGCCGTATGCTGATGGTTTCAGATATCTACTGACTTGTGTAGATCGTTTCACACGTTGGCCGGAAGCTATACCGCTAGTGGATATAAGAGCCGAAACAGTCGCTGATGCCTTCTTTAGCGGGTGGATAGCACGGTTTGGGACTCCTGCCACTATCACTATGGATAGGAGCGCCTAGTTCGAATCAAAATTATGAAATGGTTTATGTAACCAGTTAGGGATAGTACGAAACCGCACAATGAGCTACCACCCCCAATCGAATGGCATGGTCGAACGCTTCCACCGTCAACTTAAAGCAGCCATTATGGCACACGAATTACCGAATCCATGGACAATAAAACTACCTGCTGTATTGCTAGATGCACGTTCCGCCGTTAAAGAGTTTTTGGGTAGGTCAGCCGCCTAAATCGATTACGGAACGACACTCGGACTGCCGGGCGAATTTTCACATAAATGTAACGTTGACGCACATACAGACTTAGATAACTATTCTGATAAACTCCGCGTGGCCATGTCGCATCTTCGTCTTTGCCCACCGCGCAACTCAACTCAGAACAACATTTTCCAATATAAGGAAATCAACACATGCTCATATGTATTTTTGCGACGAATCGCAATTGCAAGGCATTTGACCGCCCCTTACGACGGCCCGTATAAGGTTATCGTGAGGAGCGGCAGAGTCATGAAAATCCTAGTTAAAGGCAAGGTAGAAACGGTCTCCCTTGATTGAGGTAAACCTGCACACTTAGACAACGAGCCCGCCATAGGTACAGAACAACAGCGTAAAACGCAAAATAATACGAAGAATTCGAAAAATACTGCGACAGTTTGAAGGGAACCGGCTCTCAAACAGAATTCCGAAAAGAAGAAAGCTGAACTGAAAGCGAAAACACAGACACGGTCTGTGGCGGTTCAACATGGTACGAATTTGGCTACTACTTCACAACATAATGCTAATAGACTAAATTTGCCTCAACAATTCACCCCTTATGTAACGCCGCATTCGCGAATCCCCGCCGTTTCCCGCGCTAACGGGAGCGACGGAGGTTTGCGAATGTATTCAAGTGTACCTTTACACTTACGGGTTAAAATCCCTAATTCAAACGAAACGATCAAACCACCAAATGTTCGAAACAAATTGTACCAGACGCAACCGTAAAACAAACCAGAGTTGGACGAAAAATCCACACTCCAGCACGTTTCGTACAGATGGTCCACACTTTAGTAGCGCCTAGCGACATCTACTGCGGGACCAGCTGCACGAGCCGTAACAATCATAATTTGTAAATATAAAGTTTGCCAGGCCTGGCGTAATTAAAATAATGATGTCAAATGTTACTTAATTAGGTTACTTATAGAAGTAATTTTACTATCAAGTACTAATGTATTAATTAGATTCATGAAGGTTGGCCATTACCCGTAGCGCAGCAGCATAATTCGCAAAAAATTAGAAAGGAACATTGGTGTTAAGAAGAAAGGACATTGGTGTTAAGAGGATATTATTAAATATTAACTCGTTGTGCTGCGCCTGCGAGGTTACCAACCACCAACGCTCTATATTCACAAAAGACTGTTTTTACTGTTTTGATTACTGTAGGCCTATATTGGTTTTGTGTTTCCCAGACAGAGCGACGAGCCGACGCTACCACCACAAGTTGGCTTGGTTCATACATTTACACTTAACCCGGGGGTAATGTGGGGTTATCGTCTCACCGTCCGTAACTGCTCGGCTTTTCCCGATCATTGACGAGTGACGGGTACCGCCAAGCCTCGTTCTGACTAGACTATGCCACGAGCACGCCTGTAACGAGGCGCACCAGCCAGTTAACTCAAAGCCACTGAAGCGAGCGGACATACCGTCAAGAGCTCAGGGCCCTAGCCGCATGGCACCGATCGGCGCGCTCTGCTTGGGAAATGTGTTTTATGAATGTCTAGACTTCAATAAAGTGAGAAATACCTGAAGAATGATTTAATGAACATTTTTAAATCCCGTCGTCCCGACGGAGGAGTTAATGGAAGATGGTGGAACGTAAACCTTCAACATATTCATGTCAGCAACACGATTGATCCATTCCCCCCCCATATATAGACTAGAATTGTGGAAGTCTTTGAAAGTTTGAGTCCTTGTGGCAACGTAGCAAGGGTGCCATAGGCCTAAGCCCAATTTATATCAGTTATTCACGTATTGGGCGGGGGCCCTAGGGTAGTGGTTAGCACCGCTGCCTTTCACGCCAGAGTCCGGGGTTCGGTTCCCGGTCTCGGCGGTTTGAAAGAAACAAAAATGTTTCTTCCCCATCCACGTGTGAAAGTTAGTATTGTGGGGAGCCTCCGTGACCGAGAGGTAGCGTGCTCGGCCTCAGACCGCCAGGGCTCGAATTTCGAATCCTGTGTCTGGAGGACAGTGTCATCTCAATCATCTCACCATCCTCAGGAGGTTCTTCTGGCCCAGTTTAGCCTATATGTGCACAAAGGTGGCCTAAAGCCCGATTCATTTCATTTATTCACGTATTTCTTGTTTTTGGAAATTTATGCATGTCCGAAATTAAATCTTGTCAGGGACTTATTTCTAGTAGACTAGGCCTATTATAACCGGTTAAAATACGCAATTCTAGTCTATGGACATGTCGACATATTATGGACATATCAAGGAGCCAAAATAAAAATGATGATTTTGGACTGAATGTGATTGTGTTGCTTTAAAAGTCAAACAAAGATTAACCCTTTAACCGCCGGTGCCGCATATATTCGGGTTTTCATTTTTTATTAGCGCATTAAGTACCGCCTTTTTAACATGTTAAAGATAAAATGTGACATTAATCAGTAATATTTGAAAACAGTTGACCTCCATTTTGTCAAATCTGAATAATTTTCACTCACTTGAAGTTGTGGATCGCGTCAGCGAGACACCACTTCAAGTGGATTGAAATTCAGATTGAATAATTTGGCGGTTAAAGGGTTAAGCCGACAGTCAAACCAAGACGCCAAGTTTTGATTTATTAGGCTAGTGTAGCTTTGCTTAGTGTGTACTAACACTTTAGCTTCTAGGCATATTATAATAGTAGGCCTATAATGTAGGGGTAGGGCCAAGCCGTAGCCCTATGCTAGCATAAGCATGATAATTAGACTCTGACCATAGAGTTAGTAAAAGAAAGATTTCTTCAATCTCTATGACTCTGAACTTCCCAGACTCTATAGTGGAGCAGCAGAGCAGGTCATTTTTTTGGGGTACCCAGCCACAAAAAGTAACATTATGTGATATATACCAAATTAAAGCTTAGCATGTCTGGATTCAGAAAACTGATGGTGCTAAGGCCGCAGCTTGGAGGGATTTTTGTAATCTGACCTTGAAGTAGGGTACTGTCTATTCCGAAAAATGCATTATTTGCGATATTCTAGCATTAAAAAAACCAAAGCAATCTGTCGCAACTCCTTATGTAACCTATATTTCATATAAAAATCCCAAATCTGATGACACACAATTATGTGAGGATTTCAGCCTCACTGTTATATTTTTTAATTTATTTTCTATTTGTTCCTGAATTTAGATTATTCTTGTGAATGTTTTCCAAGCCATGCTTTTTTATTAGTGGCCGGCAGTTTATAAGTTACCAGTTGCTGGTGTTGTACCAAGAAATCGATATATTAGCTAGCATAGAATACCTTAAAACAAAAAATTGTTTAATTGCATACCGTTATTACCATATTTCAAGTGAATTAGGGCGGACACGTGTAGTCTAGTGGGATTAAGTATATTTGCGAGGGTTCCCGTGCACCCACGGAAATATACTTATATTTGGTGTATCAAGCTTGAAAAAGACCCTGTAAAAACCCCGTAGAAAATGGTTAGCTATGTTAACCAGCTGCAAGCTGGAAATAGGTCTCACGTGCCATTTCTATGCAAATTTGTACCGCCATTATCGATAAATGGATATTTAATTATAGCTCGGTCAATATCACAGATAAAGATATAATAATGGTGTCTACACCCATATTTTGATGGTCATAGAAGACAACAAAACTATTTTTAGAGTGACCTGATGTGTTTCAGAAAATTTTGTATGCAAATTAGCGCCGCCATTACCGAAAAATACATATCTATTTATGGCTTGCTCAATATCCTAGATCACGCAACAAAAATGGTATCTACACCCATGTTTTCAGGGTCAATAAAGACAATAAAACCATGCTCGGAGTGATCTGATGTGTTGCAGTAAAAAATAGTATGCAAATTAGTGCCGTCATTACTTAAAAATTGGTTTTACTTGTAAGGTCGCTCAATACGCCTATCGTTGTTGTAACTGAACAGTTAAAGGATTCTGTCAGCTAGTGACCACAATTAAAATATTATAAGATTGATATAATATGTTTGAAAAAAACTAACAGCATTTCCAACATATTAGAAAATGATCAGAACCATTTTTGTTAAATTACTGTACAGTTAGATCAGAAGATAATATGGGATAGGCCTATCATAGTTTCGTGGATTAGCCTCAGACCAGCCTTGAACAGTCTAAACTACATACATGATATGGATGGACATGCTTATTTCTAAAAAAAACGAAAGGTAGATTAAGACCAGCTTATCACATCCAAATAAAAACCTAGGCAGTAATAAGCTAGCATCTCAATTTAATATTTTATGTTCCTTTCACATAGTGGGGAGCCTAGGCTGAAGGCGTTATCAAAGCCACTCTGAAGGTTATCTCATCCACTACAAAAAGGATCTTGGCCACCACAGAAATGACCACAGCAACTCTAAAAGCTGTCCCATCCACTGCAAAACTGATCTTGGCCACTGACGAAGTTATTACAACCACTTTAAAAGTTTTTTTCAGCCACTACAAAGGTGATCTTGAACACCTAAAAAGTTATCACAGCCACACTAAAAGTTGTCTCAGCAGCTACGAAAGTGATCTTGGCCATAACATCTGATGTCAACCACTGAAAAAGTGATTTTAGTCACTACAAAAGTGACCTTGACCACTGAATAATTGATAATAGCCATTTGAAAGTCATCTCATCCACTACAAAAGTGATCTTAGCCACAGAAAAAGTGATCACAACCACTTTAAAAGTTACCTCAGTCGTTAGAAAAGTAATTTTTGATACTAGCAGACTGATGTCAGCCACTTAAGAAGCGATCCCAGTCACTACAAAAGTGCTCTTGGACACTGAAGAATTTATAATACCCACTTTAAAAAGTATTTAAGCAAATACAAAAGTGGTCTTGGCCACTGAAGAATTGATAACAGCCACTTTTAGAATTATCTGAATTACTACAAAATGATCTTGGCCACTAACAAAAAATATTTAAGCTACTCAAGTGTGAACTAGGCCACTGAAGAAGTGACCACAACCACCTGAAATGTTATCTCAGCCACCAAAAAGGTGATCTCAGCCACAAACAAACTGATCTTTGCCACTAACAAAGTGGTGTCAGTCACTGATATGGTTATCTAAGCCCCTACAGAGTGATCTTGGCCACTGAAGAAGTGATCACAGCCACATTAAAAATTATCTCAGCTACTACAAATATGATCTTGGCCACTGACAAAGTGATCACAGCCACATTAAAGTCATCTCAGCCCCCACAAAGGTGGTCTCAGCCACAAACAAACTTCTCTTGTCCACTGAAGAAGTGATCACAGCCACTTTAAAAGGGATCTCAGCCACTACAAAAATGATCTTGGGGCACGGAAGAAATGGTTACAACCACTTTAAAAGTTATCTCAGCCACTACGAAGGTGATCTTGGTCACTAGTGTCAGCCACTGGAAAAGTTATCTAAGCCACTATAAAGTGATCTTGGCCACTGACGAAGTGATCGCGGCCACTTTAAAAATTATCTCAGCCACTACAAAAGTGATCTTGACCACTGAAGAAGTGATCACAACCACTTTAAAAGTGATCTTAGTCACTGAAAAAGTGATCACAGCCACTTTAAAAGTTATCTTAACAGCTACAAAAGTGATCTTGGCCACTAACAATCTAATGACAGACCCTAAAAAAGTGATCTCGGTCACTACAAAAGTCATCATGACTACAAAAGAAGTCATCACAGCCACTACAAAATTGATCTCGGTCACTGACGATGTCATCACAGCCACTTTAAAAGTTACTTTTGCTGCTAAAAATGTGATCTTGGCCACTGGGGAAGTGCTCACAGACACTTTGAACGTTATCTCAGCCCGTACAAAGATGATTTTCGTCACTGAAGAAGTGATTACAGCAACATTAAAAGTTATCTCAGCCACCACAAAGATGATCTCGGTCACAAACAAACTGATCTTGTCCACCGTAGAAGTGATCACAATCACTTTAAAAAATATCTCAGTCACTACAAAAGTGAAAAGTAAGTGCAAGTGCAACCCCATTTTCAGTGACTTTGTCGCTCACTATGATACTGTAAACAACTCTGTCATCAGTTTGTGTCTTTAAAAAATTGGGTTTGTAATAATCCACATTCGACATTGTATAGGCCTAATAATGTAAGATTTGCAGTTCATACATTATATATGATGCATCCCATGTTGAATTATTCCCATCCTAATCCTGTAGATACCCCTCTAAAAAAACTTGTTAAATCAATCTCGAAACCACCAATAAAAGATAGAAGATCTATTGACAATGCGGAAAAACTGTGAAAAACTGTGAACTTCGAATTCTCGCATGACGAATTAAATGATATATATTTATATTGCTTCTCATGCAATGCATAAGATTAGGTCGCGTTAAATAATAATATGGTACAGATATAGTAATTTTTTAATTAAACTATACCATTATTGGTGCAAACTAAAACTTTACATGTTTTAATTTATTTAATATATGTTGAGATAGTTTTGCCAAGATCATTTCATATTTGTAGTATATTTTGAAATATTTTGTGTGTTCGAATACAAGTACATGCACTAAGTCTTGTTTTCGAAAACTACGTGCATCTTTAAATATAAGTACATGCACGTTTATTCTAATGCCAACTATAAAATATTATTGCAAAGATATTCCGGCCATCTGTACCTGTTCTCAATTTCTACCATAACTTATATTATTATGGACATACGGAATTAGATACATATGTAGGCATATACTGTCTCCAATGTCAGGAAATGTGTAACCCATATAAACAAGACGTTGATATAATGTTGGTTTATTGCTGGGCCATCGTCTGCTACACTGTGCCAATATTAAACCAGTATTTAAAATGTGTTTCTTGTTTACAGGATCGATACATTGAAAGAAAATATCTGATTAATAATCCAACAAGCAAAGGGAGATTAACCCAACATTGGTTCAATGTTGGACCACTGTCTACAGCACTGGCCCAACATTGAACAGATGTTTCTTGTTTACCGAAATACATGATCAAAGGCTGGCTATAAATTATTGGTTATTGAGAGCATTCAGAAGACACTGGAGGCAAATACATCCTTTACTGGCGTATAGGTCATTTTGACATGTCAAATTTTGATCACTTTTATGTCCGACGGTAGTGTACAGGCCCGTAGCCAGGGTTTTTGTGTGGGGGGTCGTTTTAGGCCTAAAGCTGGACCTTTTTCCACTTTTGTTTAGGCAGTCGTGAGTAGGGTGGTGCGAGGCAATGCTTCCCCCTAATTTTTTTTATTATAAAACCCCAATATTCCGCATTTACTGCCTTTTGAAACACAAAAAGTGGTTTTTATTTCAGCTGAATTTTTGCCCCCTCCCCCTATGCTAAATTAATTAGGCTACCCCTTAAAGTTATTATGATCATGTGGCATTTTGTATTGATGTGAATTTCTATATTATTAGGCTTATGACTGAATAAATATATCATGATACTTGACAAAGGAATATTCTACTCAATGGGGTCAGGGGGCGCCCCGGAAAAAAATGATTTTCAAAGGCTTTCTCCTGCAATATGAGGCATATTTGGTACTGTTTGTCCCTTATATCTCCAGTTCATAAAGAAACCCTTAATTAAGATTTTTCTTCTTCTAGCTGACATACTTTACAAAAGGATTGATTCATGATTTTGTGTGTGTAATTAAATAGATTTACAGGCATACCCCCTGGGACAGGATCATTATATTCTACCAGTGTATGGAACGATATTAGGGCCAATAATAAATATTGCTTTATTGGTTTGTGCTTCATGCTTTGATGCATTTTGCTTCATGCTCTGTGGCTTGTTTGTGGTTCCAATTTATATTTAATATTGCTTTGCACATTTTTCAAGTGATATGTGAAACGCGAAATTGTGTTTTCCATATGGAGACTATAATGAAATATTGTATACTTCAAAATAGATACATGTGATGATATGTGTCAATAATTACCGGGAACTGTTAACCATTACAAATTATAATGTGCACCATTTCTGATGTAAAAAGCAACGAGCCACGACGCATGATACCACCTTGCAGAATACAATGATAATATTATCATATCACAGCACACATATATGCCATATAGCACCAGTACTATAACCAACAAAGGTTATTACATGTTGCAAGATAGAATGACAAATGAGCCACAAAGAATAAAGCACATGGCCACAAAGCACTAAGCATAAGACAGCAAAGCAATATTAACCATGGGAAATTTTGAAATATAAGGCTTTAAACGGTGCATTCTAGAGCATATATTTTGGATCAAATATGGTCTTTTATTTGTTTTTCAAATTGTGGGACCCTTCAGTGTGATCGGGGTGGACGAGAAGGCGCCAGCGGCTCCCCCGCCTCTGGATCCGTCACTGCTAATGTTGAAGTTTGAACAAATTTAATGCAAATGGTTATAAATTAACAGTTTATTATTATAGAGACAAACACAGTGGGAAGTTTCGAGCTACGATAACAGTTCTTACGATGTATCATATATGAACCTATAATAATGAGTAATTCAACCTTATTACATAGCCTCATATATATATATATGCTGTTAAAAGGTTTGAAAATTTTTCAAACTAGTCACAATGCTATTGATATTGCTGCTACAAACGTCTACCACACTGCAAAACAATGGCATTGTAAAATGTTAATTTATAGTCTTGAAACGTTGAACCAATGTTTTTGTGAAGTTGGTCAACATGGTCAAAAGTCTGTGATAAGGGATAGCCAAAATGTGGACCTTTAGCTTGCAGGGGGGGGGGGGGTCGTACGACTCCTCCGACCCCCCCCCCCCTGGCTACGGGCCTGGTGTACTTCAAGGTCAGATTACAAAATTCCCTCTAAGCTGCGAACTTAGCACCATCACTTTTCTTACTCCAGAGATGCTAAGCTTTAATTTGGTATATAACACATAATGTTACTTTTTGTGGCTGGGTAACTCCTTAAATACTGCAGCTAGAGACCGCCTGCTGCTGCACTACTATATTAGGCCTATGTAGGTTAATTTTTTGTGACGTCACTGTTTCCTCGGATTTGTGACGTCACACAGACATTATAGACGTTTCATGATGCCCAGGGGTATCATAGCATGTGATATAATGGGCAACAGTTTCTAAGAAAAAATGCAGGCCTAGGCATAAATACATTAGGCCTTCCTACCGGTATTCCTATGCTCAAACGGTTACCTCCGATCGGTGGGCTCGAGGCTCTGTAGTGCTGCAGCAGCAGACCATCCTGCGTGCAGGGTAGTGACTTCCCACCCTAATGGGGACACACGAGAGTGAGTTCCCAAATTTCAAATAATATAATTTGTTAAAATTACTTAATTAAACAGAAATGAACAGTTGAGTAATTTATTCGTTTCCTGGCAAAATATTTTTTTTTAAATATCTATTCGTTGTGACCTGAGCGTTGAAGATGCACCCTGCCCAGTCAGGTCAGACCGTCAGACTACCAGTCTGACCTTGACAACAGGTGAGTGTGAGGCCTGTACGAAAAGGAGGGGGTGCGAGCATCATGAATATTCATTATGACGTCACCGGTTTACTGACTGTGGTATGGAGGTCACACTTAGGTCAGATTGTCTGGCCTGCAGGAGTTGGGCAGGGAAGAGGGGGGTTCTGAACTCATAGCACATATACGTGATATCAAGGAGTCTGCCGGTAGCAGACAACTGGAGAGATGAAGATGTGAAGATGGTACCTGCAACTTTCCCATCAGAGGCCTACAAGTAGTTGCAATGTCAACTTCCTCATATAATAAACAACAGTGTTAGTCTAATGTTGTTTTAATACTGGGTACTTTTAAACGTTATCTACAACGCTGGTCCAGTATTAAATTAACATTGGCGCAACGCCTCGTGCTCGCGTGGAATATATAGCCTAATTATCTTCTTGGAATCGGTCAGCTGGTGAAAGGCAGGACATGAACCATGTTAAACCTTTTAGGCGCTAAGCACGATAATGGTAGGCCCTATATGTTTAATAGCACGGTCAAACCTTATGCAGCCGGCTATTACGTTGACATGATGATGGTGCGATGTTAGGCCAGCTTAAAACCAATGTTGAGTGAACGTCTCAACGCTGGGTTTACGCGTGCTTATTTCTGAAGATGGTTGATTCATAGCAAACGTCATTCCAATGCTGGGCCAACATCCCAGAAAATAAACAAATATGGCCTGGGATGACGAGCCGGTAGGCCTATGTAGGGTTAGGTTAATGTTAGTCCACCATCTGCGGCGCTGGCCAAATAGTTAGGCTGACTGGTAAAATAATTTTTCATTTAATGATAAAAGCATGAAATTTTGCATGCTAGGAGAACATGCCATGGTGGTGAATTTTAGTTATAGGGACATTCCAAATTTGACCCTTGATCTTAATGGCGGCCATTTTTCAAAATGGCCGCCAGAATACACATTTAATATTTGACCATCCTGGCAGTCATTTTTTTCAAAATGGCCGCTAGAATAATAATGCTTTAATATCTCAGTTTCTAATTGTTTTACAAAAAAAAATTGGTGTCTAAATATATATTTTCGGGACCAAAGATTACACAAAAGGCAATTCAAAATATGCTAAATTTTTTTTATCTCAATGGTGGTCATTTTTCAAAATGGCCTCCAAAATATACATGTTTTAATATCTCCGTTTCTAATTAACGTAGAAAAAAAATCTAGGTGTTTAAATATACATTTTCAGGACCAAGGATTAGGGAGAACAATCTGAAATACCTATCTAAATAATCCGATAAATGCTTGTTTTATCGTTCTATTGATTTACTTACAAATCATTGCCACATTAATGCAGATATGATATGCATGGCAATGCGTTTCGCTTGATACAGGCTGAGATCGGTAGCATTAAAAAATGATATTTGCTATAAAATATTATTTCCAGTCTACAGCCAGTTGATTTGGCGAAACGTTTAAAACCAATAAAGCAAATGATTTGATAAATTTTATTTACAATCTGACAAAACTAAGCATGAATTAACCGAAAAAAGAAAAACAGCATTAGGAGACATTATATTTTATTCCTAAAATATATAGGCCCTATTTTCGACAAAATAGTAACATGACCGATTTGTTTTTGCATGGAACCAGCAACAGACACAGAACTAGTGTACCATACGCTTGATCTTGATGCTCGGGTCAGAAAATATGTTCGACAAGACCTGCAAGATGAAAGTATGCTGGCTAAACTAAGCAAAGATGATGTTATTATTCAGAAGGTCAATTACCATATTAGTGTCTTGTAAACATGGTAAATGAATCTCTACAACCGCGCCAGACAATTAAGGCAGATAACTTGGCGAAAAATCAGAGTAGTGCTGATCCACAATAAGGGAAATAACTGGTTGAGCCTCTATTTAAAATTATTGACACTGTGTATTATCATAATGGTAGTGTCATAAACAGTTCTACAAGATTGGGCAACAACCTCTGTCATTATTTTAGCACAGATCAAGTTGTATATCTACCAAACTCAAGGGCAAACAGCCTGGTAGCTATCGATCTAATTGACCATAACACGTGTTTGGCAAGTCAATATCATCGAAATAAAGCGAGTGGATTGTACCACACACTTTTGTATACTCTGAACAGTGATCATCATATTTATGGAAGAGTTTTAGACAAGCTACAACAGTCATACACTCCACCAATTTATCCGGGTTGGGGAGGGGGTCTCTGGCTCCTATGTTTGCTTGACCTAATAAGTCAGACTGTAATCTCATACATGACGCTATTAGTAATAATGAGAGAGCACTGATGTAAATAGTATGGGTATTCATAATGCACAAACACGTAATTATCTAAGTTAAAAACAAACCTTACTGTCACATATAGTAATATATGGTCAGTTTGGATATTGTGAATTGGGGTGCCTGCCAACAGACAATGGGAGCTGAGAAGTGAAGTGGTCAAGATTAACTTTCTAATTCCTTTTTTAGGTCTATGTAACCAATGAAAATATGTTTGATTACACACAGTGTGTGCAAGATAGATGTAATTAGACATAGTAAAATGTGTCAAAGCGCTTTGATCTATAAACTATTTTATTTGTAGCAAGAACATGTTGAAAGCTATTTAATTTTTTATATTAAAAAGAAGGTTTCAATGCTAACAATGTTTGATTCCAATAATTCTAACTATCTAAAATGAGTTTTCTACCAATATAATTGGTCTGAATTATTAAGATGCCGTTTTTTAAATCATTCTATAGTCAACATTGATAATGGTACTTTAAAATATATATTTCTAGGCTATATATTTCAACAAGTGGGTTTAAAGATAAAGTTACTAAATAATATTATTAATTTATACAATTATTATTGTTGGATGAAGAAAAATGTTTAATATAATATGTTTTATTACCTTCCATTACCAAATTATGTTTAGACACAACAATTCGATTGTAACTGGATTGTGAGTGAATATGATTTACGTCGCTTTCTGAACATTCATGGCAATATCGCGACTGAAGGAAGCCTTATATCCTACTCTTGGTTCAGTTATATCAAAAGTGAAGAAATGTGGTGGTATGCCGTATAATTGTTTTGTGCAGCTTTTTGACACCCATGTGTGGTCAATTATAAATTATGGTGCAGGTATATAGGGAACAAGGTCATTCAGCTCAATTGATGATATATTTCACAGGGCATGTCGTTTTTTTCTTGGCGTGGGGAAACAAGCCCCTCGTGCCACAGTAGGCTAACTGGTGATATGGGCTTGATTCCACCGACTTGCCGTCAGGCTTTGGCCGTCACGCGGCTATTTAACAGATTATGTACTATGTCAACTTCCAGATACAACAAAAAGATATTTATGTGGGCTCATTTAAAGAGAGGTGTCAGAGCCGCGGCTGGTCTGGTCGTGTTTCCAGAATGTTTAACAACATCAGACTACCAGACTTAGTAGATTTTGAAAGATGTGAAATTATTAATTTAAAAGCTGTCAATGATAATGCTCTAAACACGTTAAGGAATGAATGGTCTGCCAAGGTAAATAGAATTCAAGCTCGCTCTGGTCGCGGTGGCAATAAATTACGCACATATAGAAAGTTTAAGTCTGAGTATGGTGTGGAACCGTATGTTTTGTGTGTGAGGGCACGTGGTCATACATCTGCCCTGGCCCGTCTTAGAGCGGAAGTAGCCCTTATAGGCCTAAACATAGAAATTGGCAGATATACCAGCACTCCAATAAATGATCGTGAATGTCCGTTCTGTCCAGGTAAAGTAGAGGACGAGGAGCACGTAATAATGTCATGCCCGAAATATAGTACAGTAAGAGAGGGTCTTTTCCATGCTACGTACTGTCATCCAGAATTTATTAGCCTGAGCTGTATAGATAAATTTATCTTTATAATGTCATCGAAGAATATTGCAAACCGATGTGCTAAAGCCTGCAGTGAGATTTTAGATATAAGATCAACAATTTTAAACTCTTAAGAATAGTCTTATTGTATCATATGTATAAGTTATATGAACTTATTTTAATGTATCGTATCACTAATTTTTTAAACATACTATGTTAAATTAATAACGCTATGAACTATGTATAATTCTGTGGCATCTGTATATAAGATCAGCAATTTTAAACTCTTATAACAGTCTCATTTCATGATAATGTATATCAACTTATTCTATTATATCGTATTACTAATTATTTAAAGATATTTTGTTAACTTAATAAGGAGCTTAATATCATTATCTATTTATTACATAATTCTGTATCATCTGTACATAAACATTATTTTAGTATATTATGTCCATACTGGGACTAAATATGTCTAGAGCCAAGTGTCTCTCATAACTCCACCTAAACTGTCAATAGTTTTATTATGCTATTTTAGTTTAATGTGTGATTGTATTATTGTGTATATCGGGTGAGTCAGTAATAAACATATATATACTTTTATCGAATAACTTCAAGGGTTCTTTATAGAGCACATCACCAGTAACTCAATTATAACTACAAATTACCAAGAAATCTAATATATTGAAAATGGCCGCAATTGGGGTCTGTAAAATGTTTTTTATAGCTATTTTTGAAAATGGCCGCAATTGGCGTCTGTAAAATGTTTTTTTAATTTTATTGAAATATTTAGGCATATTTTTTTTTTATCATTGCCCTTTAAAATGTAGCCAATATTAAGTTACACAATTTTCGCTTATAAAAGGATAAATAGCCGATATATTGACACCTGGCTATATTCCGCCGGCCATTTTGTAAACTGGCTGCCATTGAATTCATAAAAATGTTCTTTTGTTGGATTAAAATGTCTAAAAATACTTTTTTTATCAGTGCCCCTAAAAATGTATATTCAAGTACAAATATTTATATTTTATGTGGATTAGAAGCTGTGATATTGACAGGTGCAATGGTACAAATCAACTGGAGTCAGTGGAATGTGTTTTTTTTGTTGGATTAATGTGTTTGAAAATACTTTAATTAGTATCAGTAGGCCTGAAAATTTGGACGGCAACTTTGTAAAATGGCCACCACTGGAGTCACTAAAATGTTTGTTTTTTGTTGGATTAATGTGTTTGCAGCTACTTTTTTCATTATCAGTACCCCTGAAAATGTATATTTAGATAAAAAATATTTTGATTTTAGGTGGATTTGAAGCTGAGATATTGACACGTATTTAGATTTGGTCGGCCATTTTGTAAAATGGCCACCACTGGAGTCGTCAAATGATTTTTTTGTTGTTGGATTATTGTGTTTACAAATATTTCATTCATTATCAGCACCCCTGAAAATGTATATTTAGATTAAAATATTTCGATTTTAGGTGTAATAGAAACTGAGATATTGACACGCGTCATATGTGGACTATTTTTAAAATGGCCACCAATGGAGTCAGTAAAAAGTCAGACTTAAAAATATTTTGTTTTGTTACCAGTGGCCTTCAAAATATACAATTAGACATAGATATTCATACTATTTGTGGATTAGAAGCTGACATAAAATTAATAGACACCTATCATATATTTGGTCAGCCATTTTGTAAAATGGCCGCCATTAAAGTCATTAAGATGTTCTGGATTAATGTGTATAACAAATACTTTATTTATTATCAGTACCCCTAAAAATGTATATTTCGATGAAAATATTTTGATTCTCGGAACTCACTCTCGGGTGTCTCACTCTGGGGAGCTTCCGTACTAGATCTATATATATATATATATATATATATATGGGCTATTCTCAAAAGGTGCGTCGAAAATAGGGTGTTTTTTTTAAACAGACAAATATGAAATTTCTCCATGCACACTTAGGAATATTTTAATACTTTTCAATTCTAAACAAACTAAAGAAGCTGGAAGAATTTTTAAATCTAAATATAACTATTTATTCTAATAATTATGTCAAATTTTACTGTTTTTTGATGCATTATTTGATGCAAATAAATGGGACATTTTAAACCGTACCCAGAACAATTGTTTATCATAGGACACCAATTATTTTTTCTAATTAATTTACGGACAATTCTGTAGAGGAAGAACTAATTTTATATAAAAAAACATATATTAGCAGCTAAATTATAATAATTAGAGCCTTTTTTATGAAATATATTAAGCTATGGTAGTCGTAACATTTCGTGTCTTATTGACAGCTAGGCCCTAGACCCCTACTACTAAATCATGGCATACATTTTAATACCTAGCCACAATCGCTCGAAAAGTAAACTAAAAAGCCAAATAATATGATGCAGGTGCAGAAATAATAGTTGAAAATAAATGAAAACCAAGTGAAAGGGTTTAATTACTACTTCTACTGAACATAAAATTTTCGTGTCCTACATGCATTTTCTTTTGATGTCAATTTCTTGAAGAGTAGTCGCCATTTAGTGTTCAAATTGGTGTGTATATATCCATGTGTACACGGGTTGTATGTGATTTACATGATTGTATACAAAACAACAAGGAACGGAAAGAAAAAGGTGTTTGTATATGGGATGAAAATATGGTAAAATGTGCGACCGTTCGACCGCTCATATATAGTGTTTTTATTTCACAATGACTACAAAATAGCAGAATCAATGTCGGATCGCGTCTGTATCTCTATTTATATAGTTTTGTGTAAATTGGAGATTAAACCTACAAACCAGTGAAAAGTTATGATCACAAAACATTGTAAGACACGAAAGTGGTCGTAACATATGACACGAAATGGTCGTAACATTGAAGATCAATACTAGAAATAGTCCAAGGGCTCAGAGTCGAATACCTCACCCCCCCCCCCTCTTTATACCTGCCTCCATTTTTTTCGCATACTAGGAAATCTGGAGGTCTAGAAAAACCATGTTAGTCACATGACTTGCGGTTGCCAAGAATCAGAATATGGAATCCAAGATGGCCGCCAATCTGTACATTTTGTGGCCATTTTGAGCATATTGGGAGATTATTCATTTTTAAAAATAATCGCTTTAGTGCGAGCCTAACCTTGTTTTGTTACATATACAATATTTTTTGATGTTTGTTATAGATTTTTTCCTGCTGAATTCAAATCCGATGAGTGCTAGCTTGAAATATTCGAGCATTTTTTTAAATTCAAGGTCAAAGGTCAATTTCAAGGTCAAATATGATCTTTCAACTAATGAAGCTAGGAACAGGTGTAATACCTCAATTGCATGTGATTTTGACTGTGCTATCCATTTTTTAAGTTATTTTAATTATTTGAGGTCATATTCAAGGTCAAAAGGTCAATTTTAAAGTCAAGTGAAAAGAAATTTCATTTTTACTAAGAAAAGCTAGAAACATGTGTAATACCCCTTTTTCTGTACATTTTTTGCCATATTGAGCATATTGGGAAATTATTCATTTAAAAAAAATAATCGGTCTAGTCCAAATGTTTTGTTACATATACAATGTTTTTTTTATTGTTTCTTATAGATTTTTTTCTGCTGAATTCAAATCCGACGAGTGCTAGTTGGAAAAGTTTGCACATTTTTTCTTAAATTCAAGGTCAAAGGTCAATTTCAAGGTCAAGTATGATTTTTCAACAAATGAAGCTAGGAACAAGTGTAATACCTCAATTTTATGTGATTTTGACTCTGCTATCCATTTTTGCAATTATTTTAATCATTCAAGGAAATCTTCAAGGTCAAAAGGGCAATTTCAAGGTCAAGTAAAAGGAAATATCATTTTTACTAAGAAAAGTAGGAACATGTGTAATACCCCTTTTTCTGTACATTTTTTGCTATTTTGAGCATATTGGGGAACTGTTCATTTAAAAAAATAATCGCTTTAGTCTGAGCCTAACCTTGTTTTGTTACATATACAATGTTTTTTATGTTTCCTATAGATTTTTTTTTTGCTGAGTTCAAATCCGACGAGTGCTAGCTTGAAAAGTTTGGGCATTTTTTTAAATTTACGGTCGAAGGTCAACTTCAATGTCAAATATGATTTTTATACAAATAAAGCAAGGAACAAGTGTGATGCCTCAACTTCATGTGATTTTGACTGGGCTATCTATTTCTAAAATTATTTTAATTATTTAAAGTCATCTTTAAGGTCAAAAGGTCTATTTCAAGGTCATTTAAAAGAATGTATCCTTTTTAACAAGTAAAGCTACGAAAGCGTGTAATAATACCTCTTTTTCATGGGATTTTGACATAAAAATCCATTTATAATATAATTATGGTGATTCTAGGTCATCTTTAAGGTCATTGGTTAAATATGCTGTAAGTGAAATGATCAGGTGAAAGAAATGCAGAGTTAAGAACATGTGTAACACCTCTTTTTCGTGGAATTTTGACAAAAAAAATATATTTTTAGTATTTTTTTGGTGATTCAAGGTCATCTTCTTGATGGTTCCAATAGATTATTTTGTGCTGAATTTAAATCCGATAAGTGCAAGCTTGAAAAGTCTGGACATTTTTGTAAATTCAAGGTCAAAGATCAATTTTAAGGTTAATTATGATTTTTCAACAAATGAAGCTTGGGGAACAAGTGTTTGAAGCGCATCTTCCCACGCAGCAAGACAGGCTTCAGAATCCGAAAGCAGAACTCTGAAGCGATGAGAAAGTATACTGAGGCATTTTCAACTGCTCTTCTCACTCTGCTAAGTCTAAGTCTCTTTGCGAGTCATATTCCTGAGTGGAGATGGTTTTATCATATTTAGCAGCCATTTCCTTATACACCCTTTGCAATAACAACACGGCACACAGTGAACCAAACCTCAACTATTTAGTTGGGACTCCTGTTTACGCACAAAATAGTGCAGCGAGTGTATTTCAATACCATCACATGTAACGAAACAATAAGGTATAAGCTGTGTCTCTCCAGGTAGTGTGTCAGCTTCTGGTCAGCTTCTATGGTTTTTAATTGCCTTGAACAAGCTTGTGTCGCAGAAGGCGCCTCCACAGGAACCGCAACCTTCAGTCCCAATATTTACATATAAGAATTTATTATTGAATTAACGAAAGCCATCAACACCAAGCTATGAGACCCTTTAGAAATGTAATTGATGCATCCACCATTTGTGGGCATTTCATAGCAATATTTTCTAATCTAGGGCTCCTAAAGTATCATAGAAGTACCATTTTTTCAGGAAACTTTCTGATACATATTTTCATTCTTCAGCTGATGATGAACATTTTATGAGCTCCTCAATTACGGCATCGCACGTGGTTGGTATGGTGCTGACGATTGTGTTACTGGCAACGCGAAAGCCACAGAAGAGAGATTGATATGTTTCTCCAGTGTTTATAAATGATTATATATGGCCAGCCTTAAATCTGGTGAAATAGCCTCACGAAGCTGTGTTTTTTTTTAATGCGATGTCTCACAATTTGTTGGAAGAGGTCCTCATCCAGAGATAGAAAGTTTTTGTAAGAGTTACTATTATTACATGCAAGAAAATCTGGCATTAATTGACTTTAATAACCCTTGTGTTTTTCAGGTAGCTATTCTGCACACCACTTTTTCTTTGTCTCTCCTTCCTCTTGAATAAAAGCCAACTCAGCTGTTGCAGCTGCAGCTCTGAGAAATAGTTTTTCCTTGAAATGTAGAGTCTTATTAGAAACCACTCTGTAAAATTAATTTTTCTCAAGATCTATTTACACAAATGGAGCAGTCCATTCTTATAAAGACAGTACACAGACCTTACATAAACCGCATAATTATGCCCTAGTAGCCGTATCATAACTGAACAATAACCTCAGTGCACACTGACCGTAGCACCCGTAATTATTTAGCCACAATTAACTAGCCGGGAGAACTTGACCATAAGTGAGATCTAGCTATTAAACCTCATTTTCGTGTGATTTTGACTGGGTAATATAATATTTATATTATTTTCATGAACACAAAGTCATCTTCAAGGTCAAATGATCAATTTCAAGATCAAGTAAGCAAAAATTAGGAACATGTGTATACCTCTTTTTCGTAGGATTTAAATCTATTTATGTATTATTTTGGTGATTCAAGGTTATCTCGAAGATCAAAAGGTCAATTCCAAAGTTAAAAATGTGAAAATATGATTTTTAAGTAAAAAAAATAGGAAGCAGTGTATGTCTTTTTTGCGTAATTTTGACTGAATAATCCATTTCTGGTACTATTTTGATGAGTAAAGATCATATTCACGTTAAACGTTTTAACGGTCGACTAGGAGGCGTGAAAGTGCAATGAGAAAGTGTTAAAGGACAATGAGGTGATATTGAAGAGGGATAAGGAGGAATATCAACGGGCAATGAGGAGGCGTTAAAGGGCGACAAAGAGGAGCTAAATAATAGAATAATAGAATGATGCCTAAAGCGAAATTGAATATTTAGCTGATGTTATTTCAGATAATTCTGACAATACGCATCGCCTTTATAAATAACATTCTGCGTAGAATTCCACCTCCTGCTCTGCCAGAATTCACATCAGTAAAATTACTTTGTGACCATTTATCAAAATATTTTACATAAAATTGAAACTATTTGTTCCAAATTTGTGCATAAAGTACCAAATATTGCAGCAGTGCAAAAAACCTGAAATCGGTTCCAAAATGAAAGACTTTGAATGTGCGACAGAAGATAAAATTAAAAAGCCCTTTTTGGGCTCATCGTCAAAATCATGTGATCTGAACTCCATTCTCACAAAGGTGCTGAAAAATTCTCTTGACATACTAATAACTCCCATCACTGATAAAATAAACATTTCAATGGAAACTAGTACATTTCCTCAATATTTTACTGATGCTCATATAAGACCAGTTACAAGCATCTCTTTCTAAAAAAACAAACTGAAAAATAACAACTTATGTTTCACTTCCAGAATCTTAGAAAATGTAGTAGCCAATCGTCTGGAACATCATATACAATATAGCCATCTATCTGATTCATTACAATCATTCTATAGAATCAGCTCTACTGGAAGTACACAAGTACACGACGTATAATTGTTAGTATGGACAGGGGTGGAGTTAAAACTCTGACACTGCTTGACTTGTCGGCTGCTTTTGACAACAAACCTGAATATCTCACGGACTTACTTGTCTACACTCCACAAATTCAAATAGATTTTCTGTTCACCTTGAAACTGAGACTGGGTGAAAAGCTTTCACCATAGTTTATCGCCTCTTCGTTGCAATTGAAGGCCTTTCCGTGGCTCTTTATCGCATCTTCTTCGCCCCATACACCTCTATATTGCTCTTTAAGGCATTTCCGTCACCTTTTAGCACCTCTCCATCGATCTTTATTGCCTCTAACTCGCCCTTTAACACCGTCCCGTCGCCATTCAATGCCTCTGAGGCATCTTGTGCCACCTTACATTGCCTTTCAATTCTTCTGCGTCGATCTTTATCGCCTTCCCGTCGCTCTCTAAATCCTGTCCTTCGCCATTTAATGCCTCTGCATCGGCCCTTAGCGCCTTCTCCTCACCTTTAAACGCTTACCCCCTTACCATTTAGCTACTCCACATCACCCTATAATGCTTTCCCATCGTCAATTACCGCTTCATTGTCGCTTTTTAATGCCTCCTCTTCGCCCTTTATCGCCTCTGTTGCCCTTTCCTCTGATTTTCCATCGCCAATTAACGCATCTGCAGCATCTTCAATGCCTCTCCATCGCCCTTAAATGCATCTCCATCAACACAGTTTATTCGCCCTTTAACACCTTCCCATCACCATTTAACGCTTCTCCTAGCCTATAAATGCTTACGCATCACCCTTTAACACTACCCCTCACCTACTAACATACTTCCATTGTTATTTAACACTTCCTTGTTGTCCTCTAACGCTGTTCCACAGCCCTTCGATGCCTCCCCATCAACTTTTAAGATCTGGTCGCACTTTAATTAATGCCTTTCATCTTTTCTTCACCCTTTATCGCCTCTGTTGCCCTTTAACTCTTTTCCATCGCCAATTAACGCATCTGCAATGCCTCTACATCGCCCTTTAATGCATCTCCATCGGCATTTAACACATTTTATTCGCCCTTTAACACCTTCCCATCGCCCTTTGACGTCTCTCCGTTACCATTCAACGCTTCTCCTCGCCCATAAATGCTTATGCATCCCCCTTTAACGTTCCCCCTCACCCATTAACATACTTGCATTGTTATTTAATGCTTCCTTGTTGTCCTCTAACGCTGTTCCACAGCCCTTTAATGGTCGCACTTTACGCCTACTTTTTGCCCTTTAGCGTATCCTCATTGGCCTTCAACACCTCCTCATTGCCCTTTAACGCCTCACCATCTTCTTTGTCCTCTAACGACGTTTCGTCAAAAAATGCTTCCCGCCAATTTTTAACACATCCGATCACACTTTAACGTCTCTTCTTCGCCCTTTAACGCCTGCTTGTTGCCCCATTGCCCTTTAACATCTCCTCATGGCCCTTTAACGCCTCACCATTGCCGTTTAACCCCTTTCAGTCCCCCTTTACCGCCCTGCTGGTCGCCTTTTAGCGCCTTGTTGCTGCCCTAAAAGGCTTTAACGCCCCCCCCCCATCATCCGGTTACACCTCCCTGTTGCCTTTCAAAGCCTCACCAATGACCTGAATGAGTTTCTGTCACCAGATCATTTCACTTACAGCATGTTCAATAAATGACCTTGAAGATGACCTAGAATCACCAAAATTATATTATGAATGGATTTTTCTGTCAAAATCCCATGAAAAAGAGGTATTACACGCATTCCTAGCTTTACTTGTTAAAAAGAATATTTTCTATGAAATTGGCCTTGAAGATGACTTTGAATATTCAAAATAATTTTAGAAATGGATTGCCCAGTCAACATTGCGTGAAAATGAGGTATTGCACTTGTACCTAGTTTAATTTGTTAAAAAATCATATTTGACCTTGAAATTGACCTTTGACCTTGTTTTTACGCAAATGCCCGAATTTTTCAAGCTAGCACTCACCAGATATGAATTCAGCACAAAAGAAACATCAAAAAGACATTGTATAAGTAACAAGACAAGGTTGGCTCGGACTAAAGCAGTTAAAAAGATTAATTTGTTCAAAATGCCCAAAAATGGCAAAATATATCCAGATTGACGGCCATCTTGGATTAGATATTCTGATTCTTTGCAACCGAATAAAGCTGTCACCTGATCATTTCACTTAGGCCTACAGCATATTTAACCAATGACCTTGAAGATGACCTAAAATCACCATAATTATATTATGGATGGATTTTTGTGTCAAAATCCCATGAAAAAAAGAGGTATTATTACACGCGTTCGTAGCTTTACTTGTTAAAAAGGATATATTCTCTTAAATGACCTTGAAATTGACCTTAACAATGACTTTAAATAATTAAAATAATTTTAGAAATGGATATGTACAGAAAAAGGGGTATTACAGAAAATGTACAGAAAAAGGGGTATTACACATGTTCCTAACTTTTCTTAGTAAAAATGAAATTTCCTTTTACTTGACCTTGAAATTGACCTTTTGACCTTGAAGATGACCTTGAGTAATTGAATTAATTTTAAAAATGGATAGCAGAGTCAAAATCACATAAAATTGAGGTATTATACTTGTTCCTAGCTTCATTTGTTGAAAAATCATATTTGACCTTGAAATTGACCTTTGACCTTGAATTTAAAAAAATGTCTACATTTTTCAAGCTAGCACTCTTCGGATTTGAATCCAGCAGGAAAAAATATATAAGAAACATTAAAAAAACATTGTATATGCAACAAAACAAGATTAGGCTCGGACTAAAGCGATTATTTTTTCAAATCAATAATTTCCCAATATGCTCAAAACGGCAAAACATGTACAGAAAAAGGAGTATTACACATGTTCCTAGCCTTTCTTAGTAAAAATGAAATTTACTTTCACTTTACTTTAAAATTGACCTTTTGACCTTGAAGATGACTTCAAATAATTAGAATAACTTCAAAAATGGATAAAATCACATGCAATTGTTCCCAGCTTCATTTGTTGAAAGATCATATTTGACCTTGAAATTGACCTTTGACCTTGAATTAAAAAAAATGCCAGAATTTTTAAAGCTAGTACTTATCAGCTTATCGGATTTGAATTCAGCAAAAAAAATATATAAGAAACACCAAAAAACATTGTATATGTGACAAAACAAGATTAGGCTCGGACTAAAGCGATTATTTTAAAAAATGAATAATCTCCCAATATGCTCAAAATGGCCAAAAATTTGTACAGATTGGCGGCCATCTTGGATTCCATATTCTGATTCTTTGCAACCGCAAGTCATGCGACTAGCATGGCTTTTCTAGACCTCCAGACATTCTAGTATGTGAAAAAAATGGTGGCAGGTATAAAGACAGCTCGTGGAGTAAAAGTAAGGACACGAAAAAAATTTCGTGTCCACATGGCTGAACATTTGGTCGAACATGAGTCTATACCAAAAGTCGCACACAGGACACCAAGAAAATCATCCACTGCGGTCGCACATGGCATTATTGAGAGGACACCAAAAACATTTGGTGTCCTCTGTTCGACCGTTCTAAAAAACACGTATTTTTCACATTTATCCCCCATTTTCTGCTTCCAAATTTAATTGTATGACTAATTATCATTAATTTAATCGATCTGTTGATCTGATCCACTTGAAAATTTTACATTTGTGTAACCATGCACTGGTAACATAATAGGCCTACTACTTTAGTGGAAGTCAAATACCGTAAAATTTTCATCAAAAAGCACCATGACCATTACAATGTCAATATTATATTAGCTGACGGTCTCATTGTTACATCACCTTTGGAAATGGAATGACATTAATCAGAAAATAGAATATAGAAGAAAACTACGTTGGTGTTAAATAATTGTTGGTAATGCATCACCCGGCAGGGGGCAGCACAAGTAAGCTTATTCATTAGATAGCTGCCGCTCACAATTTTCACGGTCCCATATATGGTACGCTATGCACAGGAGGGGACACTGAATTTCACACCCGGGGTTTTCACATCATTTTGTTTACTCAAAGCCATAAGAAGATAATTTTGAAATTATATTTTCTTTACAAGTGCTGTATGTCCCATTGTGCCCCACAGTCGGGGCACAATGGGACATTTAAAAAATAAAATAATAAACTGCTGCAGTGCTCCGAGTAGCTGCTACGGTGCTCCCATAAGCTGTTACGGTGCTCCTCGCAGCTGCTGTGGTGCTCACATAAGCTTCTGCAGCACTCCGAGCGGCTGCTGTGGTGCTACCAGCAGGTGTTGAGATGTGCCTATGCTGCTGCAGAGCTCCCAACAACTGCTGTGATGCTCTCATAAGTTGCTGCGGTGCTCCCAGGGGCTAGTGCGGTGCTTCCTAAAGCTGCTGTGGTGCTCTCATCAGCTGCTGATGTGCTCCAATAAGCTGCTAAGCAAGGGTGGCCAAGCTGTCGAAATTCACATTTTTTGCTATCTTGATGCCTATAATTAAAAAAATTGCTAACTCATGCACTAATGTGCTAAATTGTAGGTAGGCCTACATGGGCGGAGAGAAGAGTTCAATGAAACAAACGAAGCAAATATAATGTACATATTTCAATGGATTTAACTGTTATTTCCCTAATATAATCAAAAACGGCTGGTTTTGGTGGTGATAGCCTATCACAATTATATTGTATTACTGAACATTGGGGCACATTTGGACACTGCGGGGCACATAGGGATACCTGTCCCAATGTGCCCCAGCTGTCCCATTGAAACCCGTGATCCTTTGTCCCAATGTGCCCCATGTTCCATCGTGACCTTTCATATGTGGTGCTGTGATATACTTTCACAGTGAGGTAATATAGGCCTACATCTTACATAAGTGGTGTACCCTAAGTGGTCTTTCAACCAGAAATGCATTAACAATGTCTACTGTGTTCACACATGCACTAGCTCAACCGCAATACAGTCTCTGAAATTTACTTTTTATATGATAAAAATTATAAAATCTCTTACATCCAAAGCACTGCATGACACACACTAAGAAAACAATATGGCCACTGGAGTAGGCCTATCTCTGAGGTCATGTGACAGTATTTTCAGGATTCTCCCATTGGTGGTTTCCCAGGAAATCCCATTGTACCCCGTGTCCCAATCTCCCCTACAACTAAAGTCTCTACAGGATGCTATGTGGTGCTGTGATATACTTTCACAGTAAGGTAATATAGGCCTACATCTTACATAAGTGGTGTACCCTAAGTGGTCTTTCAACCAGAAATGCATTAACAATGTCTACTGTGTTCACACATGCACTAGCTCAACCGAAATACAGTCTCTGAAATTTACTTTTTATATGATAAAAATTATAAAATCTCTTACATCCAAAGCACTGCATGACACACACTAAGAAAACAATATGGCCACTGGAGTAGGCCTATCTCTGAGGTCATGTGACAGTATTTTCAGGATTCTCCCATTGGTGGTTTCCCAGGAAATCCCATTGTACCCCGTGTCCCAATCTCCCCTACAACTAAAGTCTCTACAGGATGCAGCAGACCCACCAAAAAGTAGTTAGAAGGATCTCGCCCTCCACTATGCACACGTTGTGGAGGGTGGCGTTTATGGCAGGCCGTTAGGCCCATAACGCGTAAAGTGATAGCGTAAGGCTGCCTTTCCATTGATGCGATTAAATGGCCGCGCGGGCGAACGCGCGCGTTCCGCCGCGCGGCAGAACCCTTTCCATTGGCGCGTCTAAACGCGTCCAAACGCGCCGGAGATGTGGTACATTGTGCTGGACTGCATGTCCTTCTTCATAGTTGTAGAACTATGCAGCTAGCGGGTCATTCTACAATAAACCAAAGAACTAATCGAGTCCCATGTTCTATATATAACGCGTAAACCATTCACCAATAACACTGTATATTCTGTAACGCGTAAACGAACTTCGCTTACGCGTAGCCCTAAACGAAATAACCAATCACGTATATATGTGATGTTTAAAGCACATTTTAAATAAAGCTAAAATCATTCAAAAATCTGTGTTTTTATTTTGGCATCTTAATCATGTTAATATGACCATTATGATGTAAACATGTCCATAGACTAGAACTGCAAAAGTTGTAATTTTTTTTGTGTTGCGCATTTACCAGTTAACCGAGATGTAAAGACGAAATTCCCGTATTTCTTATTTTGGACATGCATGTCCGAAATTTTATGATTTTAGCCTGATTGTGTCGCTTTATTGTTTAAAGTTTCATACATTGAACATTAATTTATGCCGTTTCAAAGTGTGAGAAATATGTTTGACCAATACTAGTGTATGCCTTATTAATTGAAACAAATCAGGGTTCCCACTCGCCTGGAATTTGGCCTAAAAAATTCAATGCATTGAAAAAAATCATACAATTTCAAAAAAGTGACATTTTCATGGAAAAATCATGGAATTTTGTTTCATTTATCAGAATAAATTTTGCTTGTTCAAAAAGCTTGTAATTTATGTATTGATGGCCTCTATAATTAGAGTAATAAGTAAAAGTTAGAATTTTTTTAACAGATGGCATAAAAATTTATTCTTTGTCACTTGTGTTTCTTTCTTAGCCTGATATTTGACTACTGGTGGTTGCACATGACCAAATATTTTGACGTAAAAACAATTTACGCGAATAATAACAACTTAGGCAAATTACCACTGATAAGCTTACACATGCAGCCAAAACAGAATTGAGCAGCCTGGAAAAATAACCTGGTATCATGGAAAAATCATGGAATTGTGTACTCAGTTTTGAGCGGGAACCCTGTCAAATTCCGTGATTAAAAAAGCTTGTAATTTATGTATTGATGGCCTCTATAATTATAGTAACAAGTAAAAGTTAGAATTTTTTTAACAGCTGGCATTAAAGTGTTTAACTACGGTATAAATTGATTTATCATTCCGTCACATCATATAAATATAGGCCTACATCTTTATGGTGAGTATACGAACCATAAAATGATTACTGTTTATAAATAACCTGTACTAATATTATGTAAAATATTTAAATCTTTAGTGAAAAAATAAGTAGCTTCTCTGGATTCACTAAGAGAGCAGAACTTTCAATATAAATAAATAAAGAGGATGTTCAAAAATGTAGACCCCTATCATTCCGTCACGGCGTATAAGGTTATCTATTTTATATATACTTATACATTTTACAGCAAAAAGACGATGGCGATGCTACTAAAAACCTAAGAATGAATTGTTTTTTTTATAAAGAGTATGCAAATACAGGCGCAAAGTATAGTCGGTATTTGTAAAAAAACGTCATTCCGTCACGGTGGAATGCATGTAAAACAAACTGCACTATACTACAGGGTTCCTCACGGGTGATTCTGGAATCAATAGCGAAAGATATATCATGCAAATGTAGATATAATATGTCATATTGCTACGCATAATGGCTCAAGTTTATAATAAACTTGGACCATTATTGTCGTACAAAGTGAAATGGCTGTATCTGTTCATTTACTCACAAGTAAGCGAGCTTTATATAGGCCCAGAGGAGTAGGCTTCGACGTTGGTCCAACATTGTACAAATGTTATACAAATGTTTTGTGTTTGTTGGGTATACTGGCTCATTCGTATCGACTGGGGCTTGTAACCTGGAGGTACCAGGTTCGATTCCTGTTCGGGCCGGATATTTGTCATCGTGGTTGTGCGTATACAGTGCTCCAAACTGTTCAAAAGAATGAAGTGTACAGTGCTGTCTATGGTACTCTACACTATAGTCCCGGCTCCGGGCTTCCTTGTGGCGATATTGCTTCAGTGTGCTGCTGCAGAAAGCGACGTAAAGCAATAAACATATACATATAGTGTTGGGTATACTACACAGTTTGTAAGTAAGTAAGTAAAATGTCTTCTTTACTTTACTTTTCGGCCAATATGGTCATTTAAGCGAAAATTCTAGGTATTACAATATCCTATATTGTATAATAGAAGTGGTAAAGAGAAGATCAAACTAATAACTGCATGTTCGTACTAAAATATTAATTTTAAAAGGCTTGATATGATAATATGATGATGCTTCTGGCACCTATATGTAACGAGTTTGATGACATGTTGTAGCGCCTGCACTACAACACAGTTTAATGAGTATAAATGTCAGCATAATGTCAGCATAAATAATATAAAATATGAAGTGATTATAAAATGGACGACTTATCAAGTCACTATATCTCCATGAAGTCTTAATAATGTATGTATGTACACAATATAAATTGACATAAATATCAATGACATAAACAATGAACAGATAAACCATTAAGTAAGTAAGTAAAATGTCTTCTTTACTTCACTTTTCGGCCAGTATGGCCAGAGAAATCATTAAACCACAAAAAAATTCTTAAAAATTAAAGACTTACAGTGCCCCCACAGTTGGTAGCAAGGTCCGTGATATTGAAGAACACCACAGAAGCGATCACGAACCGTTAAGACACCGTGAGTCACCACATGCTAATTGAACGGCAATGGCTTCTCTATGACATGTTGCATTATCCGCCAGGATGCCACAGAGAAACCATTAAAACAATGAAGTGAAAAAATAATTACATGACAATGGTTTCTTTCGGACATCCCTTCCATCACCAGGATGCCAAAGAGAAACCATTAATATATACTTCAAACAATTCCGTATATGTACAAAGTGTGTGCTGGACGATCAATCCGGGGGCAACATCCCAGAGAAATCACCCAGCACAGATCAAAGAACCCACTGTACAATGAAAAAATATATAGAATATAGAATATATAATATAGATTGTATAAATATGAATATATAAAGAATATATAAAGAATTTGAACCCTGAACCACCGGAAAGCAAACACAAAAAACTTCACGTCACAAAAAATAGAAAAAACTGGTTCGATGAAAGGCAAAAACGTTTGGGTGTGCTTGGCCTTCTAAGAAGTTGCCCAGGGGGGGGGGGGGGGACCACGCGGAGGTGACACCCATCACCCCTACACAGTTTGTAGGGCCTATCCAGATAACAGAGTGGGCGTGGTTTGTAGACTGGTACAAACAACGCCCACTCTGTTATCTGGATAGGCCCTATTACAATCAGTCTTCTCTGATGCATCCACTATTAACAAGCAGCAGACTTTTGCACAAAACTGGCTAGCACAATGTTGGACAAATGCTGGCAGCGTTGGCCCAGTTTTAAGCAATAGTTGGGTGGATATTTCGGACCACCTGAGACCGGTGTTGTAGACCTATATGGCGAGACGGTTTATGTAGTCAAACCTACTGTGACGTCAGAATTTTCAGTTGTGGCAGAGATTTGATTGGCAGTCCCTATAAACCAATCATCATCACCACTGGCTGGCGTGATTTGTTGAAATATCTCGCAGTGTCTCTCGACATCAACCTGAAAACACGAGATATGTTTCTCATCCAATCACTATCAAGGTCCCACGCAGCTAATTAGGTTGTGGCCTATACTTGGAATGCATTCAGTAAAAGTTTGGATATTATTATTTTATTTTTTTCCAAACCCAGCTAGGTATTGTGGTCAGGAAGGTAAGAATTATTGATAAAAAATTATTATGTGGCTTTTTTCCGTGACAATGGTTGATTTTGTGTTTGTAATTCACCGAAAACACAAAAGAAATACAAAGTGGCGTATTAATATGAGGGACCACATCACAAGCAATCTCTAAACCGTGCACGAGAGTCACTAAAAAATTCATTGTTTCCACCTTTTGAAGTTTAATCAATGACTTCGGCCGCAAATAAAAAACAATGAAGGCGGTACACAATGCTATTTTACTTCACTACACTGTAGCCTCTAGCGATTAGGCCTATGCATGTCATGGGAGTGCAGACCTGATAATTAGTTGTGTGATACATCAATCTCTGACTTACGTGATTGGTTGACAAGTCTCGTTCTTTCTCAAATCCTCACCGTTAAAACGCGATAATTCAAATTGTGTTAATCACGGTGGCCCGATGTGTGTGATCTTGGCCAAACCTTGGCCAAGATCAAAGGTAAATCTACAACATTGACCAAGTCCATAGTCCTTGTATTACAAATAGCTAAAAACGAACATACATTGTTTGATGTGATGCATTGTTGCAATGCACCAGATCAAACATTTGCCTGGCGAGCCTGGCCAATTTCATTTATGGCCGAGAATAGGCAAAGGTTTTTAGTCACGTGACCTTCATGCCTGTGCTATTGAGGTCGGTGAATAATTTTCTGGGTCAAGTCATAGGAAATGCGTCAGAGGGGAAATACAATACTGTGAACAAGTCTTCTTTCAAAAATGCGTGAATTCGGGGATTACCCCATTTTCATCTAAAAATAGCAAGAAGTCACAAACATTCGCCAATGGAGCATACCAGAGGCTACATGAAGCTCGGACCATGCCGCGTAGTGTGGCTCTGGGAACCAGAGTAATCAAACACGAGATGTTAATCATATAGGTCAATATAGGCCTATATATTTCAGACATTGGTCCAACATCAAAACCATATAGATTTTCGGTCAATGTCTCTTGTTTGCTGGGATACTATTGTCAATGACAATGTGCATGTTTTAATATAGTGCCGGTGTGTCCGACATAGTCTACCTCTAGGCTATATGCTATGCTAAAGGCCTAACGTTATATAATTTTGAGGGTAGGCCTATGCCTAATATTAATATTTGGCCTAACACTTGGACTTCTTTGAGGCATTGCGCGACGATGCTGATGCCAGCCCAACAAACACAAAACATTTGTATGATATTTGTACAATGTTGGACCAACGTCGAAGACGTTGGGCCGGCGTTGTAGGGCCTACAAATATTTCGTGTTTGTTGCGAGTGATCATGGTGATGTATTACAGTGAGTGGATAACAGTAAAACGTCCTAACGTTTATTAAAGGCTTAGCCTATATGTTTAGGGTAGGTCTATTTTTTAGAGATTAAAATAAATATACCTCACACTAACAGTTAGGCCCTAGGGCCTGTTTGAGGCGTGGCGCGACAATGCTGATGGCATAAAAATAACAGTAATTAAAACGAATGTTCACTAATCTGAATTGTTTGAATACTGCGTCTAGACATGACCTAGGATCTGGAACAGCCCATTATCCTTTTTGTGAAATGTGCCAGCTGCAGTGGTGAAACTGCTGTCTGGAATATTTGTATTTTTGTGAGGAGCTCTATTCTTAGCTATTTAACCCGCCGAAATATTCTTGTATAAACCATGTTTTTTTTCAATTTATCGAGTTGGATATATTGAGTTCATAACTCAGTTATGAGCTCAATATATTGAGTCGCGAACTCAATATATATCGAGTTTTAAAGTCGATATATCGAGTTGTAAACTCAATATTTCGAGTTCTTAACTGTTATGAACCCAATATATCGTCACAACTCAATGTATTGAGTTGTGAACTCAATAGGCCTATAGGGCCTAACGAGTTTTAAACTCAATATATCGAGTTGTGAACTCAATAGGTCTATATCGAGTTGTGAACTCAATATATCGAGTTGAAAAAAAAATAATTTGTTAATGCAAATGTCGCTTCTGGGGCTTCGTAGGTTTAGCATACATGTCACTGAAGAAAGAATGTTATTGGTGAATCGTTTACGCGTTACAGAACAAAGAATTTGATTGGTACTTTGGCTTACACGTGAGAGAAAGATCCATGTGATTGGTTCTTTCGTTTACGCGTAAGCGAAATTCGTTTACGCGTTACAAAATATACAATGTTATAGGTGAATGGTTTACGCGTTATAGAATATGGGACTCGATTGGTTCTTTGGTTTACGCGTAAGAGAAAGCTTCACGTGATTGGCTATTTCGTTTACGCGTAAGCGAAGTTCGTTTACGCGTTACAGAATATACAGTGTTATTGGTGGATGGTTTACGCGTCATAGAAAATGGGAATTGATTGGGTCATTGGCTTACCCGTAAGAGAAAGCTTCACGTGATTTGTTATTTCGTTCACGCGTAAACGAGCATGCGCGTAAGCGATGTTCGTTTACGCGTATCACAAATTTACGCGTTATGGGCCTAACGGCCTACCATAGGCGTTTGCTAACTACCAAAAAGCCGTTATTTTTAGTTAACCTTCCATGAAAAAAAACACATTATTTCTATACCGTTAGAAAGCTTGAAAACTCGATATTACGATAATAAGAACGAAAATTTGAACGAATTTGAAAAAATCACCCTTTTTTTGTAAACCAACATCACATATTTCGTTAATGTTTATTTTCTGCTATGGTCATCGATGCCTACCTGAAATAATATGCAGCAAAACGTCATTCAGCACGTAACACATATATAAAATTAAACGGACATGCCCAGGTCTAACATCATCACAAAATCGGTGATTTTATTTTGGGTTCCTAATAATATGACCATATGATGTAAACATGTCCATAGACTAGAACTGCCAATTTTTTTAATTTTTGTGCTGCGCACTTACCAGTTAGGCTAGATGTATAGGGACGAAATTATCGTCTTTCTTATTTTTGACATGGTTGTCAATAGTTAGAAATCAGGAATTTCGTCTCTATATCTAAACTGGTGAATGCACAGCACAAAAAATTAAAAAACCTTTGCAGTTCTAGTCTATGGACATGATTACATCATATGGTCATATTAAAGGGACATGCCCAGGTCTAAAATTATAAAAAAATCGGTGATTTTATTTTGGCTTCTTAATATGACCATATAATGTAAACATGTTCATAGACTAGAACTGCAAAAGTTTTTTAATTTTTGTGCTGCGCACTTACCAGTTAGGCTAGGTATAGAGACGAAATTCCCGTATTTCTTATTTTTGACATGGTTGTTATTAATTAGAAATCCAAGATAATAAACGTGATGAACAATTAGTTGCACAAACGAGTGTGTCAATCCATAACAGTATGGCAACTCTCCCCCACGTTGTCAACGAAATCCAAATACATATATGTTGGAATGTTGTACACAAATTTTTTCATATACTGTCTACTTAGGATAGATAATTTCAATGCGCATATCGTAATATTGTAAAGCTAATCGGGATTTTGTATTACTTATTTCAGCATTCAATATTCTATAGGCCTAGATTACGGAATTGGTGAAATATAAACATTTTTATTTTTGTGCTTTTGCGGGAAAAGGGTGGTTATATTTAATATATTTCTAAAGACCAACTTCTCATAATAATTATGCTATCCAGTAGATAACATCATTGATGAGGCTTAAAAATATTCCTGAAAATTTCTTTTAAGTAAATGGTTGAAATCAGTCCTAAAATGCCCATCCTACTCCTACTATGGGAATGAGGTTGGAGCATGACAAGTTCTTATTTCAAGCAACATATGAATAGGCCTACATAACTCTGTCGGGTATTAGAAGTTTATTGAGACAGATTTATATAAAAATATTCATACATGGAATTACATACATTGTAAATATATTCCATAAAACTTTTTATAAAAAAAATAATAGACATCAAACATAATATAAACCCCAGTAGTAAATTTGATGGATTATTTTTTGTTACTATAAACAAAGCCCGTTAGCGACGGAAATAGGCCTCAGTCTTTTTATCTAACCAGCCTCTAATCATAAAAGTGGAAATCGTCTGAAACAAGAGCAAACTCGAAAATAGCTAATCGCCATTATCAAACTTTTAGAGGTTATAGCGCCCACAAGGTTAAATTATTGCCATAAAATGTGAGAAAGAACAATAAATCGGCTTCACTTGCACCAGCCCACCTTTTTTAATTACAAAAAAATGAGTGAGATAGAACATCCCATACAGTGATTATTCTCATACAATATATTATCTCATACAATATATTTTATTTCTTCATGATTTTGGCATAAACACGTTTTCTCACAATTGATCAATTTCAATTAATAATTAGGATAATTAAATAAATAAAGAAAAGCCTAAAACAGGTAGTCTAAACTGAAACAGCAGTGCCATATATATTTTCTACTGAAAAAATGGCAATCTTAAAGATTTCAAATTATAAAGTGTCGCCAGAACATGTCATAGTTGACTTTATTTGTAGTCATATTTGTATTTATTTTAAAAGTGACAACCACTACCAGTAATTTTTTAATGTATGTGTCTTTTTAATTGCTTTTTTAAGTTGAGGACACAATTTTTTTTTAAAACCAAATTATTTAAAAATTTCAATAAAAAATGTTACATTCCAAACATTTTTTATTTTGATTTTAGTCGAAAAATATAGTAAAACCCAATTTTCAATTAATTTTACTACACATTTACACCTGAACATCTAATTTAGCAGTTCACAACTGGATTTATTTTCGCAGTTGTCCCAACCCAGCAAACATGAAACGTTGACCCAATGTTAGTTGATGTTGCTACACCGTCTGCAACGCTTGCCCAACATGTGTCATATTAGCAAGGAACAGCTAAATCTATGCGCACATCATACAACCAGGTGATAACCTGTCATGGCCAACCTGCACTGTCAAAGTGTTGGCAGTGATGTTCAACATGGCGCTGAGTAAGGGAGATCGCCACCATACAATCTGAAATATGCCATTATTTAAATACAAAGTGAAAGTAATGTTGGCTTAATGTTGGGGCAGAATCACAGACAGTGGCCTAACATTGATTCAATGCATCATGTTTGCTTGGCATCATGTTTTTTGTAAACTAAGTAACTGATTACGTTCCTTACCCTCATCGGTACATTTAAAAAAAAAAAATTTGCAATGAAAGTTTATTTTTAAATACCCACTGGACCAAAAAATAGATTTAAAGAAATGTTCAAAAGAAGTATTAAATACAGCTTGGTCAACGTGATTTTTTTTTAATAATGGTGTTAGGTCAGTACCATACTAAATATACATTGGAAATCAAATTTTTTTTTGAAACAATTAATAATGTTATTTTTTCTTAGTGATTGTTTTATGGTGATTTAGTTAGTGGTATTAGCTAATTAGAATGGGCCCAAGCTATTAATTCACAACTCAATGCGTCACAGAATTCCTTGCTACCCATTTTAAACATATAGAAATTGTCACATAATCCTTCAGAAGAAGATATTGTCACTAATTTAAATTTGTTGAATTCCCTTGACCAAAAAGACCAAAATATTTATCTCAAATATCAACTCGATCATTTTTTGTTATTATACCAGTAATACTAGTACCGTGTTAAAATAAATAAAACTAACATGTATTCTTCATGAAAAATGTATCACATTAACAAACAAAATATTTGCATTTTTCTGAAAAAAATATTATTTGAAGGACTGTAGACCGGTAATAGCTCGCCCAAGAATTAGAGCGTGAACATCATGAGTGCCTACAACAAAAATTAGGACAAAATATAGAGAACATCTATGTCAATCAATAATAATTATTCCTTTATATGATTCTTTATGACACCAATATCACTGCACTGATTAACAGTTGTGGTAATGATACATACATACCCAGTAATTTGAATTTTGTGAATGATAAAATTCAAAATGTGTAAATTACTTTCACTCCGGGAAAAGCTGTTCTATGTATTACCAAAACTACCCTTACCTAGCACTGACATAATGCGAATGTACAATTTCACCACACTGCCAGCATTTATAAAAAACTTGGAGGAATTATTTTTAACGAACTTGATAAAAACTCATTCAGTGATGATAAGATATACAATAGATAATTTATCTCCCTAAACAGTCACATAATATTGATCTATGAATGCACAACAGGTAAAATATGAATTTTTACTTAGAAATAAGTGATTTGGGAGATTAAAAGTGTTATTATTGTAAAAGTTGTTCTCATGTCTAATGGTTTTTTTTTACTATTGTAATCAGATATACAATTCAGTGAATAAAGGATGGGGTGATGGAAGATGCAGTATTAAATACATGTAGCCGATAGTAAGATTTGCCCTAGACAGACTCTTGGCAAAGCAATTTACAATCACACCCACAACAACATGGATTATAGAACTAAAAGTAGGATTCATAAAATAAAACTGAATAAAATAAAAAAAAACTGCTACAAATGAAAGAATAAAAAACTATATCAATCAATACTGTGGTATCATAACTTGATAGTTAGTTAGTAAAAATAAATTGTCTTGGATGTTTCTATCATTGCTTCACTTTCATAATATAAAACATACTGCATAAGCACATGAATGATTTCAACACATGAGTGTTCTCCCCAGGTTTGAAATAAAGCACTTAAAATGGCTGGCCTTCATCACGGTCTGCAAGGCCATGTGGCATGGCACAATTATTAAACAAAATATATATAATATATATAATGAATATTGTATTTAGTTGTTATATCAGGAGTAATTCACTTGAGTGGATCAATTTCTGCACATATTCAAGAATAGTTCAATGGGCAAACTACCTCAATCAAGAGAAAAATTACTGAAGGAGTTTTACTTCAGGCAAAAATAAAGGGAGAATTTATTGTGCAAATTAACTATTTCATGCTTAATCCACTGAGGGCAAATTAGCTTTACGCAAAATCAAATTCATGCGCCAATTCACTTCTTTAGCGCAAATTCAATTAGGATTAACCTGGGGGTGAATTTATTAGATTGATAGAAAGACGGGTGAAACCATCATAGTCAGTAAAAAGCAAAAGAAATATAAACCAAAGAATACCATCTATTGAGTGTTGATACAACATTTACCTTCATAGGTGTTTACTGACTCGAGGTTCAGCATATGACGTATAACATGATATTCATCTACAATACCATTTCCTCCTAGCATATCTCTGGCAGTGCGAGCAATTTCTAAAGCCTTCCCACAGGAGTTCCTTTTTATCAGTGAGACCATCTCTGGAATTGCTCTGAAAGACCAGTAAAAACCAGAATATGTAATTATTTTTATGCCAAGTGCATAATAATGTAGGGATTAGTTCACCCCTTTCCTGTCATGAATGGCTTAGATAACTTGTTCCCCTTAATTTGAATACTTTTTTTTGTGTCTACATCTATTCGAAATATTTTAACCATTTTAGATTGACCGACTTTTAGTGTTGGTTTCCTTAGGATGAGAATAAAAGGGAGTTAATAGAGAGAAAAATACACACTTGTCCTGGTCCTTTAAGCGCCCAACCTGAAGACATGCTTGTAATCCTATGGAGATTTCTGTCAGCATATCTGCCATTTTCTTCTGCATCAATTGATTATTCGCTAATGGACGTCCAAATTGCTTTCTTAAAAACACACATAAAAATGACCCAAAACATGTTTAACATCAGATAAATTCCTGCATAATTCTAATATGTCAACATAATTCCACAATTTTAAAAATTTTATTTAAATAAATCATCTGAGATTAGCATAAAAGTATACCGGTATATCAACAGATAAACTAAGTAGCCTACCATATGATGAAATAGTAAAAATTTAGGCAGGCAAGTATATTTTTATTTACAGCATTAAAGTTCAATTTTGGAAACTTCCTGTTATCTGAGATAAAACAAATCTAATCAATGCAAGCCCTTAGGATTGATTTCTGAAAATGAAAGAAGTCCATAGAACACTGTAAAACAGTTCGGACTGCATCGAAAGACAACTGAATTTTTGTGTCCATTATATAAAGATGGTCGCCAGATCAGTTAAAGGTGAGCAAGTGAAGACCATCAGTTACGGTACAATTTTGAAACCTGCAAATATGCTTGGACCCAATAGCCAAAAAAAGTGATGAAGGCAAGGTGGCTGAGAGGCAATGTAAAAAGAGTAAGCATCCATTATAAAAGGGAATGCCTAATTAGTCTATTAAAGTCATTTCCAAGCAAAAATATTTTTACCTATCTAGTGTATACTCCCTAGCCACTTCTAGACAAGATTCAGCTGCACCAAGTGCTCCCCAAGCAATTCCATACCTAGCATTATTCAAACACCCAAAAGGGCCCTGTAATCGGGAAATCATTTGATAATTCAACATTTAAATAAACCATATGAGAAATTTCAAATACATATTTGAAAAATAATTTAGACAAAAAAGTTATTGAATTTAACATATGATGATGAATGCAAATAATACTTTGTTTAATAACCATGTATTTATATCAATAACCATACAAAGTAATGGTGTGAAGTTAAACCATATTCTACTTCGTCAACTGGACACTAGCAATTCATGCATAGCACAGTACACTGTATTCGCCACTTTAACGGCGGTAATTGCTTTGAGCCTATCTATCGATCACATCTTGACAGCAGGGGTAGTTTTTCCACACTACCCTTACATGCAAGTGTCGGCCCCCACCCATAATGTCAAAATCAGCATAAAATTGGGAAACTGCTATCACATTAAATATTCCTAATTCAGGTATATGACACCATACATATTTTACCATAGATCTAGATACAAATAACATTTTGAATTTTTTTAAAACTTGATATGAGCACATTTGATCTCGAAAAAATAAATTATTTTTTGAAATTCCACTACCACAACTTTTAAAAATGGATCATACCGCCAATCCTATCGCATTTGGTAAAATATTACTTTCTGGAACCTCAACATCTTCCATAACTATCTGACCGGTGATGCTTGCACGAAGTGAAAATTTCCCTTCAATCTTTGGTGTGTCTAAACCTTTCATTCCACGTTCCAAAATAAAACCTTTTATCCGGTTGTTTTCAGAGTCAGTCTTGGCCCAAACAACAAAAACATCTGCCACTGGTGAGTTCGTGATCCTGCAGAGACAACATGCAAATAAAACTGAGGTATATATACATGCTAGAACAATAAACATCTCTCAAACATTTCTCAATCATTAAATTATTATTCAATTTAGTACAAAAAGTTATTATAAGATTACCGGTACTAAATGTTAAATATTAATGTTTTAATATGAAATAAAAAGATAGTTAACATTGTATTAACATAGTTGACCAGGAAATAATGAGCGTGTGGCAGTTTTTGTGTACATTTTTATGCTAATGTTCTTTAATATGTATAATTTAGTGTGGTAAATATTTCAGCCATGTCAGTAATGGATTTACTAACTTGTTTAATGAATGATAAATTTGTAAAATATGTAGCTGATTTTATTTCAAATGCCTGGTATGAACGACAACATGCATTATTTAACGAAACACACATTACATTGTTTTTCTATATATTATTATTATTGTTAAGCTTATATTGCATGTATTTGTTGTTTGTACATCTCACTGAAATAAACAATATATATCTAACTATCCATCTCTAAAATGTCAGGTGCTATTTTGATGTTTTAATTCAAAATTCGCATATAAATACAGAGCATGATGTATTGTGTGTAACGCTGTGCTTGTTGGGCTAATAAAAAAGAAAAAGTTTTTAAACTAAATTTTGTCGAATATTTTATGAGAATAGCACAATATCATAATAAAAATTAGAAAGGTGTATCAGCGCGATGACTATGCCTCCGCTGTATAGGCTATCACACCCCTTCCTGCCTTACCCTCCCATTCGGGAAAAATGCATTCCGACCAGAGGTTATAGGCAAAAAAATTAATTTGTCTTGCCCCCCCCCCCTACTTTTTTTGCCTGAGATTTGCCCGAGGGGCAAAGCTTGCGTCTCCACCCGCCCCACATAGTACATTAATTATAGAGAAATACAGTGCTGTCACCAAATTTTTATGTAAACCACATGAAAATGTGATGTCAGAATCACACCAAAATTTAATCAACATATAAGCAGGGTAAGTTATTTCCTTGAAACTAATCGGTGAAGCAGTTCAAGCTCTTCAGAGTAACATGTGATTTGTCGGCCATCTTGAATTTTGTTGAAAAAATGAAAAAAACAATTCTCCTGACTTTTTTCTCAGGGCCACTGAGCATACACAAAAGATAAAATTTAAGCTGTATAACCATATTACCAAATTTAGATAATAGCCAAAATAAGCAAAACTGAAATATCATCTAAAATCCTAAAAAGGAAAAAAATAGTTTTTATTATCATAATCACACAAAAAACTAATCAGCACACATCCAGGGTAGGGTTATTCCTTTGAACCAAACATGAAATAAATCCATAAAGCAGTTCAAGCTCTAGAGAGTGACATAGGATTTTGGCGACCATCTTGGATTTTGTTGAGAAGCTGAAAAACGCCCAAAAAATTTACCGGACAAATTCCCTAGGGCCAATATGCTTACTGCAAATATTTAGCAATAATCCGAGTAGGGGTGTATGGCTATTTTACCAAATTTTGATGATGGCCAAAATGAGCAGAACAGAAATATCCGCTAAAATACTAAAACGTAAAAAAATCAAAGTTTTTATTATCAGAATCACACCAAAAGCTTTTCAGTTCACGGCCAGAGTAGGGTCTTTCCTTTGAACCAACCATGAAACAAATCGATGGAGCGGTTCAAGCTGTAGCGTGCGCCATAGGATTTTGGCGGCCATCTTGGATTTTGTTGAAGAAACTGGGAAACGCATAAAAAAAATTTACCGGGCAAATTCCCCAGGGCCAGTATGCATACTGCAAAAATTTGGAAATAATCCGAGTAGGGGTTTTCGAGTGAGAGCAAAAACAAGTGGCGTGGAGACTTAAAAATATATTTGTAAAACTCCCCATGTGCCTACCCTGCCTGATTTCTTTTAATTGGCCTGGATCATCCCACTTCCTGCCTTACCTTCCCATTTGACAAAATAACTAATCCAGACGCAGGTTATAGAAAAAAAAAAAAAAATTGCCTTGACCCCTCTACTTTTTTGTTCAAATTTGTTTTAACCCCCCCCCCCCCCCGGGAAGGAGGCATAAAAAGTATGTGACAATGAACATTTGAGTGAAAAATCTCAAAAAAATTAATAAATGCATGTTTGTGTACAATGATAAGATGAGATGAAATAGTATTATGTAGTGTGTATCTTCACAAACCAATGAGAGACTGAATAAAAATAGTTTATCACACACTCACCATGTCTTTGTACCATTCAGTCGATATGTTTTATTTGATGCACTATAGGTAGCCTTTGTTTCCATGCTGCCTGGATCACTTCCATGGTTTGGTTCAGTGAGACCGAATGCACCCACATACTCCCCAGTAGCTGTAATATGATGATTCGAAAAGTATAATTTAAAACTCTTAGAAAATAGACCTACACATTTTCCCTGCATAAAGATTTCTTAATGCACATCCACATCCATACATGCATGGTACCGTACCAACAAAATAACTATTCATTTCATATGCTATTTTTTATTTAATATTACATATCAAGCTACCCGGTATATCATGTTGGGCTTACAAATTTGTAAAAATGCCCACTTGCCCACTGGGCTGTAAATACATTAGCCCAAGCATTAGCCTGGCAGTCAGGCATGACATTTTATAAGCCATGATAATGTTAAGGGCTACACGAATAATAATATGAATTGTTTATAGGCAGCATAGCACAATACATGAAAAACTTGTCAAGTGATCACCCCCACAAGGATTATAACTAATTTAAATCTCCAGTGGGTAAAAATTTCTGCTATTTATTTAATTTGAAACCAAATATTTGGAAATCTTGATGTTTGAACACAACTTCATTCACAAGAGCAGTTATTTGATAGAATAATAAATGACTTTAATATGGCTAGTCATGATTAGCGGGAAAGGGCTAGCACCAACCCCAAAGACACTAAACACTACCAAATAATTGCAAAAGCCCATCCTTTTTGAATTAAATGGCTGACAGAGGGTTTTAAATTAGCTTTAAAAAGGTTATAAATGGCTTTGATTTACTTTGTCTGAAAATTTATTTTAGAGGCTGTTCGACAATTACTTTTTTTTACCGAATCTTGAATCCCCACTTGTAATGATTTCTAACATTGTTTTGACTACGCGCCATAATGCATCCCTTTAACCCGCGCAACACTCTAGGCGTTACGTGATTGTTGAACGGCCCCTTACGGGGTTAGAGCATGATTCATGATTTTTTCTTTGCTATTCATATTTCGAAAAATGCACCTCGTATTGTAAACAGATGTACAATTTTGTACAAATTATTGAGTGCTCAATGACCAGTTAATTCCATGGTCACCACTCACCAGTGAAACCCGCATGCACGGACTAGTGTATATTATCAGTTTCTGCAACGCAAAGCAAAAAGGCAGTACCTGCTTACTTTTAAAGTGCTTACTTTAAAAGTAAGCAGGTACTGCCGTTTGGCGTTGTGCGGCAGAGTTGTCTATGAATAGCCACGACAAGGGACTCCTCCAGAACAATAGGACCCGGATGTTAGAAAGAAACATTGCATCATGTGTAGGTCTACACTAATCTCTAGCCTACAGGTTGACTCACGCTGACTTTAAAAATATATATTCAACAAGGGGACAATGCCATGATTGGGTCAACATACTGTGTTTTGCATGTGTAAAGCCCTGTGCCACTAGAAGAACAAAATAGTGTCTATACATCTCATAAGGCTCGCCACGGCTGTCTCCGCTGACAGGGGTATCTTCCATGTGATGTCACCAGAGGCTTCAAATCTTAACTAATATTATATGTATAGTGTCGAATTATCTACAGGACTATGTATATGGTATTTGAAGCCCATGCCAATTAATGGGAAGCAAATTTTCATGTAACATGGCCTTGGATTCACATTGATCACCGAGTGGAAATTCCACTTCATGTGGCAGGATTGAAGAACAGTGTCTGTAGAACATGCATGTTAAGTCAACAATGCCTGTACAACAATTGGAGCGTGATAAAAAAATTAAAATGTGTGCCATCATTTTATATTGAGTTTATCACAATTGCAGGACTATTCTGCTCTACTTTTTTAAATTTGGAAGGACATGTACAGTTATGTGCTATTTATGGCTGAAGCACTGATTAATTGTACAATCACTGAGCGAGTTTAATGAGTTGAACAAAGTAGAATTGTCATATGATGCGTGTGACATCTGGCCGCACATGAGAGAGGGCAATTTTGGCTCATTTAAGTAACATAATTATGCTTGTCTGAGAGACAACAGATGAGAGTTGAAAAAGACTGTTGGCTATTGTCCGGCACTTTGTGTTATTTGAGCGAAGGAATGCATTGATGGCATGATCATGGCAAACACCAGAAATTGATCAAGTGTTGGTTCAATACTGGACCAGTGTCGCACAACAACAACAACAATATAATAATAAAATAAACTACAATACAAAGTGCTCTAAAACAAAATAACTAAACCACATTGTGGGTGGAGACCTAATTGATAAAAAAATACCTAATTTGGGCAAATACTTTTGTCTTTGCTCTTCTGTCCCATATGCATTGATAGGATGCATCACAAGAGATGACTGAACACTCATACTTGATCTGTAACTGCTGTCAACCCTAAAAGTAACATGACAAAAATAATCTATTACCTAGGCCTGAAATACACATGTAGCTCGTTTATTATTCTTTATTTTAGTAATCTTTGACTAAAAATAAAAGAATTATAACTTCTCTCACCTTTCAAGTTCCCTTGTCAGAAGTCCATATGCTACATAACTTGTCCCCGCACATCCATAACCTTTAATTGTAGGCCCTAAAACACCCATTTGCCCCATCTCTGGTAGAACTTCAGGGTCGTAACCTGTAGGCAAACTCTCATGTTTAATTTTTACAGGAGAAATATTGAAGCCTCTACAACTAAAAGCGAAAATAAGAGGGCATTAGAGATGGGAAATGAAATGAATGGGGTTTTAAGCCATCTTTGTGCACAAATAAAGTTGCCCAGTGCTCCCCATAAAATTGAATCTTTAGGAATGAGCAGGGAAGAAACATTTTGTGTCTTTGAAACTTGCCAGAGCGGGATTAGAACATGCAATCTCCGACTTTCCAAGCAGGCAGCTTTAACCACTGCAAATGAGATGAGATGGGCATTATATATACATTTATAGAAAAGTCTCTGCTGTAAATTTTAAAACTTACAGGTATAATCATGTATGTGTAGTACCTGGTCTGGAAAATTATCAGATATTGACAACTGTAGTGCATCTATGTATAATTTTCAAGGAAATGTGGGAAAAAAGTCTTGGTGCAAGAGAGCCAACTTGACCAGGGTGGTCCGTTAGATAATGGTGGGGAAAATTTTCATGAAAAGTTTAATGTGCCTATTTGAATTTATTATTGTATTTGCCTTAGATGTGGGCCAAAATTTAACAAGAAAATTGAAATTCTCCTATCGCCTCCTGTTTGCTGGGCTGTCCCAGGCATCAGCATCGACCAGAAAAAACTATTTTTAAACGAGTGACACATAAGTCCAACACATGCCTTCAGACCAGGCCTGTACCCAGGGCTGTAGGGGAGGGTTGACTGGGTTGTTCTCCCCTGCAGAAAAATTATTTCTCAGGTTTTACATGTTAGGATCCACAAAAAATTGAGTCCACTTTTCTCCATTGCTATTTATCAGACAGAGTTACCAGCAGAAAAAAGTGCCATTCTATTATACATATATTGCAAATCTTTAATATGAGAGGTGCAACAGCTACCCATCCACCGATAAGTGTTTGTATTTTGATATATTGTGATCTTTTGAGAAGACCATGCAGGGAATATACAATGCTAAGGAATATTCATCAGTACTTACATTTTAATCACTTTCGGTGGATGATTGATTGTACAATCAATATAAAAATTCTTCAAATTTTGTATGCTCAGTGTTGAAACAAACTGTCTATCAGCACACATGTAGTGACATACATACATTATAAAGCAAATAAAATAGCTTACGTTCATGTCGATTAGCTAAAAGAATCCTTGGCTTCAGTTTTTCTTGGCAGTAGGTACGAAACTGGTCCCTCAAAATAATCTCATCTTCTGTAAGTTGGCTGTTGATGTTCAGAGCATCTTGCCAGTTGAATTTCATATCTTCAAAATGTAACATTGATCATTGCATATGTTTTAAATTGTGTATGTTTGCAATAAAAGTATCACTGAATAATACAGAATTATCAAATCTCTCAAGATGAAATTAATGTACGTGAGGCGTTACTTTTTTTCTCAAAGGATAAGATGAATGTGGAACATTTGGTCACCAGTTGACAAGTGTGAATATATATTTACATCACATGCCTATCTGCAGTTTAATTTTACTAATTGTACTGTGTGTAAATGAATAACCGAATATAAAGAGGTGTAAAATTTGTATTACAAAGCCAAATACATTTTTTGGTTCCATCACTTTCACTAGAATTTATATAAAAGTGAGTTCACAAAGAATACTAACCTCCTTCGGAAGCATTGTGTCGAGCTAAATTGATATTAAGGAAAACAATCTAAAGAGAGTTAGTCTTTATCGATAAATTAAAATATGTTTAAAAAGTCCCGATAACGAATCCTGGGAAACTTTCTGTATTCACATACCGTGAGAATTCTAATTGAAGCCGCAGGGCAACTTTTGAGACTTGTCAAGGACCAAAACTTTCTTCAGCCCAAATATTCAAGATTACCGGTGTCTTGAAAGTACATGACCAGGTGTTTATCAAAATTACAATGCATTGTACACGCATTTGTCATTATCACAACTTCCCTTATATAGTGTGGATAAAAAACAAGGAATGCTGGGGGGTGGGGTGGGGTACCATAAACCGGGGCTATTTCGCCACCCTATTTACATATTTTTTGTCACTGTATTGAAGCTGCTTTTTGAAGTGGGAACATAAAGTGTCATAAATTAGGATGATTGTGTAAGGTATTTGTATACTTAGTATAGTTTGTATTTAGGCTTATTAATAGGCTTTTAAATAAAAAATATATGGTGGCAAAATAGCCCTGGGCCGCAACCGGGGCTATTTTGCCACTGTAGCTAATTTTTATCATATTTCGAGAATTAAAACCATTTGTCAGAATCCAAATATAAATATTTTGCCATATAAAGAATTTTGAATTCAAAATAATATAATTGAGCAGCTAATCGAATGAAAATCAAATTAACTTAACAGTCAGTAGGCATTATTATCAATCCATTTAATATATAACATAAATAAGGTGAATGTATCATACAGTCATAAACATGAAACATTAAGTGAAAAAGTGATTATTTTTCATGAATTTTCTTTAATTATTAAAAACAGTGCCTCAAACCTGGTATGTAAATATTTATTTAGTTTTTTGGGGTAAGCGAGTCTAGTGGCCAAGTCCGTTTTAATATCTGACCGAAAATGAGGCTCTAGCGGCCATTTGGAAGGGGTGGCAAAATAGCCCAGGTATGGGGTGGCAAAATAGCCCCGGTTACTTTGAAGTGCTCAAACAGGCTCAATATTTAAATTTCATCAATGAAATTGTTTTTATGTGATAAGGACTCTTCAAATATCATAAAATAAAAATATGTACATTGATAAAATGGAAAAATACCATTCCAGAGTTCAAGTTTGTCAAATTTAGAAAAAAAAAGGTAAAAAATAACACTATGGTAACCTATGATAATAGTTATTTTTATTAACTTATATGGTATTTATTATATTATTATTTTATCACTTTTCGGAGGGGGTGGCAAAATAGCCCTGGGGGTGGCACAACAGCTCCGGTTTACGGAACTCTTTATGTTCGCTAGATGGGGTAATAGTAATAGGTAATAGTGATAGGTAATAGCAATAGGTAACGGGGCAATTTAACTGTAATAGTAATAGTAATAGATCGTGAAAAAAGAAAAGTAATAGTACTAATAGTACTAGCACATAACGGCACCCTTTTAGAACAAGAGTATCTCATTTCGTATTTGAGCTTAACTTCAATTCAAACACGAATCGTGTAATAGATAATATAACACGAATATGACGTGCACGATTTGATCTCAGAGAATGTATTTATTTAACCAACTTAACTTAATCATGTTAATATGGCGTGTTTAGCAAAAGAACATGTTTATTTAAATCGTGTAATAAAAATATTATAACACGAATAATAATGTTTTTACATATTTTTTTAATCTGTTCTAAAATATTATAACACGAATATGGTGATTCTGCAAGTTTTTAAAATCGCGTGTAATGAAATATTATAACACGAATATGATGTGTTTTATATCATGTTTTTTATATCGTGTTATAAAATATTATAACACGAATATGGTGCTTTTTATATCGTGTTATAAAATATTATAACACGAATATGATGTGCACGATTTGATGTCAGTAATCCTAGCTATTAAATAAAATTAACTTAATTTAGCAGGTTCAACCAAAAAAATGGGGTTTTTTAAATCACGTAATAAAATAGGAAGCCAGAGGTGATGACACGCCGATCGTTTGATGAATGCCACTTCTTCACAGCTCACATTGTGCAATGTCGAGCAGCGTTCTCGTTTGTATTGCAAGGTGTTATGTTCGCGATAAACAATTTAATTTATAAATTAAGTTAATATATTAGATTTAATGGTGTTGCATAAATATATTTTTATGCCGATATGATCAGTCATAAATCACTGTCAGTATGGACAGCTCACCGACAAGTTTGATTGACAAGCGTGTTCTAACGCTGATTGGTCAATATCTCCCTCCCATGTCACCTGACCACGACGCTGGCCCAGCATTAAATCAGCACTGGTTCATTTGCGGGCAGTTACACGATGATCGACGCCGCAAGTAAAAGTGAGCATATCAAACCATTTAAAGCCTACAGGCTTGGTAGTTATCCTATGAATAATATAACATCAGTGATATGCTGTTTTATTACACGATGTGGAAAAAACATAATAGTCGTGTTGTAGTAATTGATTGCACGATACAAAAAATGCAAAGGCATCGTGTTTGTTGTGTTCAAACGCTGATTGGTCAACACCCGCCTCCCATCGCACCGGGCTGTGTCAGGATGATTGACAGTCTCGTATGATCTCACGTTGAGAGTGATATTTCACGAGATTTTGCCACCTCTACTCTCAAAACGATGACGTCATTAAACACTGTACATGACACGGACTTGTATACGCAGCGTCACTCTGTTCACGCACGAGTTCTGTATTCCTGATTCAACTAATTTTACTTCTACTGTTTATATTAGACACATTCAACCAATTCACATTTTTATTATTTACAAATAATAATTAATATAACTTCTAAAACTCGGATATTTGTACAGTAAATAAGGCCTGGAAACAACGTTATGCTACAAGCTGATATATTGTCCCGTGTCAGTTATTTATATTACCGCATCCCGTGTATCTCCAGTCATATCGTATCTAGTAGTACTAGATAAAATCGGGCCATTTCGTATAATACGATCGGCTTATAACACGATTCGTACTTATGGACCCCACCGATCGTGTTATATCGAATAACTACTGTAGTAATAGATGGCAAAGTTATAGATAATAGTCTATTACTTTTATATCACGTCTATTCTATTTTCGCTTGCTTATTCACATCAATTTAACCTAAGCCATTAAAAATATATTTAATTAATCAGTTCAAAGGCTTACATGTGATTATAACATGATGATTTGTATTAGTTCTATTGACGCCCACAATGATGCACATTCCAAACACACGATGTGTTTTTACTGTACCAGCATTGTAGAGGGTGGGCCGGCATTAAAGCAACATCTCATGTTTGCTGGGAGGCGTGTCAGTTGCCGGCATTATATTTGTTTATACAGCTCACTGTATGAAAAACAACACACTTTAATTACCGTTAATAATGGTCAATGAAGCGCGACTTAAAATCTTTATGCCTAAACAGTATCAAAACAAGTCATTGCCAGCTCCCCTTGTTCAAACACTTTGATCTTTTGGACCTGATGGTCAGCCCAGCAAACACGGAACAATTCTCCCCTTGCTTTTTTAATGTTGGGCTAGCGTCTAAAAAGGTGGGCAACATTGAAACAACATTGAATGAATGCCTCACGTTAGCTGGGAGGGCAAATGTATGGCGTACAGACAGTGTTATGACGGCGATAACCGGCAATAATCCCCGGTTGGTGAAACCTAATTAACCCTAAGGCCTTAAAAACCACATTAAACTACGCCAAAACAAATTTTAACATGTTTTTAAATACAAATTAACATATCATTTCTAGAAAGAGCCATTAAATATTTTATCGCACAATGTTTAGCGATCGTAAAATAATGTTTTTGTCTATAAAACTAATTACCTGGCTATCTGAATCTGTAGATAGCCCTAACCATAATTCACGCACAGTGTTATCATGGCTCACATTGCAACAACGTTGTGCGGCAAAGCTAACGTAGTGTCTAGATATCATGATATCTAAACAAATGCCGATTATACATTAAATTAATACCATTTTTTTCAATTTGTATTAAATAGTCTAAAGATTGCTATGATTTGATGTTTGTTTTTTAAAATGTATATGGAAAATATATGATAGCAGTAGGCCTATAGCTCGTTATCTCTTTGGAAATGGTGACAAAAAGTTATTGTAATAGAAATAGTTATAGTAATAGATGGTAGAGTAACAGTAATATAACTCAAAGACTGTAATAGTAATAAGAGAATTTCAAAGTAATAGTAATAGATTGCATGTAATAGATCGTATGTTTGGCTAGAACATCATTTTTTAGTTTTTTATATATAATTAATTCTTAGTACATTTTCTGAACAATTTAATACTACATGTATTGCTTTGTAAAAAATGTTTAATTAGTGCCGTGCAACATAAAACAATTTTATATACTTTCTGATGAATGTCAGCATTAAATTGAGTCATCGGGTTTATCTTTATTTGACCATTAGACATGAAGGGTTGGATGATTCCTACCAGCAGTTCAAAGTGATAGTCGCGATGTGATTTAATTTTTCATACAAAACCTCCAATAGAAGCCGCAATTGTACTGTTCTCACTGGAAATTTAGAATTTTCATTCTAGTTAAAGCTGTGACTACAATTAGAAATTTCACTATAGTAAGATTATAATATACATGTCAGGGATGGGGTAATAGTAATATGTAATAGTAATACAGTAATTATCCGTTATTACTACACGAATCGGATATAACACGATGCAACCATGGATCCCGAAATTTTACACTATCTTTTTTACCATTTTTCTGGAAAAATTGTGTTATAAATATTTGAACATCCAATTAAGCACGAAATTGTCCGCCAACGTCACATGTTAATCATGCCATAGCGGTAGGCCTTATCCTTCATGCATGACGCTCACGCAAAGTCACGGGCAAGAAGAATTGCACAGCACATAACGGCACCCTTTTAGAACAACAGTATCTCATTTTGTATTTGAGCATAAATTCAATGCAAACATGAATCGTGTACTAGATAATATAAAACGAATATGATGTGCACGATTTGATTTCAGAAATGTATTTATTTAATTAAATTAACTTCAGTGGCGTGTTTAGCAAAAGAACATGTTTATTTAAATCGTGTAATAAATATATTATAACACGATAATAATGTTTTTACATGTTTTTTTTAATCTGTAATAAAATATTGTAACACGAATATGGTGATTCTGCAAGTTTTTAAATCGCGTGTAATGAAATATTATAACACGAATATGATGTTTTTTATATCGTGTTATAAAATATTATAACACAAATATTATGTTTCTGCATGTTTTTAAAATCGCGTGTAATGAAATATTATAACACGAATATGATGTGTTTTATATCGTGTTATAAAATATTATAACACGAATATGGTGTTTCTACATGTTTTTAAAATTGCGTGTAATGAAGTATTATAACACGAATATGATGTGTTTTATATCATGTTATAAAATGTTACACGAATATGATGTGCACGATTTTATGTCAGTAATCCTAGCTTTTAAATAAAATTTACTTAATTCAGCAGGTTTAACTGAAAAAATTGTTGTTTTTAAATCACGTAATAAAATAGTTGGCCAGAGGTGATAACACGCCGATCGTTTGATGAATGACCCTTCTTCACAACTCACATTGTGCAATGTTGAGCAGCGTTCTTGTTTGTATTGCAAGGTGTTATGTTCGCGACAATTTTGTGAAGCACATCATTCATGTTTCTTGACTTGTAGTACACTGTTAAATACTACATGGCTAACCCTTGAATTATTTATCGCCAATTTATTCCATTCCTAATTATTTAAATTAAATATAAATCTTATATGAACTTGATCTCTTGGGACCAAAACGTTTATCGACCATTGGCGGGCAGTTACGCAATCTTCGGCGCCGTCAGTGAAATGAAAGCAGTGGCTAGATGATGCTTATATATTGGCCAAGCATTACAGATGCCAGCCCGTCATTGTAACAACATTGTCCGTCCGCTTGGCCACGTTAACCTTTTTACACCCATCAAACCCGATTCATGCCCTGTTTTTGTCAGAACAATACTACCAAGTATGGCTACAAAACTGCTACACCATGCTTCTGCAGCACGTTATTTTATGCAATAGATATATTTAATTATATTATAATGAGGACTGTGTTGTTCTAATTTATTTAGTTTTTATGACTTAGTGACTGTAAGGTTAGTGGCTGCAGTACAGCAATGTGTATTGGCGCTGGTTATGTTTTCATATAGACTGGTGTATTGCAGATGTGAAATACACGGATTAGCTCATGTGTTCTATCAAGTGTGTGGAATCAACCGTGACAAGTGATCAGTACATGTATTGTTCAGTTTATTTTTGAGTCAGTTAACCCCCGACCCCCCCCCCCCCCCGTTGCTCGTAAAAGTCTAGCCATAGTCAGGATAGATTATTGAAGCGTTTTAAATGTTTTCAAGCCTACAGGCTTGGTAGTTGCCCTATTAATAATATCATATCAGGGATATAATACTTTATTACATGATTTAAAAGAGCAACATATTAGTGTTATAATGAATTATTACACAATTAGAAAATAGACAAAAAGACTGATGTTAGATTAGTTTATCAACCAATTTAAAAGAAAATATAAAGAACATTTCGTGTTATGATAAACATGTCATTTTGTTAAATAATTTATAAATTAAGTAATTATATTAGATTAATGGTGTTGCATAAATATATTTTTATGCTGATATAATCAAATCACCGTCAGTATGGACAAGTTGACAGGAGTGTTTCAACGCTGATTGGTCAATATCTCCCTCCCATCTCACCTGACCTCGATGCTGGCCCAGCCTTAAATCAGCTCTGGTTCATTTACGGGCAGTTACAGTACACAATGATCGGCGCCATCAGTAAACGTGAGCGTGTCAAACCATTTCAAGCCTACAGACTTGGTAGTTATCTTATGAATAATATCACATCAGTGATAGCTGTTTTATTACACGATTTGGAAAAACATAATATTTGTTTTGTAGTAATTGATTGCATGATATAAAAAATGCAAAGACATCGTGTTCCTTGTGTTCAAACGCTGATTGGTCAACACCCGCATCCCATCATCGCAGCATGCTGTGTCAGGATGATTGACAGTCTCCTATGATCTCACGTTGAGAGTGATATGTCACAGGATTTTGACAAGCACACCTCTACACTCAAAACGATGACGTCATTAAACACTACATGACACGGACTTGTATACACAGCGACACTCTGGTCGCGAGTCCTGTATTCCTGATTAAACTAATTTTACTTCCCCAACATCCCTGAAAATTTGATGGATTTTGCTTGTGTATTAGCGAAGTTAGACCATTTGGCATGTGATAAATTTTTAAAATTACAGCTCCCTTTAACACCATTAACGTTACTGTGAAACAAGAATCCTATTACATGCCAAATGGTTTTATTTCCAAAATACACAACAAAATTGCACCAAATTTTCAGGGATGTTAGGGGAGCATAAAAAAATGATCCGAGAAAAAATTTGTTAAAAAATTTTGAAGAACGATCGAGCAAATAGGAAAAAGGCTAGTCTACTCCCATGTTCTGGTGAAACAGACTGTAACACGTTAGATCGCATTCTATCGCCCAGGCATAGACATACATGATCAGATGATCATTACATGACATAGTCACAGTGATACTTACTACTCTGATAGTCATAGACATAGTAACGTTAGTCTACTGAGTACTGTCATAGACATAGACATAGTATGATAGTATCAGTCCATACTATACTCGCCATCAAATTAACCAGGATCGCATGATTTTCGGCGATTCCTCCGTCAATTCTGAACCGATTTTCTTGAAATTTTGCAAAGGCCATTTTCTATTCAAATCCTAACAGCGGTAAAAATTTCGCTAAATTATATTAAATATTTCAAAAGTTAGACCATTTGACATGTAATAAAATTCTAGAATTAGTCTAATGGGTTTATAAAAGGACGTCATAATTTCAATTTATTACATGTCAAATGGTCTAACTTTTAAAATACGATATATAATTTTACGAAATTTTCAGGGATATTATTATTAGAATTCTGTTGAAATATGATTGTTACAAAATTTCATGAAAATCGGTTGACAATTGACCGAGAAATCAGCGAAAAACATGCGATCCTGGTTGATCACTTTTATTAATGTGACTTAGACTTAGTCTTAGACTAACTAAGTCACATTAAAAGTCTAATTTTTTAAAAAAAATTTACTTAATTTTTTAATAATTTTTTTACTTAATTTTTTTTAATTTTTTCACCTTATTTTTTACTCAATTTAACCTTAAATATTTACTGCTATAGTCTACCCAAACTAAGTTAGTTTGGGTAGACTATAGGCAAGCCTACTGTATGAATGACGGAAACCTTTATTATCGCCCAGCCCCAGGTCAGGGGGGAACAGACTCTTTCTTAATCTAACATTTTAAACTCAAAAAGGATACAACAAGTCGTTGACAAATAGTTTGCGCTGCAGCTGTTAAGTTGTATTTCATTGACATTGCACGTTTTTAATCTGGTTGATGATTTTGAGTTTGCCAAATTAAAAACATTCTTCGTCTGACATTTAACATTTGACAAGAGCATCAATCTAGCTCTAAGCCTAAGGGCCATATTGAGAAATAATTGGTTGGTCTGCGTTCCAAATGCTGCAGTATAGACTAGTTACAAATACAGGCTGTGATCAGATAATAAATTAAACAGCAAATTCATGAAATTGCAGACGATGTAAACAAAACCCAATGGACCCAAAACTAAAAGTCAAAGGTTGGACGACAGTACCGCAGTAAAATTAGGCAAGTGGGTCAAATTCCTAGCTTGGTCAGTTACCCTTGAAAACAAGACGTAAAAATTCTAGACTTGCGGACAGAAGAACACGTGGTGGGCACAATCAGGCCTATAAGGGTGATATCACCCAAAAATGTACAATTGACAATTTTTCATACCCTTCTTATGTTTTTATTTCGGTTATTATACTGCTTTATAATTATCATGAATATGTTTGTCTTATAAAACACTTTACTATCCATTTTTAAATTCAGTGGACATGGCAGGCTCAGAAAATGTAGGCCCTATATGGTTACATATGTTATCGACCTTTGAACATCAGTAAGGGCCTACCAATCATTTTAATGTAGGCCTATGTCTTTGCCCTAAAATTGAAGGATTTTGTCATTTACATGCAAAATTGATGGTTATATTCTTTAAATATTTACTGTTAGCTGTCACACAACAGTGTTCTGCGAAAGTTATCTGTATGGGGCAATGTTTTTTTCAAGTATTGATGTAGCCTACGAACAGTGCAGTTTTTTCTTACTGGCTCTATACTCATTCACCTGTGATGTGCCTAAGAAATATTCAATAATATATACTCTCATGAAAAAATTGATCGTAATTTTCAATGGATATACAGATAGATAGAAATTGGATATGTAATATTATTAACAGAGAAAAAAATGAGGCAGCATAGTTGAAGGTGAAACTGCCAGGGTTTTCCATTTTTATACACACATTTATTAGGCACATCACATTATTTATATAATCATTTAGAAGATTAAATACATTAAAACGTGTTAAATGAAGTGGCCTGGATGAATTGAACGCGGGAGGGTATCATAACTTACGAAAAATACGCCCCATGAAAAGCATTTATTTTATTACATTTTGTGAAATTAGAAATCATGATGTGCCTAATAGAATACGTCTCAAATACATTTTACCATTTTCTACCTGTCTAAAGAAGTGACTGAGCCAACCGTTCTTACGACATTGTCTGCAACTTATTTCCTGATGTTTTTAAGATAAGTTTTGTGTCCCTTTTACCGTCAGATAATCTTTTTTAGCCGTATACCAAACCATGTAAGCAAAAAAATTCATATGGTGAAATGTTAGACTTGAAGTAAATAATTATTAGCGATGAAAATGTGCAAACATATCTACTATTATTGTCAGCAGTACCACCTCCGATGCCATGGGCGAATAGATCATCTGATCATAAATTGGAAGGTGGCATTTCTGGCAAACCTACACGGAATGTTATCGTGGATGATGTGCCTAATTTTTATTTTCTTCCCCTCTTCTACCTTATAAAATTAGAGCTTTTACATTTTAATCAGATAGCTCCTTGTCATTCTTTCTTCCTTTCATTCACCACCAACTTTCAGTGGGAAATTTATTCACATGCCAATATCCAATTTTAAATTACGTAGGCCCCTAATTAGGCACATTATTGTGTCAACATTCAGGGTGAAAAACAATTATTGTTCCAAGTTTTTTTTTTTACTTCGGCATTGACGTCTAAAAATATTTATGCTTAGTTATGTGCTTTTTGTCATATCCGTCTATTGTGCATGCCAATATTATTAAGATAAGCTTTTTGGACGTTTTTAATAAGAACAAATTAAAAAGTGAGATGATGTGCCTAACAAAAAATTAGGCACATCATGCAAACATATTTGTTTTAGCCTGATCATCTCCTGTAGGCTTTCGTGAATTACAACTGCTTTGTGGTGTTGTATTTTATTTGTCATACAATACCTAAAATATTTATTTGCACAGCCCAGCTATTTTATTGAGGTTTGAGAATCAACAATTAAAATTAGGCACATCACTTGATTTTATAAAAACTATCAAAAAATTGTCCTAAAACAATTATTTGCTTCGTGTCATGTGCCACCATGTGCATTTTGTCACCTTCCACCTATTTTAACATTTTTTATAAAATAATTAAGAAATTTATTTTTAAACTTTTTTAGCCCATTTGTTTTACACATTATTTTACAATATCTAGTAGATAAAAACAAACTTTTTTGCATCAAAACCGTTATTAAGACTATTACTTTTTCTCATAAAAAATCATACATTTTCTTAACCTTGTGTATTGATGTAAGTCATACTACTGTAGCTGCTTAACCCTTAAACCGATCAATTAAATAATCAAAATTGCTACCCACTTCAAGCTGTATCTTGCTATGTACAGTGGCCTACTACTTTAAATGGATGAGAATTACTCATATTTGTTTAAATTCAGACAAAATGTTTGAAAATCTTGACGATAAATCACACATTTCATTCCCAATAACAGCGATTTACTCGGCTGATAAAATGTATTAATAAAATAGTGACAATGAGCGAGTTGAGGATTAACATAAGGTTTTACAAAAAAATCTTTATTTCCCAGAAATGTTTGGTAAAAGTACTGCTCAACTAGAAACAACTGTGACTTTTCAAGTAACAGTAAAGTTTGGACATCGACTTTTGAGACTTTTTGCGACATATGGACCATTCAGGACATTCGAAACATTCGGAACATCTGGAACATTTGGGACATTTGAAACATTGAGAACATTTGGGGGATTTTAAACATATGGAACATTCGAAACATTTGGAATGCTTGGAACACTTGGAAATTTGGAACATTTAGAACATTTGTGACCACTTGTGACCATCTGCAACTGTTTGCAAACATTCTCAACCAGTTCTGATCATATCCGATGGTTTGTGATTGTTTGCAAACATTTGCAACCGTTTGCGACCGCTCGCGAATATTTGCGACCTTTTGCGACAGTTTGCGACAGTTTGTGACTGTTTGTGACCGTTTGCGGCTTTATACTTCTGGCTAACTTTTCTCTTATTTTCTTCTCTCTCCTTCACTGTTATGTCATTCATCTGAACATCTCTCCCTTAACTCAGTCTGCCTGTGATTATACCTTTTTTTAATGGTGAAATGTAGCATTCAAGGGGTTTCTGTTCACATCAAACAACCAATGTTGGTTCAATGCTGAGCTAACTGTCTGCGATGCTGGCCCGGTGGTCGAGAAGCCCAGCACACTCCACCCCTATAACGCTGAGTCGATGACAACAAAGTGCCTTTGTGATTGGCCGCTCTTCATTTTTTCAATGAATGGGCTATCAACCGACATGTACATCATTGCAACGACAATAGTCCACATAGTGGATTTATAAAATCGTGAATAAATCCAGATCCACTGTCAGGATCACTGAAAAAAGCTTCCAACTTCAATACTTCATTGTGGCAAGATTTGAAGTCGATTACTTGTTACCTGAGTGAGAAATAGAGTTGCAAAAATCTGCAATAGATGATACATATAGCGGATCTATGAACTCCGGATTAGATCCAGATATACTGTCAGGATTTCAAAAAAAAACTATAGCGACTAACTTCAATACCTAAGGATCATTGTGGCAAGATTTGAAGTCGATTACTTGTTAACTGAGTAGAAATAGCATGGCAAAAATCTAAAATGGATGATCCATATAGTGGATCTATAAAATCCGGATTAGATCCAGATCCACTGTCAGGATTGCAGAAAAAAACTATAACAACTAACTTCAATACCTAAGGATCATTGTGCCAAGTCGAACACTTGTGGGCTGAGTGAGAAATAGAGAGGCCAAATGGGGCGTAGAATAATAATAAGAAGAAAAAGAAAGTTGCTTTAGAATTAGTTTGGACGACCACGTTCTAACCTAATTACAGCGAGAATGGAGGAATAGGGAGATTGCATTGATCATGTTGATAGGAGCACAATAATTAAAAACCAGCATTCTGAAAAACAAAGAGAATACAAAACAAACTGGAAAACAAAACAAAAAAAAACTTCAGATCATTTTGATCTAAATTCGTATTTATCACAAATGTGGCAATGTTCCAAATAAGGCAAGAAGGACTAGTTGAGTTCAAGTTTTGTGTAGTTAGTTGTTTAGCTAATGCATACATTAAAGTTAGGTGTTTTATTAGTGGCTTGTTGTAATTCTATATTTGTGTTTCAAGGGTTAATTTTGATATTGCATAATGTGCCTAATTCCAGTCATGATGTGCCTAATAATGTATTTTTGTGTGTTTAGTGCAATTGTTTAGGCAATTTTAATTAAAAATTGTGTTTTTTATTCAGGAAATGAGAGGTTTTTGCATATTTTTTTATATTAACGTCAATTTTACAATAATATGACATTTTAAGAACATGATTCAGTATATCTGCAATATAACCACACAAAAGAGGTTTTAAAGAATTGTAGCTCTATGTTTTAGCTGTTAACTCTCACGTTACTACCTCTGTTAATCTGGACAAAACGTGACATCAAACTATGTATTTCAAAATTATTTGTTGTTTTATTTTACCCCACTGAAATACACCTTTTTTCATTTGTTATCAACGATACACCTATTTTTACACTAGTTTTTCTCAGTATGTTGCTTCAACTTATTTTGCTTGTCTGTATAATTTATTTATATTGATATATCCGTAGGCTCTTCAAATTTTTTACCCTAGACTATCTCTGTGCTAAACATAAAATTTGACTAAATAGTCAAAGATGAAATGTAGGCCTACTGAGTAGTTTACTTCCTAAAAAATAGTTTTTAGTAAAACAGAGGTTGTTTTAGATTTAATTGATAACACTGGTGTTTCCATGACAATAAAAATCATACTAGTCTGAACTATTAATTAAAACATTCTTTATGTACTTGTTTCTTGTATTTTTATTCTACCAGACCACCAATAAACACAAATGGTATTAATTAGGCACATCATGCTGAAAATGTTGCTTATTTTCAAATGGTAAGAAAAAAAATTACATTTCTTGAGTTAGGCTGGTATAATTTTAGGATTGTATAAAGTCTCCTCTAGTGAATAATTAACAAAATTTAGCATTCTAGGCAACTTTAAAATTAGCCCTGTATTTTAGGTAAATGTACATTTTTGGATGAAATGACCCATAAACATCTAAGAGATAACACCACACTGGGACAAAATTCTTTTTGGCATCAAACTATCCCTGCTTGGAATTCTCTTCCGGCAGCTGCCATAGAATCAAAAATCGTGGCAGCGTTCAAGAGTCGGCTGGTTGACCAAGTCCACCTGCCCTTTCCCCCCCCCCCCCCAGCCTGATACTCTAAAAAGGAGGTGCTGCTGGAGTACCAATTCAGAGTTCAAAGTACCCCCCGGTTTATTTATCTGCATCTGTAGTAATAGGATGCAGTGTAGAGTATCATGTCCACTAATAAACACCAAAAACAACTAACGAACTAGAAAATTTTGCAAATTCTTATGCAAATTTATCATGTTATCTGATGTAGGCTAGGCCTACCGTCCGCCACAAGTAGATCTATAGCTCTTCTATCAACATCAATAGATAAATCTATTGATGTTGGTAGAGGAGCTAGGCCTATATCTGCTTGTGCCGTCAGCTGGGGTACCATTGAACACTTTTTTGATTTATTCTCAAATTTTCAGAAAATGTTGAAATATTCTAAGAATTTACCTGCTTTGAAATAGGGTCAAGAAATAAATGTGTCTTCTTGCATAAAATTGTGAAATATTTGATATCTGTAGCTGCAATAACAGCTAGGTAGGCTAATTTTTCAAGAAATTGTATTGCCTGTATTGTGTCCAATGTTACCCTAAGTGCGGGCAAAATCTTTTTTGTTGCATTTGGGTACTCAATGACCTTTTGGGTTTTATAATTTTTGGTACCAAATTCTATGGTGGGCTGAGGTCACAAAGAGGTCAAATCCAAAATAGCCGCTGTCAGGGTCATAGCCTATAGGCCTACCAGAGCTTGGAACGTGAAAAAAAACACTTATATTATGATGACATATAGATATAGGCTACCCAGACAACAAGCAACTGCTGGTTGTACGTTGGCCCAACATACATAGTTAAGTTGGCCCAACGTAGGCTGCCAACGTTGACCCGACGTCTTTTTGCTCATTGGCAACTGGTTGGCCCACAGTATACCAACCTTAGGTGACAACGTTGGGCCGACGCCTGTCCAAGTTTACAACTATATATTCCAACGTCTGGCAAACGTTGGCCCAACTCTGCCACGTGACAGGTCGTTTCCCCATCCTAGACAATATGCTACTGCACAACATCGGCCCGGCGTGCTGACCCAACGTCGTCTGCCAATGTCAGACTTACGTCGTTTTGCTCATTGGCAACTGGTTGGCCCACTAGAGTATGCCAACTGTTGGTGACAACTGTAACGTTTCTAAATAAAGAGATCGTCGCTATGTAGACCTAGTAACTGTTATATGGTGTAATGGTTGGAAGCACTCAGGACGACAGGTATCCACACAGAGAAACAAGTGAGAAGCACTAAGCAGTAGTCTATTTGTATTCATTCAGAAGCCAAAACAGGAGAAGTGCCAACTCAAATGACAGATAATTCACCACCAAATTATAAAATTGAATCAAGTAAATCATGATGAAATGAGGATGAATGTCCGAAGGCAATGTAGAGTTATGACTACATTCGCGATGTGACACTTAAAGCGAACTGCGAAGGTATTCGAACCGCACAGAAGCCGGAAAGGAAAACGCGTCTTTTCCCTTCAGAGATTCTCCTTCAAGTCCCCACAACGGTCCAGATACAAAGTTAAACGAAGGCGGGCTTCTCATATTATGTGACGTTACACAAGCCGTAACTAAGTTAGATTATACGTCACACTGAATGACAATACACCACAACATAAATCACAGTAGATGTATTAATCGCCTAACAACGAAGAAGACACATGTAAACACAGCATGTCAACAAAGCACGAATACACGTAAAGGTAATTCAACCTTACATTACTAAATACACAAATCACGCTATGTGACAACAACGTCGGGCGAGCGCATGCCCAACCATTATTTTCAACGTTGGGCCAATGCCGGCCCAATCTGAATTTACAATCATCTTTACCATTTTAATCCCCAATAAGACAAACCCGATCCCACACAGCAACGTAATGGTGGGCCACTGGTGGCCCACCACCGAATGCTCCCAGTTTCCGGTAGTGGCCCACCACAGGGATGTCGAGCTCATAGCTGGTGGCCCATTAGCTACATTGTTTGCCGGTGGTCAGTCGCCATCAGTGGCAAATCCCCTCTGACTGCCGCCTGCGTGCCACTGGTGGTTCACCAGTGGCTTTTGTGCTGTTCTCTGGGATGCTGTTATAATGCTACGCCAGCGTCGCAGACGGTGGGCCAGCATTATACCATCATCAGGCCAAATAGTCTCGTGTTTTCTGGGAATACATTCAGCTCTCAGAGGGTTAACATAACTTGAATTGGAAATTTGCATGAAATGATAAATGTTCACAGTGAACACAATACTTTCCCAACAAATGCGATATATTCAGCCAATGTTGGGTTAATGTTGAGCCAACGTCTGTGATGCTGATCAATCATTAATCCAGCATTGGCTGAATATATCGGGTTGGCTGGGTTGGCGCAAAATGTTTCATAATGACCCATGGTTTGGTGCCTGCAATGCCAGTAATTAGATCAATAAGACCAGGACTTACACATGTTACAACACAAACAAGACAAGAATGTGAAGGTTTCAAGCTGGTGATTGGTGTCCGATGGTTCTGAAGCTTTAGAGAAAGGACATAGAATATATCGTTAATTTAGTGTCCAAACCAATGTAATTGAACATTATATTTGGCTTCGAACATATATCAGCGCAACCATCAACCCTCCTTTTATATGAGATATAACTACATATATAAACACATTTCTAATCTATAAATTGAACACATAGCTATAGATTAAGTGTGTCAGCTTCCACTTCACACAGGCACTGACAATAATTGAGTTATCATAAGTCACACCTCTTATGCTCACCTTTGCCGGGTCAATTCAATTGTTCACACTTACTAATTGCAATTACTTTCAGTACCGGTACCTGGAACAATTATCACACATCTACTAGTTCTCACGCTAATTATAGCCTTAGCAGTATTATTTTGTTCCCCATACTTGCTAAAATTATTTGAATAAAACAAAATGACGAAGAAATATCTAAAAAACGTATTTTTCCATAAACAATTCCAGTCGTTTTCAAATATTTCAATTCCAATTCCATTCCAAGTAGGCCTACAGCAATGCAATTGGAATTAGACTCGATTCCGTTCAGGACTTGACTCGAGCTCTGTTCTAGATATCTTTGTGCGAATTTGTCAGGGTTTTACAAAAAAGTAGTCTTTGCAAAATTTCATAGAAATCAGCAAAAACAATAGACATCTGGTAAGTCTAATTATTTAATTGTGAGAATCTCCAGGTACTGGTGTATGAAGCGAGTACACACCAATCCTTCTCACGTACAGACACAGACACCGAAAGCTGCATAATAATACTCACCCAAAAAAGCAAAGGTTTTTAACGATGAGCCAATTCTTCTCACCGACAGGGTATCATCATCCTTAATAAGCCGAAATCCTGCTTTATATGGTTGTTTTCGTTTCTGGCAAATTAAGAAAAATACAGGAATGTTGTTATTTTGCGGATAATTTGCAAGCACACATTGTTTTCTTTGTTAATGTTAACCTTTTTATACACAATAATATTAGTAATAATAATAATGAAATGTTCTTATATAGCACATGTCTGCTCAGTGCGCTTTAAGCCTACAGACTAAAAGTTTATTCAAAGTCTTTAAAAAGGTAGGCATGTTTAAAAATCATAGACCTTTTGCATGTTTAAAAGGATGGGTTTTAATGTTCTATTTTAAAGAGCTCAGTATAAGACTTGAAGTGATATGAGTGGGAAGCTTGTTTCATAATGTTAAACCAGCCAGTAATTGGACCAATAAGACCAGGACTTACACATGTTACAACACAAACAAGACAAGAATGTGAAGGTTTCAAGCTGGTGATCGGTGTCCGATGGTTCTGAAGCCTTAGAGAAAGGACATAGAATATATCGTTAATTTAGTGTCCAAACTTAGTGACTTTAGTTACTCAGTGGCATAATGTTCTATAAGTTCTGAGAGGTACGCTGGTGTCAACCCATGAAAGAATTTATATACCAGAAGGAGGATTTTGAATATGATCTGTGATCTAAGTAGTACCAAGTGAAGAGATCTCACGACAGGAGTGATGTGGTCATGGTTGTTGGTATGTACGTGTGATGAGTCTAGCTGCTCTATGCGAAATAAGTTATAGAATGTGAATGAGTTTGTCTGGTAACCAAAAAGCAACAAATTACAATTGTCCAGTAGGGAGGTCACAAAAGAATGAACAAGTCGTTCTGTAGTACGTGCTGTCAGAAATTTGACGATCTTTCCAATCATGTGGATTTGGTGACCACATGACTTACACAGTGCGCTGACTTGTTGCTCCAAACTGAGATGAGAGTCAAATCCCTGCAAACAATGTTACGTTGTAATAAGGTCCTCTCAACGTACAGCATTCGTACTCAGGGCGTAACTCTGTGAACTCCCATTTACGTCCTTAGAACGTAAAACATAAATGTAACGTTATTGCGACGTTCTGTGACGTTAGAGTTATTATGACTACGTCCTTAGCACGTCCTTGTTACGTTCATCCGTGAATGACGAAACTGGCACCTTAAAGAACGTTATATTACGACAGTGTTTGCGGGGATGTTATACCATGATTTTTTACATGGGGGATTGTTGATACTGATGTTGAATAACCAATTTTTATTGTGGAGATGTTAAGCTTTTTCAGAAGAGAAATTGAACAGGTGATGACCATATCTGTTTTTTCGCCGTTCAGTTTGAGTTTATTGATTAGAGGTCCACCATCCATTTATCAAATTTACTCACACACTTCACTAGTTTTGCGATGACACATGCTGTAGGCCTATCTTGTGTGTTGAAGCATATCTATAGTACATGTGTATCATTTGCATACATATGATAGTTAAGTCTATATTCTGGGATGATTATACCTAGTTCAACAGTTTTATATATATATAGGCAACATATATTGTGAACAAGATGGGTCCTAACTCTGACCCTTGTGATAGGCCTACAACACAGGTCAAACCAGTTAAGTGGTCCTTAAGTATGTATGTAGCACTACCAGTCTCAATGGTTTGGGTTCTTCCTCTTGAATATGAGGCGAACCAAATGTCAGAGACACACCAGATAAACCAACGTGGTCAACTCTATCAAAAGCTAGCGAGCATGCTCCTTAACTATCAGCGGCTGCAAGCAAGGTTCTGATGTCAACAATATGAACATATCTTGATAAACAGTTATTTTACGCCATATAGAGTGTCTTTACTGTTATAATGTTTTGTCTTTACCATTATATTATGTAAAGACTGACATAAAACGGTGAGGACAAATACTACTTCAAAACATAAGTTCAGTGTTAATTCAATATTAATATGTTCCTTTAGTCATAATGTGTGGAAGTCTGCAAACAGTTATACTGAAAATTGGGCCCGCTATTTACAGCTTAAAACATCTATTTATTTAACAAAATTATTTCTATACCGCTACAACAACCCAGCAGGCACACAACATTGTGACAGCGTTGTATGATGGTTGTACTACAGCGTCAGAATTCAGTCAGGTGGAGGTTGTATTTGCAACATGGTTCGGCGTCAGAGCAAAACGTCATCACGACGTTGTGACAACGGCATAGGTAAGTGGTTTCACGACGTTGTCATGACGTTGCTACAACGTCGCCTAACGCATTGGACGACGTTGTTTCGACGTCAGCACTACGTTACAACGACGTTGTCACAACGTTGTAGGCAAGTTGTTTCACGACGTTATCTATGACGTTGCTACAACGTCGCATAATATATTTCCCGACGTTGTTTCGACGTCGGCAAAAAGTCACCACGATGTTGTCACAACGTCATAGGCAAGTGGGGGTTCACGACGTTGTCATGATGTTGCTACAACGTCGCATAATGCATTTACGACGTCGTTTCGACGTCAACACAACGTTACCACGAAGCTGTCACAACGTCATAGGCAAGTGGTTTCACGGCATTGTCACAACGTTGTCATGATGTTGCTAGAACATAGCTTGAAGCATTGTCAGACAAGATGTGAATATAAATAAATGAATCACAAAAGATAATTGAATAACTGATGGTGTTTATTAATCATATACAGTATATATATATCTACAAATTATCTGATCTTGTTTTTAATCTTCCTCCACCACCTCCACGGTCCGGGGCATACTTCAAATGCTGCGATATCGCGTCTGCGTATTTCAGCCTCAGTTGCCTAATGCTACGGTCCCACGAAGGCCAAAATGTCTGGCGATGCACTGGCGATGAAAATTACGTGTTCTGGTGGCGATGGGTGCCTATGTCGAACGTGTGATCCCACGAGAAAACTCACACGCGATGTATTGACGAACCTTCGGGGAGCCTTCGGGGAAGCATCACCGATGCATCGCCGAATATTCGGCGATGCATAGGGGGATATTCGGGGATTAATCGGTGCTACATCGGCTAATAGTTAACGATGCACTTTTAGAATCGGCGATGGTAAGTGATCCTTCGGCGATGCGTCGGCGTGTAATGCTGATGTCTTGACGATATCGTGGCGATGTCTTGACGACGTATTGGCGATGGTATGGATCCTTGTTGAGAGCAGGGATGGGGTAATAGTAGGCTAATATAAAGTAATAGTAATAGATATATAGATGGTCAAGTAATAGGCAATTGTCTTTTACCTATATATTACACTGTCAAATTTTTGCCTACATTCGATTATCCTCTTTCATTTGTCACTTAACTTAGAATCAATGCGATAAAATAGTCTTTGCAACTGTTATTGATAATCACACATTGTTCTTACACATAAAATTTATTCCACGAAATTAGAATGAATAAAAATAATTTTTAACAATTATATCAGATTCACCTTTGAAATCAAATGAATGGGGTTTTAGGCCATATGTGCACATATAGGCTAAACCAGGCCGAGAGAACCTCCTGAGGAGGATAGTGAGATGAATGAGATGACACTGCCCTCCAGACATAGGATTCGCAATTCGAGCCCTGGCGGTCTGAGGTCGAACATCTCTCGGTCATGGAGATTTCCCACAATATTAAAGATTCACCTTTGAGCCTTACTCAAGATCATCGAACTTAAGCAGCTCGGGGATCATTTCAGAGAAATAAAACTTATTTTGCTTATTCGATTATATATTCTTATTTTAAATTTGGGATCAGGTCATGACACAATTTATTTACATGTCTTAGAAATTATATTGGTAATACCTGATTGCAATCACACACAACATACCACGCTTTCACTTTCAATGGGTTATAATAGTGCTCATGTGATCATCGGTGACCAATCAGAAAAGAGATTTCTAACGCTCAGCGAAGCATCGCCGTTGCACCGCCGATGCTTCGCCGAGCAGCTCGGGAACATCGGCGAGCATCGGCGATGGATCGGCGTTGAATCACCAAACCATTGACGATATTATCATAACGAATATGCATCGCAGATGTTTACTCGAGCCTCATCGATGTGTCGCCGATGTGTCGCCAGTGTGTCTGGGACATTTTTAACCTTGGTTTACATTGCCGAATGTTCGCCGACTACTCGGCGCTGTTCGGCGATATATTGCCGATGGTATTTGGTGTCAAAACATCGGGAGAAAATTTCAATGCATGCATTGCCGATCATTCGCCGAACCACTGGTGCATGGTGGCGCTGCCCTGGCGATGCCAAAATTTGTGCATCGCGAGAGCATCGGGAAGCTTAAAAAACCTCGTAGGACCGTAGCATAAGGCTGACTGAGCATTACGGTATCTGAAAGCACTTTAGATTAATGAGTACTTGAAGAAAATGTATAAACTAATCGTTCCATGTAGAGCTAGGACTGTGTATACATATATAGATGGAAAAAATGTTTTGTTAGGTGTCAAGTGATCCATAATCATGGATTTTATTTAGACAGTATTTTGCACTGCTTTGGTTTGATTATTTACCCGATAATCACAGGTCAAAATTTAGGGGACTTTTTAAATAATTCGGCAGAAATAAAGGGGCGTGCACCCACACTGCCAGACACTTGCATGTACCCCAGTAGTTAAGGAATAACATTGAAATATACATTTTTAGTACCAAAGGTGCAAAATAGCCTCAGGCTCTTGGCTGAATCTCTCAGCTTGACAACTTCCCCAATCTCCTAGTAGTTTGATATGGCCTCATACATCAGCTGCCACACTACATCTCTCAATGTCGCTCAACCAATTGCTGCAAAAAACGCCATAAACACATTTTTAAACATAAATATTATTATTTTCCTTTCAAGCACTTATAGGGTGGTTTATAAATTAGAGACACATCTGTCTTAGTATCAGTCTCCCGATAATGTGTTTTCTTTGTAATACACACTTGTGACATATAATTTATTTAAATAATTATGATAACATAAAAAATCCCCGGAAAAATCCCAGCTTTAAGATATTTCTGAAAAAATTGAGCTGATACTAACCATCAGATGTATCAGTGTTTTTAGATGGGAAATAATATTAACAATTTAAATTTCGTTTTGTTTATATTTGTGTGATCACATAGTGGTGACGGGAAGGTCTCAACAAACCTGAAACGTTGAAACACTGCTGGGTCAACGTTTGCCCATCGTCTGCGATCCTGGTCCAACATCAAGCCAACAGTGTGTCAATGCTTTGTGTTCGCTGAGGTGTTAGCTGACGCTTCCGTCCCGTTCATGATTGGTCGAACAATATGCAATTCCCATGAACAAATTAATTTAAGCACAGCTATTTAACAAACGTTACCCCCGGCATATAGGCCTAATCATTTCATTAAATAATAATATAACAATAAGGTAAATCAGGTTAACGGTTAAGCATGCAATACACACGCAACGGTTGTACACGCAGTCGTTTCCCAGCAAACAAGCCAATGTTGACCCAATGTCACAAGACGATGTCTCAACATTGCTACAACATTGGTTCAACGATTTGTATTGGCTGGTTGAGTAATGTACAATTACATTGCAGTGTTCTCAATAAAAATTACTGATTCAGCTGGTTTTGTGTCGTAAGCGTATTGCTATGTTTTATTATAAATTTACTATAAGATAAGAAATAAAGCTGAAGCAATGTTTCGTATTTATTACTTATACTCTTCACAATTAAACGTTTGTAGCCTACAACTTCAAGCAACATGAAACCCAGCAAAACGGAATGTTGACCCAATCCTGGGTCAAGGCTGGGCCAACGTCGCAGACGCTTGGCTAAGATTAGCCCAACATTGGGCCAAAATATTGTGTGTGCTGGTTATGTTCCTAAGACATAGTACATCTCAGCAAAAGTAAACGTTGATTCAATGTCGCTTTAATGTTGGTCACCATCTACACCGCTGGCACAACATTAATCCAATAGTGAGTCAACGTCTCGTACTAAACGGGAGAGACTGCTGATTGACAACGTACGGTTGACCGCAGCCATGTCCACTGATAAGCACTAACTGTATAGCTACACGGGTAGGCTACACGCAGTAGGCCTATTATATGCGCGCTGCTCACATCAATATGTACACGGATCAACCAGTGTTAATCTTTTAGGTTCGCACTCATTGATTATGAGAACCTCACAAAATAAATAATTCTGCTAATGTTATAATATTTAAATCACATTGGATAAATATGTAAAATTCGTGCCCATACATCTTGCAGGCAGACGATTAAACTTCACAATTCGGGATAGATAGGTCTACTTTTGAAATGTACTATATCGCTATGTAGGTTTCAAAGGGTTCAAGCATTAACATAGATAAATTCCTCTATATCTGGTCTAACAAAGACTTTGAAAGATCGCACTGCAGGCACTATGTCTCAGTTTTAAGAACAGGTTATTTCAGAGACTGTTCTCTAGATTAAGCAGATTAACAATGATATTAATATACTCACCTTAAAGTTGAATATGGATGGCTAGGGGCTAATGATTGGTGAACATTCTCTGGACACTCTTGAATATCGCGGGCTAACATGTTATCCGGGGCGGACGTTACAGAGCATGTGCGAAGTAGGGGTGGGGAGTGTTTGGGAGGGGTGCATCAATTGTGGGCAGATCTTCCCACCATAAACCAATGTTGTGTGCCCCATGGGTGTAAGTGATCGTAGACAGTGAGCCAACAGTAAACCAACGTTGGGCAGCGTCTCATGTTTTTGTTGTGTAGGCTACTTATCAGAGATATTGCAAAACACACAAATAATTTCAGCTCATTTGAAAAAACAATTTTTAAACAAACATTCAAAGCCGTTTTTTGTGCTCGCTTAAACAAGCAATATCATCTAGCTAAGATGTTTTTCTTCAAGAGCAAAATAATTTGTTTTTCATATTTTTAAAAGTGATTAGGTAACTCCATCTAGGCCTATGAATAATATATTAATACAAGGTATTAATTGTTTAATATTTTGAACAAAATCCGTCTGGCCAATTTCTGACGTCTAACTGACGTCGCCATGCAACGTTGTTTCAGTCTGACAAATTTCTGACGTCTACCTGACGTCGTCTTGCAACGTCGTTCTAATGACTTTGACACGACGTCGTGACAACGTCTGGATGGGGTTGTACAACGTCACGACCATAGCACGTCGTCTAAACAACGTCAATCCGACGTCGTGTGCCTGCTGGGAACATCTTCACCATTATAAAAACTTCTTTACAATTTAATGTTCTGTCTTCACTTTTATAAAATTGCCTACTATTTTTTAAGCCACAGGGCAGGATACCGATAAAGACAAAAAACATATATTTCTATTATGGTAGGCCTATCTAAAAGTGCTAATATATAACCTGCTGCTTGGCTATTGCACAGTGATGAAAAGAGAGAGGCACTATTATAAGGTTTATATATATCAGCCGTCAGATTAACTTGTATCGCATGTTTTTCGCCGATTTCTCAGTCGATTCTTAACCGATTTTCATGAAATTTTGCAAGGACTATTTTCGAGTCACGCGGCAGTTACCGTGAAATTTTCATCATAAAATATTGTATATCTAAAAAGTTAGACTATCTGGCATGTAATGCAATTCAGGGTTAAAAACAAACTTTAATTTATCCAGTTTAATGGGTTTATAGAAGGACATTGTAATTACAAATTTACTACATGTCAAATGGTCTAATTTCTGAACTGTATAATATTTTTTTATGAAAATTTCACGGTTGTCGCCGCGTGACTCGAAAATAGTGCTTTCATCAAAATCGGTTGAGAATTGACTGAGAAATCGGCGAAAAACATGCGATACAAGTTAATCTGATGGCGGGTATAGTGCATAATCTCGCGACAGCCCTCGCGTTGTTGCGCTCCTCTGCTGCACACTGATGCTTGCCATAGTATCCTATAGGCATGCATACCATTGAAATTAGAAAAATCGGAAATACTTTATTTCAAAATATCTTCACCGTTATTGCTCATTTAAAAAAATAGCCCGTAAATGTGTTTACTGTGAGAAGTGATTATGTTGCGAGAAGTAGGGATCCATATAAAAGAAAAGTCAGTCTAATTACTTTTTTCAGATTATTCATAAATGCTATTTTCACATTCTATTCTTGTCTAGTACTGGTGGTTTATAAGAATATCAAGCATAATTTGAACCCACAGAACACAGTGCCACAGTAAGGATATAAACATTGTCCGTAACAACAATTGCTCGGATTTCTGTTTTGTAGAAACTGGGTCAGGTCACTCATGTCATGATGGGCAGCTGTTGTTAACTTACTCTCAACTAGGGCCCAGGGCCATTCATTTCTGTGCTTGGGACTACGTCTTCACGCGGATTGCAACAGATCATGTTACCACCCCCACTCGTGCCATTCTTGCCACATAGATCCTAGTAAACACTAAATATTTATACAAGCATTTTATACAATGTTGGATCAGCACTGAGGCGGCGTTGTGTAAATGTAATTACAAATGTTTTGTGTTTACTGGGATGTGGCTCAAATAAGATCACATTCTTTAAAATAGATGGCCCCAGGCCACACACCTGATAGGTGGATGGCCTCAGGCCACACATTTGATAAGTGGATGGTCCCAGGCCACACACTTTAAATAGATGGCCCCAGGCCATATACTTCAACTTAGTAGCCTATATGCGGCCTGCAGCCACACATTTTAAAAGGTGATGGCCCCAGGCCACACACTTCAGGTTGATGGCCCCAGGCCATATACTTTAACTTATCATATGCGGCCTGCAGCCACACACTTTTTAAGTTGATGGCCTCAGGCCACACACTGTAGGTTGATGGCCCCAGGCCACACACTTTAGGTTGATGGCCCCAGGCCACACACTCCCAGTTGATGGCCCCAGGCCACACTTTAAATAGATGGCCCCAGGCCACACCCAGGCCCCACCCCATACACGCTTAGTTGATGGCCCTAGGCCACACACTTTATTAGATATGCTCCCAGACCACACAGTTTCAGTTGATGGCTCCAGGCCACACACTTTAAATAGATGGCCCCAGGCCACACACCTTTTAGTTGATGGTTCCATGACACACACTTCAAATGGATGGCTGCAGGCCACATACCGGTACTTTAGTAGGCCCAGATAACACCAAGTATGTGGCCTGGGGCCATCAACTGATAGTGTGTGGCCTGGGGCCATCAAATTAAAGTCTGTGGCCTGGGGCCATCTATTTGAAGTATGTGGGCTTGTGGCCTGGGGCCATCAACTGATAATGTGTGGCCTGGAGCTATCAAGGGCAAAGTGTGTGGCCTGGGGCCATCAACTTGAAGTGTGTGGCCTGGGGCCATTTATTTGAAGTATATGCCTGGGGCCATCTACGTATCAGTTGTGTGGCCTGGGGCCATCTAAGCATGGTTTATTAAAGTTTAAGTACACCTAATTTGGATGGCCCTAGGCCACACACTTTGGAATTGATGGCGTAGTAAAATATCGATTCGAAAGTAGTTCTCAGGATATAAGATGGCCCTGGGCCCTAGTTGAGAGTAGAAAAACAACGACTGCTCATGATGGCAGACGTCAACGAAAACGTTTTAAAAGTATTAGAAAACGCCGATGGTTTAGATACTGTTGACATCGCTAGAAGACTTCACGTCGACCACCAAAAAGTTGTTGGGGCTGTTAAAAGTTTACAGGCTTTAGGCAACGTGAGTTGAATCGTTGTCTTTGAAGTTTGAATGATGCAACTCGATTCTCGAAATCGGAAATGTGTCGCCCGGCCTGTCATCGCATCCACTCATTTGCACTTATTATCGTTCACGAATACCAGACGCTTCGGCCCTTTTCCAACTTGCCCCCTTACCAACTCAACTAAAGGCGAAGCACTAATGAACGTTTCATCGAATGCCAGTCGTTTCGGCCCCTTTCCTGTTCGGCCCCATTCCCGTCCGGCCTCTTACCCGTTCGGCCCCACATATGTCATTATATAGTCACCGACTTGTTTTTTCACTTCATCCGTGTTACTCAGACATGCATAGACGTATATATACAGTTGACATAAATAAACATAAATAGACATGTATAATCAATTACTACAGAGCAGTTTGAGTTGAGTTGTGAAGGGAGTCGCACCTCGGTGAGCAGTAGGCCAACCGTGTACAGATGACGCAAGTTGACTTGTTAACAGAGCGATACCTCGGAGAAGGTGACTGCTACTACGAGCAGATGACAACTGGTGAGTTGTGAAGGCTGGAGTGAAAGCTTGGAATGAAACTGTGAGTGATAGATTGGTAAGCTGTGAGCTCGCTCGCCAATAAAAACTGGGTACCTCAACTCAATATAATTTTTATAATATAAATGTAAGAAAGAGCGGAAATATATTTAAAATTCGTTGTTTCAAAATATAATATGAAATGATAATAATCGCGGCAATGTCTACACACGCGATAATCTGATCGTGCTTAAAGGTGAAATGACCTGCTTCATTCGTTTACAAATTGTTAATTATTGTATAATTTTAAAGGATTCATAGATAAGTAAATATGTTTAAGGCCTATATAAAGGCTCATAATATTATATCAGTTCTAGTTTCCAACGCGATAGACCTGTTCATTATAGGGGGCCGAACGGGTACAATGTACGTAGGGGCCTACTTGGGGGCCGAACAGGCAATGCTTGGGAGCCAAACGTGAGGATAGAAATGTTAATTTCGTGGTACAAAGAATCAATAATATAACAGTAAATTGAACTAACATTGGAAGGGTTGTTCTAAAACTTCACGACGTTTCGACTCACTTGCTACAGCATTTTTTCTGTAATTTCTGGTCTTTCTGATTTGTTCTAGATTGTTCTAGGGCTGGGGCTGAACATAATTAAGGATAAACAATTTTAATGATTAGGTTATATGTTATCTGGTATTATTCCGGCCTGTTTTTACAATGTAGGCCTAGGAGCAGTTGAGCAGGCTGTTAAGACAAGTAATTTTCAGCCACTTGAAGTTGTGTCTCGCAGTTCAGTGTAGTAGTAGTAGGCCTATAGTATAGCTGTATGTAACACGGTAGGGGGGCGAACGGGTAACGCTCTGACGACGCTGACTCAGTAACTGACAGGCCAGGGGAAGCATTGTAATTAGGGGGCCAAACGGGTAAGGGGCCGAACGGGTAAGGGGCCTAACGGGAGGGGGCCGAACAGGTAAGAGGCCGAGACGACCTGATACCGTTTCATCAACACCATATCTTGGTGTTTGCCTTAGCGAGACCCTGGAATGGGAGGCCCACATTAACAGAATTACAAGTAAAGCAAATTCCACTCTGCCTCTGGGCTTCCTTCGCCAGGCTTCGGCTTCGGAGGAACCTGAAGGCATGTCCCCCTAAACTAAGGGAGACTGCCTATTTCTCCCTGGTCAGATCATCCTTAGAATACTCTTCAGCAGTTTGGGACCCCTTTAGACAAAAAGATATTGATAAATTAGAAAAAAATCAAAGTTCAGCGCAAGATTTGTCACCCAAAATTATAGACAAACAGCCAGTGTGACATCTCTCCTTCAGAACCTGGGCTGGACTGACTTGAAAACAAGACGTAAAAATTCTAGACTTGTAGGCATGTTCAAAATTTAAAATGAGCTAGTCGAAATTCCTATCAATGACCGTTTAATCCCAGCGGACAGAAGAACACGTGGTGGGCACAATCAGGCCTATAAACATCTTAGAGGGAATAGAGCTAACACCACACTGGGACAAAATTCTTTTTGGCATCGAACTATCCCTGATTGGAATTCTCTTCCGGCAGCTGCCATAGAATCAAAAACTGTGGCAGCGTTCAAGAGTCAGCTAGTTGACTAAGTCTACCAGCCCTTTCCCCCCTCCAGCCTGATACTCCACATAGGAGGTGCTGCTGGAGTACAAAGTCAAAGTCGAAGGCCCCTTTGGGCTTACCAACTCGGCCCCCAACAATAATATAGGTAAAAACTGTTATATTTTGATTGACGATTTGATTGTCAATTCTTCCTCTTATGCCTAGGCCTAGCCCTAGGAAAGTTAGAAAGTTAGCTTTTCGGTATCCAGTCAGTCAATTCTCAAGTGATTTTTATGAAATTTTGTAAACCCTATTTTCTAGTCATTTGGCATCGATCCTGAAAATTTCGTAAAAAAATATTTGATAGTTCAAAAACTAGACCATTTGACATGTAGTAAATGTCTATTTATGACGCTCCTCTATAACATGTATAAAACCATTAACTTCATTCCGGTTTATTCTCAGAATTGCCTTACATGTCAAATGGTCTTAACTTTAAAAATACTAAATGGAATTTGGCTAAATTTTATAGGGTTGTTGCCAAGTGATCAGATAATAATTGCTGCAAAATTGCGTGACAATCCCTTGAGAATTGACTGACTGGATAACAAAAAGCTAACTTTCATTTTGGACCATCCTCCGCCATCGGACAGACTATAGGCCAGGGGGAGAACGTCTAATTTTTCGGCCACCTTTGGTTTCTAGAGTACAAAGTAACGTTAGACAAAGTAGATGGAGAAACCATAACAGACTCCAAAGGCAAAGCCTAAGTCTTAAACTAACAATACAAGTCAGTTTTTACCAAAGAAAATAATCAATCAATCCCTCCTGCAAATAACCAAAATTTAGATATGCCTGACATCAACTTTACAGACCTGTCCCCCTTACAGCCATCACTTGCAAACTAATGGAACCCATCATACACACACACATAATTCAACATTGCGACTCATGAGACATACTACAGAATTGCCAACACGGCTTCAGAAAAAAACACTCATGTGAATCACAACTCATTATCACCACAGAAGAATTACAACGCAGCATAGACCAGAAGAAACAAGTAGATGAAATCGTTTTGGACTTTTCAAAAGCTTTCGACACGGTGGCACACAACAAATTAATCTCAAAATTACAAATTTATGGTATTCAAGGTAAAACCAATAAGGGGATCAATAAATGGTTGAAATTCAGAAATCAGAAAGTTGTTCTTGATGGGGAAATGTTTGATCCAGTACCAGTCACTTCCGGGGTGCCACAGGGAACAGTTCTCGGCCCTCTTATGTTCCTCTTTTACATCAATGACATCAACCAAAACATAAATTCAAAAATCAGGCTTTTTGCAGATGACTGCGTACTTTACAGAGAAATAAATTCAAAATTAGATTGTTTAGAACTTCAACAAGATCTTTAGAAATTAGTTGACTGTTCTCACACATGGCAAATGTCATTCAACATCAACAAATGTCATACCTTACATGCTCATTGCTCACAGAAAGAAACAGCTCATCATACACACCTACACAATGGACAACACACCGGTAACACCTGTTACGCACCACCCATATCTCGGCATAGAACTTCAGTCAGACCTCAGATGGACAACACACATAGAGAACACAACCAACAAAGCACAGAAGACACTGAACATGCTGAAAAGAAACCTCAAACAAGCCTCCACAACTGTAAAATCACAGGCATACAAAACAATAGTCAGACCTCAACTTGAATATGCATCAGCCCTCTGTGTCCCAGATGAAGTACAAATTGAGGATTTCAGCAAAATAAATGGTAACGTATCTACTTTTAGACCCTAGCACAATCAAAAATAATTTCTTAAATCTATTTTTTTTCAATACTATATCTCTGCTACTCTGAGCACCCCATGGTGTAATATGAAGGATCTATGAGCTTAACATTCTGAGATATGGGCATCCAAAATCACAAAAAATGAAATTATGGTACAAATTCAAGGACAAATATCAATTGGAGGGATAGGTGATAAAATTATGTCTTAGACACCATCTAAAAATCAGAAATTTACTGTTTCTTTTGATACCAGACACATCTTGCTTCCATGAGGCCTTCATTGGGTAAAAAAATATTTAAAAAGGCACGTTTCAACCACTCGCGACATATATTTAATATGTATTTAGCAGCATTAATAGCATTATTTAAGCAATTTCTCAGTATAATAAGAACCCAACAAAAATCCATATATCTAATGATTAACTTTTATTAAAATATAGGTAAATATATAGTTATCAATTGCTTTTTTCACATGAGTTTTTGAAACATTCAGAAATTTTCATTGACGAATCATCTTCAAGCTTGTAATTATGATCAGTTTCAGATGTACAGTTAATAATAGATAAATCCCTTTAACATAATGTGATTTATAGGTACGAAACATTGGTCCTTCCTTCTTGACCATGAGCAAGACCTTGCTATACCTTTGCCAGGGTTGCTTGAAATCCAGTAGTACATCTTCATGTATCCACAATATTTTCAATAATATTTCCCAAATATCATTCACTGTCTTGCATTAATCAGTGCTGATGGTTTGCAATCCTCACACTCCTTCATGAAGCAAGAAATGTGAGCAAGGAGTGGGTTTTTTTAATTCATAAGTTTTGCATGTGTATCTGTACATTGTACAAGGTCTCAGGTGTGCTGTTTTTCCTACATCTCAACTTTGTTTTAGGCGTGTGCGTGAGATCACATACCTAATATTATCAGCACTGATTGCTGGTAATTGTTCTACCTCATTGATTTGAACATTTGTTATGTGTTTTCTCCAGAAATGCTGGTAATCATCAGAATATTATTGTCCAAACTAAGGGATAAAGCAATGGTGACTTATTGTACCAAGGATTGTTGAGATTGATATTGAAATACATCACCTTGATAATTTCCTTTGTATGATCAGTGTTCAGCACAGACAAAAAATAGGTGGGGACATTTGTCTCACTACCATGGAAAAAAAGGAGACATTTGACCTCTAAGTGCGTAATTGACGCGATATCGCGGCCTGTGCTGAACACTGTATGATAAGTGACTGCATGCAACATGACACATACTGTGACTGTTCATTTAGTCCTTGATGTAATCCTGGCATGTAAAGGAAATGTTGCCAAATGGAAAGCATGTAAAATATTTTAGCAACATTTGGAGCAGCCACTGGTGAGCCAGTCAATGATAAGAATTTTGCACTCTGCTGATTTGGTTTACCTGCAGAAAGTGACTTTTTTGCAGCCAGCCATGGTAAGAGTATATGTGACTGCATATGGTCCATTCCACACAAAGTGGTCCTGGGTCAAAAAAATTAAACCAAAGATTTTTCAATGAGGAATGGTATTTTTGAACAGTTGGATATCTATCCTATCAGGAAATAATCAGGGCATCTTCTCTCCGTGGAATTGATAGTTAAAAAAAGTTTCAAAATGAGAGAAGTTTCTAGCAATTAGGAAAAAAAAAAAATCAACAATTATGTCTTCTTTAATTTTTTTGTAAGTAAATCACAAAAAACACTTTTTGCATAAGTTTTAACAAGACTAAGTTATAAGGTTTCATTTAAAAAACATACTTTGTCCTTAACCCCAATACATTTAAACTGATATGGGATGAGAAAATTGACAAATGACAGCGTAACATACGTAACAATAATCATCCATTTGTTTTTATTTTAAAGGACGTGGATAGCTCAAAATAGCCAGATTTCTAATTTATAGTCAGAATGGAACTATAAACAAATTACCAGAAAGAAATGACCCAAACTGCAATGTTTTTGTTTCTGGAGACCATTTGAACTCTGTAACATACGTAACGTTAAGTATGTTACACGAAAAGTAAAGTTCATTATTAACCTCACAGACATAATTTATTCAAATTGATTTCATTAAATAACATTGAAAGCACTTCAAAGAATACATCTACAAAAAAATTAATTCTTTTAAGGAGCTGAATTCAATTGTTTTTTAAATTTTTATCCATTTCAAATGAAAACAAAAAGCCAGCCGGCCTCTGTAATCCCATAATAACGGATATCAATTGATAGTTCAGAATAGCCAGATCAAAAGTCAGAACAGAAGTTCTATAAACCAATTACCACAAACATGACAAAGAAATGACTCAAATTGCAAAGTTTTTGTTTCTGGAAATCATTTGAATGGTGTAACATATGTAAAGTTACGTATGTTACACAAAAGTAGAGTTCAATATTAACCTCACAAACATGATTTTTTTCAAATTAATTCCATTAAATACCATCCAAAGTACTTCAAAGCAAACATCTACATGAAAATTGACTATTAAATAGCTGAATTCCTAAAATCTTTTTGGATATTTTTATCCATTTCAAATGAATAATAACGAGGCCAGCTGGCCACAATAATCCTCAATGCAATGGTCTAACTATCTACAGCAGTTTGCCATTACATTAAAGATATTAAAGTCATAGAATTTGATCTAAGTCATAGAGGTCTAATCAGTTAGTGTCTAGCCCTGATATTGTACATAATTTATGGTACTCCTTTCAGTGCTGGGACCCTCTTTAGACATCAGAATTTGACGTTTGGAGACATCAGAATTTGACATCTAAAGTCCATCCTCAAACTGAAATAATTAAAAAAAATCATATTGGGCGTAGACCCATCACATAAGACCTGTATTCAAATGAAGCGGAAAGAGCTAACAAAAACATTTATGATGGTTTCAAATTTAAACAAAAATATTTCAGCATTGTAAAGGTAAATAATGGCTGATAGTTTGCCATTTTGAATTTGATCAAGTTGGAAATTTTTAGGGCATATCCATCTCTGAGACCACACATGTTAAGCTATCTGGTACTGTATGGTGTTCTAGATTAGAGATAATAAACTCAATTATGGTCGCAATTCGGTCACTTTGAATTTGAAATTTTGAAGGGCATATTGGCGCCTGCCTGAAACCGTACATTTTGTTTCATATAGTTCCGGTACTTAAAGTCTAATGGTCTAGATATCTGACATGGTTTTCCAGATATTAAGCATATTGAATCATGTAAATAATAGCCGGTAAAAAGCCATTTAAAATTTAATTGAGTGGATTTTTCAGAGAATATCCCTGGCTGAAACCGCACATTTTGTTTTATAGCACTCAGTAATCTCTATCTGGCATGGTTTGCCAGATATTACGTATGTTAAAAGAATGGCCGATAGTCTTGACTTAGATCCACCAAGTTGAAATTTTTTAGGGTATCGATCCCTCCCTAAAAACACACATTTTGTTGAGCAATCTGGCACAATTTTCCAAAAATTACACATAATAAAATGCAAAAAAGGCCGCAAGTCAGCCATTTGGAAATTGATCAAGTTGAAATTTTCCACAGCATATCCCTCCCTGATATGAAGCCGAACATTTTAACTTAAAGTACTTAACATTGGTCTAGCTATCAGATATCAGGTATATCTTTGTTAATAATGGCCAATAGTTTGTATACATTTTAACAGGTTAAAAAAGTAACATTGCATAATAACCCATATTTTGTACTTAGGCAACAAACTTGACAAACACAAGGTCTGCTAAACGTGCTATATATACTGAAACTGTTACTGTTTAATACACGAAGCCTAAGCAAGCCCTGACAGTGTTGACTTATTTATCTATATAAAGTCATATAAGTAGTGTTAAAATAAACAATAATATACTTTTGTCCTAGTCAATTTCAGACGCGTAACATACGTAACTTTTTTTTGTAACATACGTAACACAGAAATGCTCGAATTACTAGAAATCAGTCAACAGAAATACTTAAACCGTATTACCATTTGATACTACCGTCTATCTGAGCAAACAATATCCCTGATTTATGTATTTCATCTGACACAATTCACACAATTTCACAATTTTCTAAATTGAAATGTGAATTTGTTTCTGTGTGAAAAAAAACATACGTAACGCTACAAACTTGGCCATTACATGAAAAATACTTGTCAGAAAGTAAAAGTTTAATATTTTTATTGAACTTTCATGACCCTAGCCTTAATAATCCAATGATTATCTGGTTTGCTTGCAATTTGATGGCCTTATAAACCATGGAAATTGCTTCTGAACTGTAACATACATAACGTGGAATGGACCATATGTTGAACAGTGAACAGCCTATAAAATTTACGTCCGACCGTACCTAGGTTAAATTTGTCACCTGCATGACCTGTCGGATAACATTTATGGATCTTAATCATTAAAAAAATGTCAGCAATGGCAAGGAAAGTGTGATACTAATCACTGAAACATTCTTGTCTGGGAAAAAATCTGATGTCTTGTAAACCTGCAACTTTACCAGACCTGTCAGTCTGGTAAAAAATCCCTATTTTTATTGGCTGAGTGAAGCGCATGACTTCTCGACAAACATCTGAGTACCATATTCTGACACCATATTCTGATTCTTTGTCAGTGAAAGTCACCGAACGTTTTAAGAAGTTCTGTGAATTTTTTTTGTTTTATTTATTGCCGTATATATGTGAATAAAAATTGACCATTAGATATATGCATTTCTGTTGGAAGACCATATGATGCTCATGCAAACCAATGGTCCCGCAAGGTTTTTCTCATGGCCAAGAAGGAACTATAAAATTAACGTCCGACCGTACCTAGTTTAAATTTGTCACCTGCATGACCTGTCGGATAACATTTATGGATCTTAATCATTGGTAAAATGTCAGTAATGGCAAGGAAAGTGTGATACTAGTCACTGAAACATTCTTGTCTGGGAAAAAATCTGATGTCTCGTAAACCTGCAACTTTACCAGACCTGTCAGTCTGGTAAAAAACCCTATTTTTAATGAGTGAAGCGCATGACTTTGCAACAAACATCTGAACACCATATTCTGATTCTTTGTCAGTGAAAGTCACCGAATGTTTCAAGAAGTTCTGTGATTTTTTTTTCTTGTTTATTGCCGTATATATGTGAATAAAAATTGACCATTAGATATATGCATTTCTGTTGGAAGACCCTATGATGATAAATAAAGAAAAAAAATTCTGAGGTGGTCACCCGGGACCCCTGGTTGATTTGACATGGAATGACCCAGCTTAGTGAGACAGCGGCGGAAGGTGAGGAGATTTGGGGCAGAAACAACCCCTAATGGGAGGTTGTTCCATATGGGGATGGTGTCTGGCAAAATAGAAAATTTATAGACAATATTCGATGGGCTGAGAGGGATATACCCCCACCACATGTCTGCCTTGTTGACATGGTCAGCCACCTCTGCCAGGCGTCCACTGCAGGTGTACGAGATATGCGGTACATCATCTGGAGCCTCATGTTGTTTCGACAGGCAGCAAGGGATTCCCAGCCGAGGTGGTCAATCATCTCGTTTACAGTGCTTGTGTTGTGGAAACGGTTGCAAGTGTATCTTGCAGCTCTCCTCTGAACCATTTCCAGTTTGTTTGCATTTTCAGCTGTATGTGGGCTCCAGACCGTGGCGGCATATTCCAGATGAGGCCTTACTAGGGATTGATATGCTTGTGTTTTTAGAGTTTGGGATGCTGTCTTAAGGTTTCTTCTAAGGAGGCCGAGGATACTGTTTGCTTTTCTGGTAGTGTTACTGATGTGGGTGTTCCATTTCAGATCTGAAGTAAGCGTGAGGCCGAGGTATTTAGCTGAGTCAGTAGTTTGAAGGGGGTGGTCATGTGATGTGTAGATTCTGTTAATTATTTTTTTACCTTTGCCGGTTCTCATGGTAAAACACTTGTCTGCATTGAATTGCATCAGCCAAGTGTTTTCCCAGGAGCCGACAGCATCGAGGTCAGACTGCAGTAGATCAGTGTCTTTTTTGTTCCTGATGGGGCGATAAATGATACAGTCATCAGCAAACAACCGGACTGTACTATTTACAACCCCATCAATTAGGTCATTGATGTAAATTAAGAATAGTATGGGCCCCAGGACAGTACCCTGGGGTACACCAGACAGTCTATGGAATAGACAATACCTAGGCTAGGTTAGATTAATAATAGGTAGACCTCTAATGGCTCTATTTTCTAAAGTAGGTAGATTCAATAAATTTTAAAATTGTCCAATAAAATCATGCTGAGCCTTTTTTCTTAACTGCCGACATGCTAAAAGAAATATTTGACCACATTCCACAGTTTTCACTGGGCAAAAAAATGCTGTGCTAGATCAAAATCTGAGCTAAATTATAAAAACGTCCAAAAGCTGTGACCTCAATGTTGCACATTGCAGTTCTAGTGATACAGAATCCAAATCATCACCCAGACACTTGAACTTTTTGAAGGAGCTGAAGAAAACTACTGAGATGAACGTTCTTGTGAGTTTTAGTTTTTAGATACATCAGGGCACCCAATGAGTGCCCCGCAATACAGTAATACAGTAGTACCTCCAGATGCGACCCCCTTCAGATCCGACTTCTCCTATCATGCGACTTTTTTTCTGAGCACCAACGTGCTTTACACTGTTAAGCACTCCTTAAATGCGACTTCCCCTCTCCCACGACATGCGACCTTCAAATCATGGCACTACCTAGCGACCTCCCTCTAAAGATACGACTTTTTAAAATTAGCTGCTCAGTGGCACTGTCAGCCTGGCATGAGCTGCGGTCTGAAGATATTGCTCGTGTGTACATACCGTCGATTACAGCCCAGTAGATACATATGCTAAGCCACTGTCGGCTTAAGGCTGGTACAGCGTCGTATAAGGTGGGCCAGCATTGACACAACCTTGGTCAATACGCTGTGAAGATGTGTACTGGTAGCTTCAATTCACCGCACCAGATAGCGATATCCTTCTAAAGATACGACTTTTTGAAATTAGCTGTTCCCAGACTGTGTCACGTCTGCAGATGGCTGTCAGCCCTACACCATGTACACTGACAAGAGATGACTTTTTATAATAATTTTTCCAGCTGACTAAATGTATAACGACTTTAATATTCTAGTCACATCGTTGGGAACGCATTTCAGATTATAGTGGCTGAAAAATGTTTTCTGGTGATATAACTATTTTCACTGTATCTTGAATACTTTTTCTATTATTAATTTAAAAACCATGTTTAAATGGGATTTCATTGTAGATATGTATTTACATACGGTGCAGTTACCATCCAGTGCCCCCTTGGCTTTACAAGGTGCATTACAACACTAATTAGCAGGGGACGTCAACGGTGTCAGTGTGTCGGCTAGTTGTGATAAACATCCCACTTGAAATACCTAACTTTTTCAATTATGGTCTCACGGACATGTAATAAATATCACCATAAAGCTTATTCAACGCTGAAAATAATGATATAAATTAGCTAATGATAGCTCCTAAACTCGCGAAGTTATTGATTTGGAAAATGAGGCAGGTGTAACAGTCATCATCATGGGGAATAGACGTAAACGCGGTACGCCGCCACGAGACAAAAATGAAATGAATCGGGCTTTAGGCCACCTTTGTGCACATATAGGCTAAACTGGGCCAGGAGAACCTCCTGAGGATGGTGAGATGATTGAGATGACACTGTCCTCAAGACACAGGATTCGAAATTCGAGCCCTGGCGGTCTGAGGCCGAGCACGCTACCTCTCGGTCACGGAGGCTCCCCACAATACTAACTTTCACACGTGGATGGGGAAGAAACAATTTTGTTTCTTTAAAACCGCCGAGATCGGGAACCGAACCCCGGACTCTGGCGTGAAAGGCAGCGGTGCTAACCACTACCCTAGGGCCCCCGCCCCCGCCACAAGACGCCAGACCGATGCAGCCATTGACGACTATGGCCCAGCATTAGAACAACACTGCACCAACGTCTCGCGCCGACCATATTCACAACCACGTGCATTACAGAGTGTATACACGTGAAGATAATATCTGTGCTAGTGTTGTCGCTTGTCTTTATTGTCTGTTCAACTTCACATCTTAGTCAACATAGAAGACGCCTGCCTCGCCTGTTTGCCATTGAATATTTTAATGAGAATACAGTCTACATCCTGGCATCATCCATAACATTTGTTTTTAAATTTTTATTTGGTAATGTAATATTGATCACATATCGATGCACATATATAATAAACAAGACCCAACTGCGTTTATTAGGGATAATAGGGTACATTGTTTTAATGCTGGGCCAGAATGGAACACTATGACTCAGTATTCAACTTGTAGTCTTAACTTTTGACGTTGACATCAATTGAAAGTAGCCGTCACAGTCAGTGTCACATGTTTTGTACTGTAAAGCAAATGTGGAAAAAACACTGCCTCAATGCTTATGAAAACACAAGCCACTTCCAGTACTTCTGAATTACGTGTTACTGTTAGAACAGGCAATTAACACAGACTGTCAACTGCGCTGATCGTGTCACAACGAAAATGGAGGTGTTTAAAGGGGGCTGCCTTAAACATAAAATTCGGCCCGTTGTACGTTTTTTTTCACCCCTCCCAGATACGACTACTCCTTGGATGCGACTTTGGTTCTCTGGCAGTATGAAAGTCGTATCAGAGGGGGACTACTGTAGTAGCAAATACACCACATATGCACATAACAACCAGAAATTTAGGCATAGCCTCTGGCCCTTAACCCAACCCACCCCCCCCCCCCCAAGTCAACGAGGGGGTCATGGAAAAAGAACAATTTTGATGGATTTTCATCCTTATGGCTAAGAAACTTTCATTTTTACCATCGCTGAGCCCCATGAGGAAGCTTGGGGCAGGCAAACAAAACTTCACCCAGGTTTCACTAGTGCAGCCTTCCCCGGGTACCCGCTACTTCAATTCTCGGAAATTCCCTTGCATTTTTCTGTCTAAACGACCTTAACCCTTTAACTTCCTCATAGGGCAGTGCACATAGTCTATTTTCATTTTTTGCATTTTTTTTACAAATTTGAAAAACATGGCACCTGTGTAAAAAAATTATCAGAAGGGACCACAGCATGCCTGTTCCACTTGACTCTTCAAGCATTTGTTGCAACAATTATGAAAATAAAGGTGAGAGCTGGCACCATTTTTCGTAATTGCAAGAAATCTAATGATAGGAACCTCCAGAAAAGTTGATCAATAAAATTGCCATTCAAAACAATTCACACTTTTAGTTCTACAAAGATAACTTCATTTCTACCAGTAATAGTTAGCACAAAGAACAAACAAACAGAGAAAAATATGCCTTTTAAGTTTTATTTTGAACAGTGTCGCAAAAATTCACATACAACTTGAAAAAACATGAAGGAAAACATCAAAATGACTTTTTGTGATGTTCGGTACCTACCTCTGGTAAAAGTTTTATGTCAATCCGTTCCTTACTTTTTATCCCCCGCCAGTAGGGGAAGGGGGATTTTAGTCGCGCCAGTATTCTGTCCGGCGTCCAACGTCTGGCGTCCGGCGTCACTTTTTCGCAAAAACTCAAAAACTACTGATCAAATCTTTTTGAAATTTTAATATGACATTCCTAGCAACATGGGAATGTGCAAGTGATTTTTGAGAGTTTCTACCAAAATTAAAAATGGCCGTCAGAGGTCAACTCTAACATTTTTTGTGGATGCAAAAACTTAAAGTCAGAAATTATTCAAATTTTACTATCACATTCCCCATGATATGGAGATGTGCAGATGACTTTTTCAAGGTTTTACTAAAATTCAAAATAGCCGCCACAGATCAACTTTAATTTTTTTGGGGGAGCGTAAAAACTCAAAAAATGTGTTCGGTCATTTTTTCTTTAAATTTTAACATCATATTCCTAGCAACATGGGGATGTGCAAGTGATTTTTAGCCCGCCTTTTAATTTTAATTAAAAAAGGTGGGCTATTGCAATTGAAGTTCGGCGTCGTCGGCGTCGGCGTCGGCGTCGGCGTTAACATTTACTTGTGGGCGCGATAATAATAATGGCTGAAAAAAAATTCAAAATGGCCGACTTATTGCGATTTTTCACCTTTTACGTCAATAATTTGACCTTGTGGGCGCGATAACTTGAAAAGTTTTTCACGTATCCTTTTCAAATTTTTTATGCGTGTTACTAATGACCAGTTCTCGGACAAGTTCAATAATGGCCAAAAAAAAAAAAAAAATGGCCGATTTATGGCGATTTTTCACATTTTACGTCAATAATTTGACCTTGTGGGCGAGATAACTTGAAAAGTTTTTCACATATCCTTTTCAAATTTGTTATGCATGTTACTAATGACCAGTTCTCGGACAAGTTCAATAATAGCCGAAAAAAAAAAAAAAATGGCCGATTAATTGCGATTTTTCACATTTTAAGTCAATAATTTGACCTTGTGGGCGCGATAAGTTGAAAAGTTTTTCACATATCCTCTTCAAATTGGTTATGCATGTTACTAATAAGTAGTTCTTGGACAAGTTCAATAATGGCCGAAAAAAAAAAAAAATGGCCGATTTATTGCGATTTTTCTCATTTTAAGTCAATAATTTGACCCTGTGGGCGCGATAACTTGAAAAGTTTTTCACATATTCTCTTCAAATTTGTTATGTATGTTACTTATAAGTAGTTCTTGGACAAGTTCAATAATGGCTGAAAAAAAAAAAAAAAATGGCCGATTTATTGTGATTTTTCTCATTTTACGTCAATAATTTGACCTTGTGGGCACGATAACTTGAAAAGTTTTTCACATATCCTCTTTAAATTTGTTATGCATGTTACTAATAAGTAGTTCTTGGACAAGTTTAATAATGGCTGAAAAAAAATTCAAAATGGCCGATTTATTGCGATTTTTCTCATTTTACGTCAATAATTTGATCTTGTAGTCTATGCAAGTATTATATAGTATATCATATTATACATGTATCTATCTTATTTAACATACCATTTATATCTTGGGTTGTTATTTACGTGATGACATTCGTCTTTACTTTCTTTATCATAATTCGGCGGCAGGCTATTATCGAGTGTGCTCTTGTTTAAAGATGCTACCAAATTTCCAAATGGCCGCCAGAGGTCAACTCCAAAATTTTTTGTGAGCGCAAAAACTCTAAAACTTTAAGTCGGAAATTATTCAAATTTTACTATCACATTTCCCACAATATGGTGATTTTTTTAAGGTTTTACTGAAATTCAAAATGGCCGCCATGGATAAACCTTATATTTTCTTGTTGGCGCAAAAACTGAAAAATTGAAATCAGTGATAATACACATTGTACAATCACATTACCCACCATCTGGAAATGTGCATGTGATTTTACTGAAATTTAAAATGGCCACCACAAATCAACTTTTTAAATATTTGTGACCGCAAAAAGTCTTACCTAATTTATGGCGGGGGATGATATAGGGCTTCAGTCCTCTTGTTAAGTGATGCGATGGACAGACAGACAGACAGAGTGACAAACAGAGCAGCCAACAAGACAAAAAACATGACCTTCCTGGTTGAGGTATTAATAATAGTAACAAAAAAAGTAATAAAACTTAAAACGGTAAAACACTGTAATAATAATACGGATGGGTTAAAACAATAGCACTTGTGCTTTAGAAGTGACATTTTTGGCCTTTAGAATAATAACCAGCTAAGTCACCTATAATATGTATAAAGTTTGAATTTATTCCAAATTCAGATTAAAACAACAGATCAATTTGACATTGCACATTGTTATTCTCGTAAAAAGGAGCACATATCAGCATAATATTTGTCCAACACAGGACCAATGCGACTTGACACATTGTTATTCTGGTGTTATATGCTTATGGGCTCTGTTTCTGGGACAATAACGGTGCAAATGCACTTAGCGCATTGTTATTCTGAGACATGTGGAGACAACACAGGGGAAATGCCTGGACTCAGTTCATTGTTGATCTAGGAACAATCTCTGTATATTCTGTGTTCCTGGACTAACAATGAGCTAAATCAACTTGGTGTCTTGTTGATCCCAATTTTGCTTCTGTGAATCGTTTTGCAAGGTAAAAAAATATTCTGATAACTTCACTTGATCTACTGTCAAATTCCAATCGCTGTGTGTTTCATCATTATAAATCCAAGTCTACATGCTGATAAGTGGATTTAGCAGACTGCAGCTCTAAGCAAATAGATAAACACAATTTTGCTGTCAAGTCGACTTGACCCACTATTATTCTAGACCATCGATACAATGATTGCAAAGTAAGAGTACCAGAGGTAGTAATATTTATAGATTGTATGTAATAGATCACATGATCACACACATACAGGTTATTAAAACTGAGCAAAGAAGTGAGAAGAGATGGAGCTTGACAGAAGAAGGGCAGGAAATTGCGAAAAATGGAAGTCATGAGGCGAGGTTGTTTGCAGCTATTCCAACTGAGGGAATACGGCAGGCAGATTTGATGGTAATTCAGTTTATCTTTTATCCGCTATTAAAATATTTAATATTACTATAGATATGATTTATTAGTGATTCATACATACATTGATTGTAATATGGATTTATAGTATGGTACATGAAGTATGTAACCTACATGTACATGATTTTATATTTTTTTAACAGTGATCATAAATAATTTAAATGTAGGCTCTACATGTATTTTACCAATAATTTCATGAAAGACACTGGACCATTTCTGCAGTGCATATTAATCCCGGAGAATAATTGGTTTCAGAAAAATTGTGCAGTAATCAGGGGCCAATCTGACCTCAAAAAAGTAGAAGCAAACTTTGAGCCATATACTGTCCATATCTGTGACTGTGTGATCTGTCACTGTTGTTTAGGGGGCATCACAAAAGTTTACAATGTCCTACAATCCTATAATCTTATTCACAATTTAGGGGTTTATGCAGCTTTTTAATTTTTTATCTGGAGGGAGGGGGGCCTGGGGAGGTGTTAATGGTTCTAATAAGTGATAATGATTGATTACAAATAATAACTATTGTAGATTAACAGAATGTACATTTTATTACATTTTATAAATGTAATGTATGTAATGTATGAATGTAATGTAATGTATGAATGTAAATTTTATTTAATTTTCTTTCATTCTCCATGACACTATCTTACTATTTCAGAAAACGGATATAAATGCAAAGATTGGCTTTAGTAAAGCTATGTCATCCGGCTGGCTACAAGTAGACAAAAAGTCAACTGGTGGACCATGGGTCACCAAAAAGGTGAGCTGTTTATGTGTACCACATATTACCATTAATATTAACCAACGCTTTTTAAGCCTAATTACCGCTAATAATAAGGATATTCATCTGTTTTTATTATTCCATAAAATCACTGATATTGAGAATAAAATGTGTGTTTAAAATGATTTGCAAATATTTGATCATATTAAAAAAGTAAGTGTACTTTTTTAATATACTGTTACAGTATCAAGAAATTTTCACCCACCTGAAGGAGAGAACTTCAAGTGGGTGAAAAATTAAGTTAGATAACTTGGCAGGAAAAGGGTTCTTCTACAATTCTTTGAGCACCCTCAGCAGGTGTATGTATTATGTATTTCAAAGCAATCTAAAAAGCCTTCATTGTGATATCTTGCACTTGGGTATTTTATAAAAGCTAAATGGCCATCAGTGACGGATCTGATTTTTGCAAGAATTACACACCACCGCTGGCACATATAATCTCTAGAGGTGTCCGGAAATGCTGAAATCCGAGGCATCAAATGACACATTCTAGACCATATTTCAGCCGAAATAAGTTTTTTTTTTGGACCCCCCCCCTCTGGATCCACCACTGGCCATCTCAACTAATCCGAAGCCTATGAGAATATGGGCCCAGGGCATTTTCAAATACGTTGAGATAATTGAAAAGGAATGCAGCGTTTGAAATAAGTGGGTTCCTTTCCTCCGGGACAACCAAAGTCTCAAACGGATAACCATATCTTGCTTATAGTACGGATCTCCGACAACCTTTAAATTTACCTACCATATTATCCCTAATAAACATGATAAACGCGAGACGAAGCCGGGGTGGCGCGTTTCTCATGTGCACTAAAATGTTACTGTGAATTTCAGGGACGCATTCAGCCGCGGCGCCGTCATTAAGCCACGCGATATTGGTGAGAGCTCACTGCACGTGCAAGCCTCCATCCACTCTCACGCCGCCACTCGTGAATGCTTATAGCAGATGTCACTGGTGTGTTAATACAGGCTGACACCTTATGTAGCCAAGGCCAGCTATATTGGCCTAGACAACGCATTCGACGAGGCGGTTACAATCACATTTTATCAGGGAATGTTCTCATTTGGGCACGACAATATCTAAATATGGTATTTGTTTTTAGATACATTAGAATAATAGAAATGCGACGGCATGAATAAATGCTTTAAAAAGATGCAGGACTAACTGATTAAATTTACGTCTAATTTCCCACAGTGCTTTAAAAAGACACAGGCCTAACTGATTAAATTTACGTCTGGTTTGATCGTCTGATTTGTCTCGGCGCTACCATAGTAGAAGAAGATCCATACCTCACATATTTGGATGACCAGTGGACGGCCAAAACATCAAGTAGCACGATAAACAGGGGCAGACGTTTTTCATGTTATCGGAGGCTTCAAATTTTACTTTAATAGCATTAGGCCTCGGCCTATACATGGCGTCGCATTATACGCTGAGAATTTAACAGGGTCGCTTGTAAATCTGTCTGACTAAATGATCACTGAGCCAGTGCAATAAACAATCATTTTTGTTGTAAGCAAAACTGACACGCTGTCATCATTCTGACACAACTCAATGATTAATTACCCAACACACACCGGTGTTATTCAATGCTCATTGCTGGTCCACCTCTACAACGTTGGCCCAGTGTTAAAACAACATGTATAAGGGCCACATGTTGACAACATGTAACAGTTCCCTCGCTCATAAAAATGCTGACCGAGGCTCAACCATGTTGACACAGCTACACGCAGCAGGCATTTATTAAGGGCGGGGGGGGGACGTGTATTAGGGTTAGTTAAAGCATACAACAAAATGATATTAATGACATTTGAATAAAATGAAGCACTACACTCTGTAGTGAATCATTGTCATTGATAACATTTAGTTGTATGATGTTAGTATAGGAAACTTTTTATATTATTGTATACAGATCAAGTGTACGGCAACGCGTATGTTGTCGTGATTTTTCTGCAGAAAACCTTCATTCATGGTTGACAACCAAATAATGACCAATGGTTGTCTGCAGGTCATTCACACCTTATCGTGAATGCTGGAATGTACACATGTGTTGTGAGGGTTATGTGGGGGGGGGGGGGGGGGGGGAATTTTGATACTGTTTTTACTTGATTTATTTAATTTAATTATCCTATCGATCAGTTTTATTACAGATAACAGATATATATAACAGATAGATATATATATATATAGATATATAACAGATAGATATATATAAGTATGTACAATTTTACTTTTGCCACATGCATCGTTTTCTAGGGAGGGGGTGAAAAATATCTACAGTGCATTGTGCTGGCAGTTCATGACGTCACAGACCTGAGATGCAGTTTCTTTATTCACAATTTGCCACATGTTTTTTGTAGGATACACGTAATAGAATGAAATGATTTTACAGGTATCGACCATTGATGATACAGTGCAACTTCTTTCCCAAAAAGTTGAAAATCATCAGATAGGAGAGATTTCGGAACAGCAAAGAAATGATTTGAAAAAGAGAAAAATTATTGTTGAAGTGTGAGTTCGTTTTTTTTGTTCATTTGACAAAAATATTTCTATTTCTATTGAGATATTTTAATACTTTTGTCGATGATTTCTGGAAAGTGTTTGCCTTTTATTTAAAAAAAGGGTTTGCCTTTTATTTAGTCCATTTCGGAGTTTTATAACATCTCATTGATCCCCATATTATTATATATATAATCTTTCCACATCTGCACTACACTATGCAAAATTGTAATGGTCTTTGACACAATGTTGAATGTATGATATAGCCAAATGTAATCGCAGTGCCCAAAACTGGTACATCAAACAGCATTAGTAATTGCAGTATTGTCTGTCACAATATTGCCAATGGCTCATAAATTTGCCACTATTTTAAAACAGGCATATTTATGTTATGTTTGTATGAAAGTCACATTTTTAAATGCAACAAAGCATACCAATTGTTAGACACCAGAATTTCAACACCACTTCATTATGTTACAGAAGTTAGCATTATATTTTGGGGGTTACTAAAACCAGGTGCCCGTCATGCATGATTAGGTGGCGCCATATCCCTTCTAAATCCGGGATGAAATTCGTTTTTTTATTATTTAAAAAAGATCTGCTCCAATCTGTCCATAAAATTTAAAATCAGTGACATATTGGTACAACTTCTGATTTTTCACTACAATATAACTACGCCTCATAATTTTTTATTCTACCGCCTGACGAAGTTAGGGCGGGGGTATTGGCATCGCTGACATGATTTGGATAATCAACTCTAAATACTATACACAATTTGACATACTTGTATTATTATTGACTGATGCACTTATTATAATCATGGATTAAAATTATTGCCTTGCTTCATTCAGTTTAATATTTATTGTAATTTGTTATTTTTGTCAAATTGATTTTACCATAATATATATTCAAATAATTTATAAGTTATTTATGTAATTAAAAATCAGTATTCAATTTTTAATTACATAAATAACTTTTAAATTACTTAATATATTATTGTAAATTTTATTTGACAAGATTACAATAAATATAAAACTGAATGAAGGAAGGCAATAATTTTATTCCATGATTATAATAAGTCTATAGTATTTAGAGTATAATCAATAGTCAAAATTGTAAATCTTTAAACAAGTAATTATCACATTTATCATAACATGTAAATTATAATGTTTATTTATATTTCAAACAGGAAAACAAACAGTTTTTTTGTCACAAAAGGTTCTGATTTTACTGTAAGCGTTTCCAAGCAGGAGACAGATCTCACACCACAGATGATTGCAAGGTCAGTTTTTAATTGGAGTTTAAAGTTTAGAAAGAAATTTCTGATTTTAAGCATGTCCATCTTTTTAGCTCCCACCTTTACTGAAGGCTGGACAGAGGGAGATTTGGGATCAGATTTCTTCCGTCCGGTATATCTTCTCCTGCCTATAACCTTTGAACAAAACAATGTAGGATGATAGCGTTTGGTATGTGGGTCCCTTCTAATGGATAGCTGAGGATTTTTTTTATCTCCGTTGAATTTTACAAGTTCACAGAAGAGATTGAACTTATGTTCTGCCGTCTTGAGCTTATCTCAGGACTTACGTTTTTGCACATAATACCTCCAGGGGGTCTAGATGTGCCTTTTTGGTTTTGTACTATGGCCTAATTAGATATTTTGATCTTGAAAACTACAAAGTGGATTATGTGCAGCCTTGTGGAATGCTGTGCCTGTGCCCTAAGTAACGCCCAAACAATTTCAACATTCCATAAATTACTTCAATCTCACTTATTTGATCTGGCTTTTCCCCCCTAACCCCTTAGTGGCCTGTGTCCTTGTTGATGAACCTGCTCTGCCTGAATTATGACACAGGCTCGTGCTAAGGATAAGTGTGCCTCTGAGCTCGGACGCTGAAGATGTATGCGCTATAGAAAGTTTATTGATTGATTGATTGATTGATTGACTGATCGATATTGCACATACATGATCTTAAGGTCCCTAGCTGTGCTTTTTTATGTTATTGTACCTTGACCCAGACCTCGACTCAGCACTTTGGCCTAATTTATAGCATATATTTAATGAAAGAGTTTGCAAAAGATAATCTATACTTGATCATCTAGCTACTATAGGGGGCCTAATAGATTTTTAGTATTCATCCTGTGTGGTATGGTCACCCTGGTCAAATCCCTATTTCTGGCCACCCAATATATACCTCCCACACAGCAGTTACATTAATTATGGAATACGCGCTGTATTATTGTTTTTGTGTCGTACGGTACTGTTCATTTGAAACTTGCGGGGAATTCACCGGGAATATTCTCATGAATTCCCCACAAGATAATTCTCCATGGGGAATTCTTCTTGGGGAATCTGATTCCTTGCCCCAGACAGATTGGGGAATTATTGACGAATGCCAAGAGAATCCTTGGATAATTCCCCATGGTGACATCCCCCTGGGGATTTCCCCATGATGAATTTCCCACAAAGAATTCCTCTTGGGAAATAAATTGACAGTAGGGAATTCATCCCATGCCAGTAGAGCCTAGACTATTCAAAGCATGAGTTTAAGGCTGTGGCTGAACTACTGGAGTTAATCATCTAGGCCTATTTTTCTCATTTTATTGCCCATTATGGGACAAAATGAGAGTGATTAAACGTGACGTGCATACAGTGTCTCAGAGGATATACAAAGTCATGAAGATACGCGTCTGTTATCTTCAATGCCTCGCCTGTTTGCCATTGAATATTTCAATGAGAATATATACATCCATAACATTTGTTTTTTAATTCTTATTTGGCAATGTATTATTGATCAATCCAGGTGTTTTTTGTTCAGTTAGAGTGTAATGTGTGCGACACATTTACAAAGCCGTAGATTGCACAGTGTCAGCCTTGATCTGTCACAGCTTTTTTTCACAGCTGATGTCTCACCTTTATTAAGTAGGCTACGCGTTGAGTTATTTCAGAATGATGGCTGCGTGTCAGTTTTGCTTACAACAAAAGTATTGGCTGCTCATTGCATTGGCTCAGTGATCATTGAGATTGACAGATTGATCAGAGCATCAGCTATAAATAACAACAGTCCGTGGGTCACAGCCATACCCACGTGACACGTGATGGTGTCGTCTGCCACTGCGAATTCCATAGACTTCCCCACCGCGAATCCATCGACTACCCCACATCGAATTCGCTAGCCTAAGCAAACTTGTATGGCGACTATCAATTGGTGAATTGGTGGCGAATCCATGGGGAATGCTCGTCCGATCATTTGTGTTATCGAAGAATATTATTCACCGCGAATTAGGCAATTTAAATTCATATGAATTTGTGGCGAATATTCACCATGCAAGTTTCAAATGAACAGTACTGTAATCTGACTTTTATTAACTTTTGTCCTGGTGATCACGACTAGGCCAGACTTTTTCATTATATGTTTTACGGGCCCGCCGACATTGATTTAACTTGAATAAAATAAAATTGACATTTTTTATTTTTACCCCTCAGCAATTAGGGCTGTGGGGTATAGTAATCACCAAAGGCTGGCGGTCTTGCAGTCGAGCGGTCTGGCGGGCAGGCGGGCGGTCAGAAATTCAGTTCTTACTAATAAGTTAACTGATAAATTTTGTTTATTTTTACAGACATGACCTATGTGCCTGGGCAATTCATCCCATATATTTTTTTTGGCACCAACCCATAAGCGGTAGGCACGTAGGCACGGTAGCTGGTAGGCACGATAACTTATGAACCGCTGGTTGGATTGCATTCAAATTTGGTATGGTTGTTCTCTAGGTATTTATCTGTATCTGTATCTGTATATTACGTGGCAGTACGCACTATTGTGCTAGCGCGCCACGGGAGTAACTTAGAAAGGCCTGTTATCATTCATGATATCATTCATGGCCTTATATATGTGCCAAGTACTCCATATTGTGGATTTTTTGGGGTCTCGCCGGATGGAAACTGCGCCTACGTCCATTGAGGTTCTTTTACGTCCAACTCAAAGTCAGTCAGACGAGCCATCTGATTTACGTGGTTCTCCGAGCCCCACGATAGTGTATACGGCACCTGGCAGTCCCAGGCGGTCACCCATCCACTTATGAACCGGGCGCGACGTCGCTTAACTTCAGTGATCGAGCAGATATCGATGAGCGAACGCCGTATTCCGTATTTGTGATGATCTGATTAACTTTTAGGATGAATCCATTAAAAACAAAATGGCTGCCGCAGCCATTTAAAAAAAAATCGACATGGTGGTATTGGGGGTCATTTTTTTCCCATTATTTCTTGATATTGATGGACAGAGCCTACGGCTGAGGGGTCCTGCCATCAATTAATGACTTTTATTTCAATTTTTTTTTTTTTCTAATACCCCAACGTGTTATTCCAGATGCTATTTTTTTTTTCTTGTGAATACTCTCTGATTTCACCATGTTTTGCATTCCTGAAATTTGGTATGGTTGTTCTCTAGGTATTTCTGATGATCTGATTAACTTTTAGGATGAATCCATTAAAAACAAAATGGCTGCCGCAGCCATTTAAAGAAAAAATTGCCATGGTGGTAGTGGGGGTCATTTTTTACTCATTATTTCTTGATATTGATGGACAGAGCCTACGGCTGAGGGGTCCTGCCATCAATTGATGACTTTTATTTCAATTTTTTTTTTTTTTAATACCCCAATGTGTTATTCCTGATGTTTTTTTTTTCTTTCTTGTGAATACTCTCTGATTTCACCATGTTTTAACGGTCCTGAAACCAACACACGTAACTATATATATGGCCTATAAAGCCTATGTCCCGCGTGCCTACCAGATGTTGGGGTCATCCCCATAAACCGCTCTTACATTTGTCTGATCCACGCCATTTATAGAGGTATGCCTTTCAACAAAGTCTGTATTTTAAATATATTTCAGAATTTTAATATTATTTTTATTCCGAAACCCAACATTGCATCTTGACAATTTCCGCGTGTAAAACATATAATAAGAAAATCTGGCCCTAGTGTCGTTTTTATTAATCTTGTTTTATTAGTCAACCAATTCAGTGTTATTCAGAATGATTTGCAAATACGTGTATTTGTGCCCAAATTAATCAAATATGACTAATTTGCAGCCAAGTGGGAGAAAATTTAAATGAATTAACTTAGCAGAATAAGATTTAACACTACATCCAAAATACATCCAGACTATTTTACGCAACGGTGCGCAACACAGCCCAGCAAACACGGGCTGCCAAACTAACGTTGGGCCAATGCTAGACAAACCCAATCGAGCACCGAGCCACACAGCCATGCAGGCCACAGCGACATCTGTCTTAAGTGCACCAAAAAGCATCATACATTCAATCCTAATGTTGGGTTAATGTTGGGGAAGTTGTTTAAAGTGGCCAACAATAAACTAATAATGTTTCAACCTGTGAATTGTGCACAGGTTGATTCTAGTTACTCCAAAACCGAATTTGAGCTTCCAGGGAAGGATGCCCCCTGAAAAATTTCATCCTAGTCAGATTCAAAATGGCCAGCGATCGACCATTATTTGCTTTAATATGCATGATATCTGGAAAGCAGTGTCAGATACCTAGGCCATTACTATAAAACAAAATTTGAAACTTCAGGTAAGTATAGGACCACCACTATGACTTCTCTGGCAGTAGGAAAGTCGTATCAGAGCAGGACTGCTGTATTTTCTCTATATCCTCAAGCTAGTGGGGGTTCTGTTGCCACGGCTCTTGTGAAAAATGTGCCATTTATGAGCCTTGAGGGGTTCCTGACATAACCTACTATGATATATTTACATTTACTGGCCAATCATAATGTCAAGGAGTAATGTGTGATAGCAGATGAATTAGGGCTTGTTTCAAGTTAGTGTAAAAAACTCATAAAACATGTCAGTTATATAAAGTGGTCCAGAACAGCAGCTGTCTGACCACATTATTGAAAGTGTTCAATATGTCTTAGATTTATAAGTAATTCTAAAATACTTCACTTCATTGGGTCTTGTTTTTAATTTTGAAAGGCATGAACCTAATACACGACAGAAAAACTATATACGCTGTAACTCATAGAGTCAGATGTGAATATGTGAATCAGTGTGTTCGTAACAGTTTACCATATTTATTAAACAATACTGATCAAATCATACTAAGTAAAACTACATCTCATAGCCTACACAGATTCACAATATATGTAAAAAATAACATTCTGAATGCATATAAAGATAAATATTTGCTATATTTGTGATGATAGGCCTTGATAGATTGCCCAACATGTTTCCCGACAGGCACGAGAAGTGTGATTTCATGTTAGTCTACGATGAAGGCCAAGTTTAAAACAGCTTTGGGTTGATGTTTCTTGTATGGCTGAACGTTAAAATAGCATTTACTCTTGCGAGGCTACCTAGCGGACACATGACGTTGGGTCGATGCTGGTTTGGCGTTGGTCCAGCGTCGTAGACGCTGGACTAGCATTAGATCGTCTTTGTTTCGACATCTTTTGTCTGCTGGGTACATGTGTCAGTGTTGATTTTGTTTGCAGACTTGTGCTGCTGGGATGCGCTGCGGGACGTTCACAGTGAATGTGAAACTTTTGTGTACCATCTGTGCAGTGTCCGCCCAATATCTTCGGCGTTGGTCCGACATTGTAAGGGTGTTGTACAGGTTTTTGTGTTTGCTGGGTTGGCCTGGGGTTGTACTGATGTTTGCATTGTTTGAGACATCAGCACCCATAATATATTTATGCTTGTGTAACTACCAGTGGGCATAAGATACTGGTCCGGTCCCGTTTTAGTGTTGGTCCTTTGTCTTCGACGCTGGCCCGATACTGGTCCGCGACTGGATTCGTATATTGTGCTGTTATGTATTGCTGCTGACCATACATGTTGGCAGTCTATTTGGAGTTTTTCTCAAAAAAATAATCATATGCTCTTCTCAGAGAGTACGACATGTCTGCCTGGTGTTTGACCCACACTTTGGTCAGGCATCAGGTGAATATGTCGTGTTTGCTGGTAAAAAAGTCAAGTTACCCGGTACACAGGACATGTTCGCTTTGTTTTAGTTCTGTGCTGGTAGACTGTCTATGACACTAACCCAGCGTTAAACCGATAAGGAGTCATTTTTTTTGCGTTGGCATTAACATTTACTTGTGGGTGCGATAACTTGAAAAGTTTTTCATGTATCCTTCCCAAATTTATTATGCATGTTACTAATGACCAGTTCTTGGACAAGTTCAATAATGGCCGAAAAAAAAATCAAAATGGCCAACTTATTGCGATTTTTCACATTTTTACGTCAATAATTTGACCTTGTGGGCGCGATAACTTGAAAAGTTTTCCATGTATTCTCTTCAAATTTGTTATGCTTGTTACTAATGACCAGTTCTTGTACAAGTTCAATAATGGCTAAAAAAAAATTCAAAATGGCTGATTTATTGCGATTTTTCACATTTTTACGTTAATAATTTGACCTTGTGGGCGCGATAACTTGAGGGGTTTTTCATGTATCATCTTCAAATTTGTTATGCATGTTACTAATAAGCAGTTCTCTGACAATTTCAATAATGGCTGGAAAAAAAACTATTGTCATTTTTCGCATTTTACGTCAATAATTTGACCTTTGGGGCCGCAATAATGACTTCAAGTTCAATAATGGCGGCGAGTGTGCTCTTCTTATGCATTTAATTGGTCATTGCCTCCCTTTTTTAAAGGGTGGCTCTCCTGTTAGCGGTCTTTTGCTGACTTTAAGGAGGATCTCCCTGACCAACCGTAACAATAAAAATATTGTATGAACAAATATATTTTTCTGATTCTGATTCTATGTTTATTGGTGGTATGACCATGTGGCTAAAGTCTATGTTTACTGTATGTAAAAAACTATGAAAAATATTTTTATTTATTTCAGTGGTTCATGGAAAGAAAAATCGTTCAAGCCTTATAATTTCAAGACATTTGGGGTTCCACCAGAATGTGGACATTTGCATCCATTATTGAAAGTGCGAACACAGTTTAGACAAATATTTTTAGAAATGGGGTAAGTGAAGTAAATGTGTAAATGGAAGGTAATCAAGAAGTGTGAGCACAGCTTGCACTTGACAATCTTTAAGCCAGAAATGATCACCAATTTTGAAATTATCTTTAAACAGTGAGTTTTTTCTGAATTAATTTCTGATATTTCACACGCAATTTAATATTTATAACAGACACAACTACATAGAAGAGCTGCACATTCAAAAGAATAGTATAATAAAACCTGTCAGCAACGACCTTCTTGCAGCCATATAAAAATGTCATTGGTGACAAAAAGTCGTTAACAAAAGGGTTGATTTTTTACAAATTGTGAAAGTGTCAACTTGTGTTACATTTGTGTCACATTCATACATCATTGTGATATTGGGTGATTATTTGAATGGATAACATGTATACTGGGCCAAAACAAATAAATGTTTGTTTGCGATTTGTTGTCATTTTAACCAGTGGGTAGGTAGGAAATTTATTTTATTTTATTTTTCATTTTACTTTTTGTCACTTCAACCAATCGGTAGGTGAGAATTTTTGTTTGTTTTATTTGGCGCCAAATTCACTTCCATGCATGTCTTATCTGTACATAACGTAACGATTTTTTTTTTTAACGCTTTTTGACCCCCCTGTCCTTTTTATAACGTTTTTTAGAGTTACAGTTGCAGTGCTTTAATTACAGTCAGTTACTCATTCCTTAACCTATGGATATCTTTTAAAAAAAATCATAAAATAAATTTGTGTCGCACATGTTTGATAGGGTCGGTCTGAAATTGGAAAACAAACAATTTTTTTAGGCCTTGCCATTATGTTATTTTCAAGTGTAAGACCCCTACTATCACTTGAGGAAACTAAACTACATCGTACTATTAATTTATTATGTTAAATTATTTCCCTTGACAAAATATTAAATGGGTCACAGTAGACTGGCAGTGAATGAGTATTGAAACCAGATGGGAACTGCGAAGGCTGACTCATCAGTCAACTGGTGCCACAGCGCCAATACCTGCAGTGCAAAGGCAAACAGAAAGTATGTTGAATTGCTACTGTTGTTCGCCGAAATGTGATGGCAGTTTGTGCTCAGGATTGAGATAACTTCAGCCAAGATACCATGCACTGTTTCTCCAGCGAAAGGAGTCATTTTGCCAATGTAGGCTTAGCATAATAGATGTAATACTGTCCCAGCACCCCAGTCCTGATTGATGCCACCACCTGTTGTGTAATCCAGATCTCGCCTTGTTCTTCTCGTTCTCTAATTAGGCTGTTAACCCGAACATCTCAGTCCCACAGGGATCTTAATATTGTCAAATATCAAGTTTACATGTCATGTTGAACATCAGTTTCCATCATGATAATTTAATAAAGTCAATTATTATTTAATTTTTTTACAATTGCCAATTGGTTGAGCTTGAATATAGCCTGTTAAGTTCAATGATATAAAATTGTATATATCTCTATGATATTTATTCATCTCGCGATGCAGATAGATAGTCAGGCAAGCTGTAAAGCCACAGACTATACATAGTTGAATGTATACATACAGCAAACATGGGTCAATGACCCAATGCAGGTTCAACACTGATCCACCATTTACAAAACTGTCCCAACATTGAGCCAGCATTGGGTTTTTTGATTGGTGGTTAGTCAGTCTCCATATCATGTTATTGCTAATCTTCTCCAATGAACACCTGCACATTCTTGTTCCCAGACATGTTCCCGTGCCTTGCTTAGAAGTGTCAATGCAATGCGGATTTACTTGTGGGCCAATGGCCCAGAGATTAATACAACACTACTCCAGTTTCTCATAGCACTGCCTCTCATAGAATTTAAATCAATGTTGGTTCACTGGTTGTCCAATGTGACATGATGCTGTGTGAAAATAACAACACTAGCCGACACAACACTCTGTAACACACTGGCGGCACCGCCACCGTGAACGCGACAAGTAGCATTGCCACCTTTTGCAGGGCTCAACACTAACGGTTGCCCGATTGCCCGTAAAAAAGTACAGACAGTGGCCCCTGGCTTCTATAGCTTCAATTTCCAGCATTTTAAATCTTAAAGGGACTGGCCCAGGCTAAAATCATCAAAAAATCGGTGATTTTATTTCGGGTTCTGAATATGACCAAATGATGTAAACATGTACATAGACTGGAACTGCAAATTTTTATAATTTTTGTGCTGCGCATTCATCAGTTAGACTAGATATAGAGACGAAATTCCCGCATTTCCTATTTTTGACATGGTTGTCAATAATTAGAAATCAGGAATTTCGTCTCTATATCTAGCCTAACTGTTGAATGCGCAGCACAAAAATTATAAAAAATTTCAGTTCTAGTTTATGTACTTGTTTACATCATATGGTCATATTAAGAACCCGAAATAAAATCAGCGATTTTTTGATGATTTTAGCGTGGGCCAGTCCCTTTAACGAATGTCACAACAGAAACTGCATGTGAGTGGCAATCGGGCAAGTGATAGATTTGAGGGGGGCAAGTACCCCAAGAATTTTCTTGCCCTTCGGTTAGTTAGTGTCTAGCCCTGCTTCTGACGACTGTTTTACAAAAAATATACAGAAGGTTGTGCTGTTGATATTAGCTAGTCCTTAGACAAGTTAGCCATGTTAACGTATATAAAAAAAATAATCCTCAGTTTTATCACGCAAAGTGAAATTATTGTGAATTAATAATCAGTACCCGGAAGAAGATTGCCAATGTTTAAATTTTAAATGACTGACTCATAATATTTTTACAGCACTGGTAAATTTACTTTGTCAATTTATTTCTTACCTCATTAACAATAGTTGCAACAAAATATAAATTACCAACTTTTTACAACATTAACTTGTTAAATTTGTTTATAACTTTCATATTTGGAGCAATATCTTAAGATGCAATTCTTTATAAATGCAGATTCTCAGAGATGCCAACAAACAATTACATAGAGAGCAGTTTTTGGAATTTTGATGCACTCTTTCAACCCCAGCAGCACCCAGCAAGAGATGCACATGATACATTTTTTATTTCTGGTAAAACATAGAGGGACATTGAAGCTTGCATAAACTGTTCTTGTTAACTTAATTCAGTATTAACCCTTTAAACGCTAATCACAACATTAGTCGTTTTTTAATCTGTTTTATTAGCAGGTTCAATCACAGTTATTGGGTATAAAATGTGTGTTTAAACATCAAATTTGCAAATGTTTGCTCTCAAATTAAACAAATACAAGTAATATTCACCCACTTGAAATTGTGTGTTGTGGTAGTGGTGCACAACTTCAGGTGGATGAAAATTTAGATAAAATATTTTTGCGAAAAAAGGGTTAAGTAGTAATGTTATCTTACTTTTGACAATTGTTCTGAAAAAATGAGTATTTAAGAAAATACTTCAGTTATTTCACCTAGAGTACCGGTAGTTAATTGCAGACTTGATATATTTTACAGCAGGTTGGTTTCAGGGCATATGATTGCGGAATCTTTCTTCAAATAAAACTATCCCCCTTGAAATCATATACATAAGTAATGTGTTCCCAAATTTGCTAACCCATTTTAAAACTAGTTTGCTCAATAGTGTATCAGCTGCTTTTCATGTTGAATAATCAGCAGAGATTGCTACCATTGCCACAGTATAAAATTAGTATCAGCCTCATGTCACCAGTGAAAGAGATTACTTCCCCTGATATACCAAATAGACAAAAGCTGTATGTAGCTGCTGATGATGTAGGCAACCTACAGCCAACCTATTTTATGATTGTCTAATGTGTACATGCTTACAAACGTTATTTCATATAAAATTTATTTAAGTAAAAAATATTGACTCTTTTCAATGTGAGTGCCAGGGCCCTTGCGGAAGTTTGTGGAGGGGGAAGGTTGATATAATTTTGTGAACTACATGCACATGTCTATGCTTGTGTATGGAGAAATTTAATTCTTGGCACAGAAAGTATTGATATCTTGTGTGCCGTGTGATATTAGGAGATGCCAAGGAATTTATCATTTATTTCCTAATATTAATTTTTTTTTTTTTTAAATAAAATATATTTTTTCTAATCCATTAAAATTAGAGTAATAATTTAAAACTTTTTTTTATCTGAGCTGTGGTGTTTATACTTATACTGGACCACATAATTTCATAGCAGCATAGTAAGTAGTAAAGCACTGTTATGTACCCGACCAGAACAGTTCTTCCCAGGAACGGACAGGCACTCAGACTTTAATTTTAATGCCTGTACTAAGAATTTTTTTGCTACCGGTAGTATTAACATTCATTTTTTTCCAAATGCTAATAATTTCTGATCTGATAAATTTCTATTAATATTTTTTTTAAATCAAAATAACAAATCATTTCAAAATAAATTATTTTCCAATATTACAAAAATATGAAATAATATCCATTTAGGGATTTCATAAAATGCTGTTGGCTTTTAGAGAGTCAACCTGCCTTGCAGATCTGTACGCACTTTAAATTTATATGAATCTTTTTTGAGTTTTTTTTGTGCCTTAGGGTTATCATATTTTTTTGAAAACATTTATACAATTTATATGAATCTTTTTTGAAGTTATTTTTGGGCCTTAGAGTTCAATATCGAAACAACTTTAATGAATTTCGACAACACATATTCTCAAAATTACTCCCGTATGAACCCCAAAGTTAATTAAATGGATGAAACCGCTGCTGAGTATTTTGCGCTCTAAATCGATTTTTTTGGCTAACTTTGGAAGCAGCCCAGCTCTACAAAATGACAATAACTATCATCTTTTTATTTATAGAAATACACCCTCCTCCCCCCTGGACAAAGAAATGAAATTCTTGAAACCAACCTTGTTACAACATTAAACATGTTTTTTTAAAGAAAGCTTTGTACATGTATATCTATTTTTCAGAAGTATAAATTGGGCTTTTTCAGATCCTGCTAAAACTCGTGAATTTCCTCAAGACTACCTAGAAAGGGTGAAGAAGGTTCATTCTGAGGGAGGCTATGGTTCACAAGGGTCAGTTTATTTTCAATATTACGACAACATTAATGTCATTAAGGTGTTAAATTCCTCACAACTATTTTTTATACAGCTAAGCCTTATTAGCTCCCGCCGTCACCGTAGGTGAGACGGAGGGAGCTATGGATTCTACCTCCGTTTTTTTTTGGCCTCTTCTTTTGCCTATAACTTTGTAAGAAAATAAGCTAGGATAACAATTTTTGGTATGTGGGTTACTTCCAGGTGGCTTATGGACAGGTTAAAATATTTTTAATGTGAATTCAATACCAAAGGTTGCAGAGGAGAAAATGATAATGTTACGGCGTTGGGCCGTCCGTAAACAATTCATTACCGGAGCATATCTCTGAAAGTACTTGTCCGATTGTCTTCAAATTTTACACACAACACCCCTAGAGGGTCTAGTTGTGCCTTTTGGGGTATTTGAACTTTGACCTACTTCTGGTTCAGAACTATGACCTATTTAGACGTTTTGTCGCGCACTTCGTTTCCGGAGCAGATCTCGAAAAGTACTGGGCCGATGACAGTCATATTGCACATACATGTTCTCTAAGGTCCCTAGTTGTGCCTTTTCAGGTTTTTGGACCTTGACCTTGAAGTTGACCCAGCACTTTGACCTAATTTATAACATCGGTAAATCGGACTGAAAGATTTTGCGGAATATCATGAAAACCGCTCAAGATAGCTACACCATTACTATAAAACAAATTGTGAGGTTTCAGGAGAGGATGCATCTTGAAAAATTTCAAGTCGATAAAATTAAAAATGGCCGCCTATCGGCCATTATTCACCTCGACAGGCCTGATATTGCGGAATATCATGAAAACCGCTCAAGATAGCTACACCATTAATATCAAATAAATTGTAAGGTTTCAGGAGAGGATACATCTTGAAAAATTTGAAGTTGATAAAATTCAAAATGGCCGCCTATCAGCCATTATTCACCTCAACAGGCCTGATATTGTGGAATATCATGAAAACCGCTCAAGATATCTACACCATTACTATAAAACAAGTTGTAAGGCTTCAGGAGAGGATGCATTTTGAAAAAATTCAACTTGTCCAAGTTCAAAATGGCCGCCAATCGGCCATTATTCACTTTCACATGGCCGTTATTTGGTAAACCGTGCTAGATGGCTAGACCATTACTATAAAACAAAATGTGTGATTTCAGGAGAGGATGCATCTTGAAAAAATTCGACTCGATAAAATTCAAAATGGCCGCTTATCGGCCATTATTCACTTTCACATGGCCGTTATTTGGTCAACCGTGCTAGATGGCTAGACCATTACTGTAAAACAAAATGTGAGATTTTAGATGAGGATGCATCTTGAAAAAATTTGACTTGATCAAATTTAAAATGGCCGCCTTTTCGGCCCTTATTCATTTTCACATGGCTGATATTTGGTAAACCGTGCTAGATGGCTAGACCATTACCTGATTACTATAAAACAAAGTGTGAGTTTTCGGGGGAGGATGCACCCTGAAAATTTTTAACTTACGAATTCAAAATGGCCGACAATCAGCATTATTTACCTCGATAGTCCTGATATCAGGTAAACCGTGCTAGATAGCTAGACCATTACTATAAAACAAAATGTGACGTTTCGAGAGAGAATGCCTTTTAAAAACTTCCGACTCAATCGAATTCAGAATGGCCGCCTATCGGCCACTATTTACTTTCACATTGCTGATATTTGGCTGTTAGATAGCTGGACCATTACTATGAAACAAAATGTGAGATTACATCTTGAGAAAAATTGACTCGATCAAATTAAAAATGGCCGCCTATCGGCCATTATTCACTTTCACATAGCGGGTTTCTGGTAACCGTACTAGATGGCTAGACCATTACTATAAAACAAAATGTGAGATTTCAGGAGAGGATGCATCATGAAAAATTTTAACTTGATCAAATTTAAAATGGCCTCCTATCGGCCATTATTCACTTTCACATGGGCGATATTTGGTAAACCGTGCTAGATAGCTAGACGATTACTATAGAATGAAATGTGAGATTTCAGCTGAGGATGCATCTTGAAAAATTCTGACTCGATCAAATTCAAAATGGCCCCCTATCGGCCATTATTTACTTTCACATGCCCAATATTTTGCAAACTGTGTTAGATGTTAGTCCATTACTATAAAACAAAATTTGATATTTCGGGGGAGAATGCGCCCTAAGTTTTTAACTAATTTATATCAAATTCAAAATGACCGTAAATCAGCTATTAGTTAACTCGATTGGCCTGATATCGGGTAAACCGTGCCAGATAGGTAGACCATTACTGGGATACTGATTAGGATCATTAATTTCTATGGAGGTTTGCATTCTCTGACAGACTGTCTAGTTCTTATCTTACCCTTAGACTGAGTTTCTTGGACCTAGTTGTCTTGCGTCTTGATTTTTGACCTAGCCTAGGACTACATTAAAAACCCTACACAAAATTGCTTAAATCAAATTCTAATTCGTCGCGGGAGCTCCTGGACTTATGTAGTCTTGTTGAAATATGATTACCATTTATATACGTGTATATAGACATTTTCCATGATGTAGAGAAACCGACTGTAATGCCAGGCTATGCCAATGGAAAAGGTGAAGTGATATCTCCTACATTTTTTTCAAAGTGTTCATTCAAATTGAATTGATGGTAATTATTCATTCTCCATTAGAGGGCTAAATTTATATACTTGATGTTGTTAGTTTTCACCACTGCTCACTAATTGGTTTTGGTTTTCAAGAACGACATAAGATTTTTATTTTACAACTATGTGCACCTTCAGCTCACTAAATTATTGTGATTGTAATTTTTTTTGCTTTACTGAATCTGATATATTGACCTAATTCTATTGATCCAATTGATCAAAGATTGATCCCTTGTGATGATGATCTCTTGAGAACCATAAGACATAATCATACATGATTTAGTATGTTGGTATTGACCTGCCTTCCTTCAAAATGAAAAGGTCATAAAAATGGCGGCTGTTTTAAATTTTTCATCAAATTATTTCAAAATGTATTTTTTTGTTTGTATGGGGTATGTTTAGGTATGCTTCATATGTATTAACCTTTTCACAGTTGGCAGTAAATATTCCTAGTACATACTGGCCAATTGACACTATGCCGCACAATGCAGGTATGTGTACTTGGATAGGGTTGTTTGTATCAGTGCAGCACCACTACCAGTAGTGAAAGCACCGGTACCAGTAAAACATTGTCAATTATGCTTATTTTAGTTATCAGTCCACATGATTGACTTGATGATGTTGGTCTTGATTTTAATTGGGCTTGCTCGAAATGTGATATCTGTGATATACTGTAAATGTGATATACTGTATGCTGAAACTCTTTGAGTAGACGATAGAAGCATTTACACATGTGTGGTTGATGTCATTATTTAATTGTTTTTTTATCGCAGTTCAGTGATACCCATGAAAAAGGCAGCCCTTCATTTTAGCCTACATTTAAATTTTTAATTTCACAAATCAAAATTACCCATTTATAAAATTTTGCGTCGTTTATTTTACCGTGTGGGCTTGATTAGTTTTTCATGTATCCTGTTCTGCATGTTGCTAGTAGCCAGTTCACGGGCAAGTTCAATAATGGCGGCAGGCTATTGTCGAGTGTGCTCTTGTTTTTTTTGTAAAATGCAGTCATTCTGGCTCAATTTAATCAATTTGCACAAGTCTACACTGCATTTCTCAGCATAATGTTGACTCAATCAAAACAATGAACTGTTTTTCGTTACATAATGTTAACACATTTTTAGTTTATTGACCATTCTCGTCATTTTTTTGAGCAAATGTATAGCTTGTTAGGCCAGCGTTTTTACACCTCAGCAATAAAGGCTGTGAGGTATAATTATCACCAGAAGCAGGCGGTTCAGATCCTTGTAAATGCAATAACTTCATAACGCGGATGATAATTTCAGTTTCCGTACGATATCTTGCAAAGCGTTTGCTGGATTGTTTTCATATTGCCCACACACATCCCTCAGGGGGTGTAGATGTGCCTTTTGGGGGTTTTGACCTAATTTTTTACCTTCGCTTTTGAGGCCATTATTGACTTTAAATGATGGCGGATGATAAGTACATTTTTCCCGAACAATATCTCGGAAAGCGATCGCTGGATTGTTTTCCTATTTGCACACGCACATCCCGCAGGGGGTACATAGATGTGCCTTTTGGGGGTTATGGCCGTTGAACTTTTTTTTAACCTTTCACTTTGCGGCCATTATTGACTTTAATTAATGGCGGGAGATATCGTTAGCGTCAGCGCTCTTGTTTCACCTCATGTGCATGACACTAATCTGAATGTCAAGTTCGACATTCAGTGACCTTGACCTAATTTAAAGGTCACCAGCTTACAGATATGAAAATGGCTTGTAAGCGTGATAACTTCATAGCGCCTTGACTTGGAGCCCTCATTTTTTTACATCATGCGCATTACACTAATATGAAGGTCGAGCTCGAAAATCAGTGGTCTTGACCTAATTTCAGGGTCACCAAGTCACGGGAACTAAAGTGGCTTGTGAGCGAGATAACTTCATAACGCCTTGACTTAGGGCCTTTATTATTTTACCTCATGTGCATGACACTAATCTGGAGGTCAAGTTCGACATTCAGTGACCTTGACATAATTTTAAGGTCACCGGGTCTCAGAAAACGAAATGGCTGGTGAGCGCGATAACTTAATAAGACTTGACTTAGGGCCACATGTTATCTTCTCAAGCTGCGTGGGCGTGTTTATCATACCGAAAAAACCCCAAAGCGTATCCGCAAATCTAAATATAAAATAAATTGTGGCCTTAAGCACATATATCATAATGAAAACTGCATATTTCTCAATATCATATCACATTTGTAATAGACATTGGTTTAAATTATCATTAACTAAGGGCAACAACACGACTCAATGCTTTGATTAGATTGCATTGGCTTCAAATTACCTTCACCATATCAATTATCTAACCAATAATGTTATTTTTTTAATTTATTTAGTTACAAATATGATTGGAAAGTTGAAGAAGCAGAAAAAAACCTGTTGAGAACACATACAACTGGTGTCAGTGCAAGGATGCTATATAAGCTTGGTCAACAGGTATGTCAGTTTATTATACACATGATAGCTATTTAAACTTTGCAAAGACATTATTTTCAATGCAGTGATATTGATATATGTATATTGATATTTTATTGAAAATAACTAGTAAAGACTTCCACCATTTAAAGTCACTCATATAATAACCATGTGTTCATCTCTCATCACAACTCATCCGTCATAGCAAACAGCATAAGCACTCCGTCTGTATGACATAATTACAAACTTTTGTCTCATCTTTGCACTTGCCTCTGACAGTCAGGCAGAATAATCAGTTTTTCAACTATAAATATTGCGCATGTAGTAGTTTCGCATGACTATTAAAGGGAGCTGGCAACTTTACCAAGGATAATCTACCAAGATTTGTCATACATGTATTCATAGAACTGATGTATGAAGATATTCAGATCTGCAAATATGTTCTTATTTTGACCTAATATACACCCAGAATAGGCTCGAAGTTTGACAGACAATCCTTAGTTTACTTTCAGCATGATTAAATCCCTCGATCATGGGCAGTGTTACCAGTATCTACAATATAACTGTGGATTCATGCTGTTCTACGTATCACCATGGTCACAGTTGAAAATCATAAGATTCAAGCCATATCATAAAAAGTTTTGGAAATTGGGAAATTGACATCAAGTCATCATGGTCAATAATATTCATCTCCCGAATGCATGTCTGTGTTCAGTAGATAGCACTCGTGAACATGACATCTACAGAACCGCTGCTCCGATTCACTCGTAGTTTTCGTTTGTGGGTCATTACCTACCTGACCACAAAATGAAAAGGTTTTGGTCACAGTTCGCTGATTTCCATAAAAATGGCAGCCATGATTCCAGACCTTGTGAACGCGTTTTATCAAGAAATGCTAGTCCAAACAATTTTGTAAGTGGGCAAATACCTCCATTACCATGAAATGAAAAGGCATTGGTCATAGTTAAGTATTTTTCTTAAAAATTGAGGCAATAATTTTATTTTTCGAGACCTTGTGACCGTATTATGGGTAATATCATAAACACTGGGCCAGTTAGCTAGACCATTAATATAAAACAAAATGTGCGGTTTTAGGGCGGGATATGCCCTGAAAAATGTCAACTCGATCAAATCTAAAATTGATCATTCGAGGCCATTATTGACTTTAATATGGATAAGATCGGTAAAATTGTGCCAGATAACTAGACCATTACTATAAAACGAAATGTGTGGTTCAGTGACGGATATGCCATGTCAACTTGATCAATTTAAAAAATGGCCATCTTACGACCGTCATTGACTTTAATATCTGTGACATGACGAATCTGTGCTAGATAGGTAGACCATTACTGTAAAACAGAATGTGAGTTTGGGGAAGAATGCACCATTGTCATCAAAACTGTACCGATTCCCATTGGCTGATGAGATGTGCAGAAAGCTTTCATATAGGTGGCTGTTGGCTGATGAGATGTGCAGAAAGCTTTCATATAGTTGACTTTTGTCTTTGAAACTTCGTTATGATAATAAGTTATGTCAAGTCAACACGCACAACATGTGCTTTAATGATTGAAAGAATGGAATAAACTTATTTCGTGCTCAGTTATTTATGACTTGCATCAGATCTGCCCCGGAACATTTTGATATCGTCCATTCACACGTTGGATTCGGAACTGTGGATTAGTACACAGAAAGTACCTAAGTGGGGCAATAATTGCTCGAGTCTAATTTTCAAAGAAATAAATAGAATGAAACATAGGCTCTCAGAAATAGCCTGAACAGAATTTTTAAAGAGTTTTGTCGGAGTCAAGGCCTTTTTGTTTTGTTTGACTTGAGGCCTTCAAGTGATTTCCCTACTTCCGAGAGTAACGGGAGAGAAATAAAAATTAGTGTTGGATTTCTTAACAGACCGCATTACTTAAAGGTGTTTCAATTTTGCTGACCAGATTTTCTCTTATAGATACAAATAATGCATTAATTGTATTTGATATTTCATCAGATGTGCTGAGAATCCCACTATATTTTAAAGTTGAAAAAGTTATTATGATTCCACTTAGTCACTCTTAGAATCTCCTTTGATGTTATTTATTCCCGGATGAAAGAAATATGATTTTGTTGATTCTGTTCTATATTTTGTTATTTTTGATTAGAGTAGGACCTGCTATGAGCAGCCACCTTTGTAACACAGAAAAAGTGGCCTTTTAACACAGGTGGCGGCACATAAGAGGTTCATGGCCTCAATTGTGCGCCATGGGACGGTGTCAAGGTTTTTTGCGAATGAGTCTGTATCTAATTTTTAAAGGGCCTAGTTTTACTACAGATATGTGTATTTTTAACTGTGTATTTGTGTAGGACAAGATAATTTAATAGATGGTCTGCTACATAAACAATTTCTACACCAACAAAAAATGTGTTGCAGGTATACATGTATTTGAGAAACTAAGATCAATGATGGTCCTTGATCTGGAAGTTATTTGGGCTTGTGCTGTTCAAAATTGAAGTGGAAGCAATACTGTTTAGAGATGAGATCAATGATTCATGCATGTCTAATGCATTTAATCAGAGTGGAAATGTCCAATTATTGCTAATATCAGTGTTATCAATATTTGTTACCATCCGCTCAACTTTGTCACAGAAATTTATTCTAGACTTAGGATGTTTATATACAGTATAACCTCGGTTTAGGACCACCTCAATAAACGGACCGCTTTCTTACAGTCCCCAAATGTTTCCCATTGACTTACTTTTGAGTTTTATAACTTTTATATTGGTATCTAGATATTACCTTTCCATATAGCACTAGTGTTAATCAACACTGTCATTTTTATCGTTTGAGATTATTGGCTCCAAATGGTGGTGAACAGTGAATTCGCACCTACACACTTGCATGCACACAAAACAAGAGAATGGATTGAAACACTCGGAATATGACTCCGGGTGTCACCTTTGTGTCTGAGACATTGGCCCGCCATCAAGCCAGCATTGTATGCTGTGAAAACTACCATTTAAGATCCTCCGTTGGAACGGAGTCAAATTTCACATCTACGCTGATGACACTCAGCTTTATGTGGAATTTGACATCCAGGCTGTGTCGTCTTTCCTGAAAGCTCTACTGGCCCTGGAAGAATGCATCAAGGAGATTCGTGCGTGGATGGTACGTAACAGACTGATGTTTGATGATGGAAAGTCTGAGTTTCAAATCATAGTCCCATGTCATTACAAGGCCAAATTCGCTGCCCTGAGCCCCTGCCTGCGAGTTGGAAGCACACCAGTATTTCCTAGTCAGATAGTATGTGACCTGGGTGTGACTCTAAGGCCTTGATGCAGAAATGGCCCTCTCCACTCATGTGGGAAACATTATCCGCAGCATGTACTTGCATATGAGGTACATTAGCAGAATAAGGCATCACCTCGATGATACCACACTCGTGAAGGTAGTGATGGCACTTCAAGACTAGTAATGCCAACTCAGCCTTATATCGTGTTACATCTTCTGAATAAACTACAGCTTGCACAGAACAATGCTGCCAGGCTAGTAAGGAAATTGAAGAAATACGACTACATCACAGCTGTCCTGAAAGACCTCCATTGGCTGCCAGTCAAGTCGCGTATTATTTTCGAAGTCCTTTCCATTGTCCATTCAGCCATGCATAATGACGCGTGCCAATCATATACTGGAGCTAGTCGCTCGCTATGCACCTTCGAGAGCTCTTCGGTCTGTCACTGATGGTATGCTTCTATCTGTACCATCTACTCACCGGTGCCTTGCAGCTGGTGACAATGCTTTCAGCGTTTGTGGCCCTCGGCTGTGGAACGATCTCCCTCTTTCACTCGGGGAAACCCAGTCACATACAACATTAATATGATATAAATTTCATAATTGTCAGCGCATAGAAATGTATATGATAATGCGGCTTATAAGTACACTATTAATAATAATAATAATAATTAGCATCAAACGATTAACATTGTAAAATCAACAGACCAGTTAATCCTTGTGATTTTGATTTAAGCAATTTTTAGAGAAGAAAATGTGCATAGAGTGGGGCTTATCTAAACAGTAGTGTCACCACTCTTTTATCATGCTGATATGCGTACCCGTTTTAGCGCTATTATATGATACCAGTCAGTTATATCATGTAATAGTGGAAAGAAAAACACTACACATTGATAATCGAATTAAAAATATTATCAATATTTTAGTTCGTTCAATGTCGCTTTAGAAACAATTTTAGTGCTAGAATAAAAAATATACCGGTATATATTTTTTCCATGTAAGCTGTATGTTTTTATTATGTGTATGAGGTGTCAATACTTTATTTAACACTTGAATGTAATCAATTAAATTTTATGCATGTAGCAATTACATGATTTAATTATGGTTAATTTCACTTGGGGAACCACCTCGCTAATGGGACAACTTTTGGAAAGTCTTCGCTTAGCGATGTTCTACTGTATACTAGTAGCTGAGATCAATCAAAAGTTTCTTTATTGCCTGTTTATTTCCATTATTTCACCCACAGAGTTACTCTTCCTACTTGCATATCTAGACCACAGATGATTGTGTGCAGTATAAGAGAAGGAGAATTAAATAACTATCCCCTGTCAAAAGTTATCTGACCATGAGTTCAAGGAGTTATGACTTGTGAATGTTACAAGTTCGTTTCAGTTTGTCTTAAGAAACAAAAATGTTTCTTCCCCATCCACGTGTGAAAGTCAGTATTGTTGGGGGCCTCCGAGACCAAGAGGTAGCGTGCTCAGCCTCAGACCGCCAGGGCTCGAATTTCGAATCCTGTGTCTGGAGGACGGTGTCATCTCAATCATATCACCATCCTCAGGAGGTTCTCCTGGCCCAGTTTAGCTTATATGTGCACAAAGGTAGCCTAAAGCCCGATTCATTTCATTTATTCAGAGTGTCTTAGTCGTGTGTACAAAGTTCATAAGCTGTGAGCGAGAGTCGGTTAGAGCTACCAAGTGGCTGTGTCCTCAATTCTAGTGTCCAACTTCGTTGCGAGTGCCTGAAATACCCCAACCAACACTTCGGTATATATGTTTTGCATGAATTGTAAACTCTGTCGTGCAACGTTGCTGGTTATAGAGTAGTATTGTTTTTAAAATTTTAGTTTTGTGATATGATTCATAATTACCATCCTCAGGAGATTCTCAGTTCCATTTTGGAATATTTGTCCACAAAAGTTGGCCTCAACCCCGATTTATTTATTCGCTTGTAAATACATCACAAACAATTGATAATTGTTATAATCTTAAAGAGGCATAACATTTTATATCAGATTACCGTTTGGACACTGTGTATGCTTTTCATCAACAAATACCATTAAATCGCTTAACTTGATAAGGCTTTGAAAGTATATAAATTAAAAAATAACCACATGGCAGAGGGCGATAATGTGATTCTACTCAACGGTCCTACATGGAATACGAGATAAGTAAAAATTATTTTTCAAAAAAAAAAAAAATTCTTCTGAAATTAAATATAATACATTTTTGAATATTTATATGTCTCCCCCTCTGTATACAGAGAGGGGGACATCTTGCTCTGCTGCTGTCCGTTCTGTGTATGTCTGTGTGCAGCAGGTCTGTGTGAGCATATAGCCAGAGCCTGCTACACGAGGTCGGAATTTCCCCGCGGTTTCTATCGTGCAGGCACAGGCGGCTGCGCGTGTGGTAGGCGACTCAGCTGCTGATACGGGTCCACCGTAGTAGGCGTCTCACAGACCTGACCCTTTAATCAACGTTTAAATTTAATAGTTGAAATACATATATACAATTATGCTTCAATGACGGGCCGGCGTCACAGAGAGTGGCCCAGCTTTTAACCAACACTGCATGTTTGATATGGAAAGTACAGACCTTTTAAATGCTACATTTCACAAGAAAAATAACATTTGTAATAACAGAGGGGATACATGTATGTCCCCAAATGTCGCAAGTGTCCCATTTGTGCCAAGTGTCTCATATGTCCCAAATGTCACGATTGTCTGAAATGTCGCATGTGTTTCAAATGTCGCATGTATCCCAAATGTTGTATGTTTCCCAAATGTCACATGTGTCCCAAATGTCTCATTTGTTCCAAATGTCTCATGTGTCCCAAATGTCCTATGTTTCTTGAATGTCCCATGTGTCCCAAATGTCCCATGTGTCCCAAATGTTCCATGTGTCCCAAATGTCCCATGTGTCCTAAATGTCCCATGTGTCCCAAATGTCCAATGTGTCCCCCAAAAAAACTAAACCCTACAGATTGTGACGGACACTATTTCTGCTATGGCAAATATAAATCACGTTCAAGTTTCATTTTATCATAGAAAATAATTTTATTTTTCAAGACTATGAATCTGAGATCCGGTTCAATCTCCTGTCACTAAGTGTCCCCATCTATATATCAATTGCAGTCGAGCGTGTGGCCAGCACCGGCGACGCTGGCCCAACATTCAACAGACATTGGGTCGGTGTCTGCTTGTCTTCGCCTCCAGCGCTGCCCCATATTAAACCAACACTGTCTCAATGTCTCCTGTTAGCTGGGGCATGACCTGCCAGACCCGCAGCTCAGCAAACACGAGGCGTTGAACCAGTGTTAGTTTGAACCAGTGTTCCTGGGCCAGCGTCGCAGACCGTGGGCCAGCATAATAAATTTCGCTTAACCCTTTCAAGCCTGACTTTACCATTGTCATCTTCATCCACTACAAGCCGCGACAATTCTCGACTTGTAGTGGATGAAGATGATATAAAGCTGGTGACAAATGAAAAAATATACTGTTATTTTTAAAACATTTTCAAGAAAATTTTCGTTGTAAAACCACTAGGTTTCAGGAAATTAAGTTATTTTTCAGAGATGCGAAATGATGCTTTAATGCAACATGAGGGATTAAAGGGTTAATACAGAATCTCAGTCCAGCTAGTGTATTGAAGGACAGTTGTTGTAAGGTGACATTTCAGTGTGAAGATATTAAAACTGTTGCCCAATTGATTGAGCCTACATACGATTTAGTGACTGTAGATATAAAAAACAGGTTCCACCACGTCAAAATACATAGCCTCTACTGTCCACAGGAGTCATTTATTACTTTTAATTACAAAAGCCATTGACACTACATCTAGTAGCTCTATCAACCTTCATGCTGCGGGAGGGGAGACATCTCCAGATTTTTGTCTACGAAAACGGTGACTCTTCTAGTTTCGTTTTACCACTCTTTCTAAAAGACCAAAAAAATAACAGGTCACAATTTCGGTAGCGCATTTAGCTTTCTGTAATCATTCTTTTTTGTTGTTGTTCAGGCGTAAGGATAAAGGATAAAGTATAAGGATAATTTGCTATTATTTTCTTATTTCAAGAATAAGTTGATAATCCACACTGCATCTACGTGTATCCATTTACGTGAGCTGTACGTGTATCTTGTGATCCTGCGTGCCTAACTGTCTGCACCCGCCCGCCTACAGACTATCATGTTATGAATAAGCTTGTGAAAGATTGTCATTGTTATTTTGCCCCTAGAGGAGGAATTAGCTATCGGTTCATTAGTAGTCCTCGTCTTGTCTGCGATTCTGATAACTAACGCAGGATAGTGTCATTTGATAGTCAGCATACAGCAGGAAACGCATGCCAACTGATTGCGTTTATGCACATATTTTGAGATGATCATGCGACTTTTGACAGTTTCTAAAAATACCTGCGCTCACGAAATTTTCCTCTCGTGCGATCTCATGAGAACGAATCTCAATAATAAAAGCGAGGCTGAAAGAAGACAAGTTATATTAATGTCACGTTATATTTTCAGATGTAGCAATGATTGATAATTTGTTTTGTTAGAAGATAGATTGCGTGACGCATGAGAAGCATGAGCAGACAGTCTGCTCGCAAAGGCAAAAAGCACCAGTATCTGCTTACTTGTTAGGTAAGCAGATACTGCCTTTGCCCGATAGAGCTGTGATGTGATCCTCCTTCACGCCAGCTCATTACTCTGTAACAAACACCACACACAGCCACACATGTCCAATTAGTTTATCTCGAAAAAACCTTCAAATTATAGTAAAACGATACTTCTATTTCTTATTGTCATCATTAGTCTTGCAATGCGCCAGTGGTATAGAATATGATACTCTTATTATCAGTTTAGGCTTTTTGTCGTTTTTTTGTAACGTATTAAATCTTGACACTGGTTTTGAAGTGTCGTATATAATTATAATCTATCATTTTACGAAAGTGGCAGATATCTAATGGGAGGGGAGATCGGGAAGTGTTTACTTTTTTAACCCTTTAACCGCCGGTGTCGCATATATTCGGGTTTTCATTTTTTATTAGCACATTAGGTACCACCTTTTAAACATGTTAAAGATAAAATGTGACATCAATCAGCGATATTTGAAAACAGTTGACCTCCATTTTGTCAAATCTGAATAATTTTCACTCACTTGAAGTTGTGGATCGCGTCAGCGAGACACAACTTCAAGTGGGTGAAAATTCAGATTGAATAATTTAGCTGTTAAAGGGTTAAGCATAAGGGGGCGTAGCTCAAAAAGTGAATGGTTAGCATACCTTTTTTGAAGCTGTTTTTTACAGGACAGCTTAGGCTTTATTATGATGTGTCACATTTAGGGGGGGGGGGGTACACTGTGTTCACAGTATACATGTGTTTCAATGGGACTGGCATTAAAGGTGATGAGCCCACATGTGCACTATGCTATTCTTAAGATCAAGTTCGATACTCAGTGTCCTTGACGTTGAATTGAGGTCCAGATTGTAAGCGCGATAAATGCATAACACCTTGACTTAGGTACTTCATTTTTCTGCCACATGTGTACTGCACTAATATTAGGTCAATTTCAATACTCGATGACCTTCAAGGTCACCAGGGCACGGAAACAAAATCAGCTTGTAAACCAGATAACTTCACAACGCCTTGGGGGCCTTCATTTTTTAGCCGTATGCGCACAACAATCATTATCTAAAGTGACACAATCAAGCCAAAAATCATCCAAAAGCCAAAATTATTTGACTCCTTGGTATGTCGATAATATATGAACATGTTCATAGATTAGAATTGCGGAAGTCTTTAAAATTTTGGGCTGCTGTGACAACCGTACGTAGCAAGTGTGCCGAAAACCCCGTTGATCAGTTATTCTTGTATTTCTTATTTTGGACATGCATGTCTGAAATTAAATCTCGTCCTTATCTCTTTTAACCGGTAAATGCGCCACGCAAAAACTTACGCAATTCTAGTCTATGGACATGTTGACATATTATGGACATATTGATCAAGGAACTAAAAAAATATGATGATTTTGGCCTGATTGTGTCGTTTTAACGTCAATTAAATAAACTGTTGATGTTGATGGACAGAAGCTAGAGCTGAGGGGGTCCTGCCATTAAGCTGATGGTTATTTTATTGAAACTATTATAGGAAAGCGCGTGTTTTTATTTTGCACTTCCAAGGGGTTAAGGGTAGCTAAAGCTCTATCAAGTAAATGATGCTTTGGTATCGTTGGCTCGATGATAGACCAGCATACAAGATGTCGGCCGACGTCGGGCCATTTGTTTTTCCTTTGTATAGTTATTATGACGCAGCTAAATACGCCAGCACACTGCTAACCGTGTCATTGTTATTCATTGGTTTATGCGAGGCTGTGCGGTCATGACTGGAAGCTAGTTTTCTGATGAGAGAGATGGATAATTCCAAGTAGACGCTGGTGTATGACTTGTAGCGGTTATCATTGTGCCGGGAGGTTCACCTGGGGAAGAGAAAGCTGTAATCAGTCCTCCTCTAGCTGATAGCGACGTCCTGCTGTCCATAGAAATGTGCTGTGGATTAAACCTTTCAACACGGGGACCGTTTTTAGACGTCAAAATCTGACGTCCAAAGACGGCCGCCACACTGAAAGAAATAAAAAATATATAATGACCGTACACCCATAACATAGGTATTCAAGTGAAGCAGAAAGAGCTAACTAAGACATTTATGATGATTTCAAGTAGAAAAAACCCTTTGGTCTCCATGGTTTATACAGGAATATTTCAGCACTGTAAGGGTTACGATATGTCCTGCAGACATCACTCAGACGCTGGGTATGAATTTAAGATCAGGCTGAATCTGTTTTTCTGATTGGCGTGCAAGCCTCGCTTTTAGCCGTCCCAGTAAACACACATCATTTGTATACCATTTGTACAACGTCGGCCAACGTCTTCGACGTTGGTCCAACATTGTACAAATGTTACACAAATGTTTTGTGTTTACTGGGGTAGCTCTGCGGGCGCGCTGTAATAAACACCAGCCATCACTGACGGCTAGCAATTGTTTGGAATGCATGCATGCAAATATCCGATTTGTTTTATCCCTTCTGGGGTTATTCCCCGAAGGAAAATCAGATGAGGACTTTCGCCATGTCAAATGACAATATAGCTTGTCTTGCTAGAGCCCTTCCACAACGATGCATTTGTTCTGTAGGCACATTTACGTATTTGTTCCTGGCAGTCTGATTTTACCTAGTCAAACAGTCGCATGTCAAATATTTACAGACAGTGCGCCCGAACCAACTTGTTGCGTCAGAGATGCACTTTGTTCACGGCCAATTTCAGCTGTCAATCTCGCTTCTTCTTAGGCCCCTGAAAGAGTTTTTTCTTTGTAAAGGACAAATTTCCTCCCTGGAATCGAATTGCCCAGAGGTAGAAGCATACTTCAGACTAAGGTTATGAATGCTACTCAATAAGGTGACACTTGCAAGATAATAAGTGTGTTAACCGGGTTACTGTACTGTTAATCGTTCATTTATTTATGACTCGAAGTTATATCGGAATTATGAATATGCATAATTTATGCTACGTTTTCCCAGTTTATTTTCATATATTTCAGAATCTGTGGTTTCAACCACACCACGAATAGCGTCACAAATGTATCTTGTGTGTTTATTTTGGAACAGTTCTGAGTGCTCAATTATCCATATTTAGTAGTGTTCTGGCAATAGCTGATTACATTTTAAATGATAAAGATTGCAACTTTATTAGTGATCCAAGACTCCATGAGTGGTGACGTATTCAGTTGCACGTAATAACCCTTAAAACACTCAAATAAAAAAGCTACATTTTCACCCGCTTGAAGTTATGTCTCGCTACCGCGACCCACAACTTCAAGTGGGTGAAAATTACTCATTTGTTTAATTTGATACCAAACATTTGAAAATTTTGATAATTAAACGCTCATTTCGTTCCCAATAACAGTGCTTCAATCGGCTAATATAAAACGGATTAAAAACGACTATAGTCGTGCTTAGCGGTACAAGGGTTACCCTTTAACCGCCAATTTATGCAATCTGAATTTTCACCCACTTGAAGTGAGTGAATATTATTCAGATTTGACAAAACGGAGGTCAACTGTTTTCAAATATTGCTGATAGATGTCACATTTTATCTTTAGCATGTTTAAAAGGTGGTACTTAATGTGCAGCTGCTGATAAAACATGAAAATCCGAATATATGCGGCACCGGCGGTTAAAGGGTTAAGAACGGATGCCAGATACAAATCATAGCACGTGTGTGTCACTGTGGCCTAATGTGTTGCCATATAAGCGGACTGATCTTTAGCACATTTATCATGGAGTGTATTACTGGCATACTAAGACAAAAACGGTAACTGCTTACTTTTGTTACTGCTTTTTGTCTTTGCGGGGCAGATTAGTATTTTATCATTTAGTATTATCTACTTGCATTGCACATTTAAAGGGACTGGCCCAGGCTAAAATCATGAAAAAATCGGTGATTTTATTTCGGGTTCTTAATATGACCATATGATGTAAGCATGTACATAGACTAGAACTGCAAATTTTTATAATTTTTGTGCTGCGCATTCACCAGTTAGGCTAGATATAGAGACGAGATTCCGGCATTTCCTATTTTTGACATGGTTGTCAATAATTAGAAATCAGGAAGTTCGTCTCTATATCTAGCCTAACTGGTGAATTCGCAGCACAAAAATTATAAAAATTTGCAGTTCTAGTCTATGTACATGTTTACATCATATGGTCATATTAAGAGCCCGAAATAAAATAACCGATTTTTTGATGATTTTAGCCTGGGCTAGTCCCTTTAACCCTCACAGTGCGGGGATAGACTTAAGACGTCAGAATTCTTACGTCTAAAGTCGATACCAGCACTGTAAGAGTAAAAATATTTAGAATGGCAGTAAACCCATAACATAGGTATTCAAATGAATCAGAAAGTGATGACTAAGACATTTATGATGATTTCTAATTGAAAAAACCCTTTGGTCCCCATGGTTTATGCGACAGTATTTCAGCGCTTCAAGGGTTGAACGCTGACAGCTTCTCTTTATAATGCCGAGGCAGCTGGGGTGGGGTTGAGCAGGGTGGGTGACAGAGGATAACTAATTTGACTGCATACATTTTTTATGACTGTGTGCTTGTCGCCATTCTCAGACATGGCTAATCTCTCTGTTGACAGCGTCTCATATTTCTGATGGCATGGCTCATTGTGAACGCGGGCTAGGTGACGCTGTCATCTCTCAGACACTGCCATTATTTGAAAAGCCTTAATCAGATCTCGATCGATTTGAATATATACATATGTATATATATATAGTTTATCACCAGTCTGCAATGACATAATTATGAAGTTGCTTAGTAACTACAGATATTATACTGCACTTCGTCTTGGATGAATTGATCATGTTATTTGTGAAAGAAGTGGTTTTGTAGCAGAATGTTTGTTGGTTATTTGATGGGTCAGCTGCGTTCAAGGCGACCGGTCGCCTGTCATGTTTCTTCAAGACTTGTGCTAATTCCCATGCCACCCGATGTGACAAGTGGATTTGTTCACCGGAGAAACGAGACGCTCGCGATCTTGTGTTTTCGGCACAGACCATCCCAGCAAACACGCCACATTCATCCCATATAGGTTTGATGCTGGGTCAGTGTAGCAGACGATGTGCCAACATCAACCCCAGATTGGCTCAATGGCTCAGTCATCACATTTACTCCTAAACCGCTGAATTAAAGAATTTAAATTTCCGCCCACTTGAAGTTGTGTGTCGCTACCGCGACCCACAACTTCAAGTGGGCGAAAATTACCCAAATTGGCTTAATTTGATACCTAGCATTTGCAAATGTTGATGTTCAAACACTCATTTAATTCCCAATAACATTGATTTGATCAGCGGATAAAACGAATTAAAAACAACTATAGTCGTCCCTAGCAGTGTAAGGGTTAACCCTTGTATGGCTGAGTCTTTATATATATACGGTTATGAACCAGATAAAATGCCACTGAAATTGATCAAATAGATTGTGGTAGACGCCGGCGGGGGCCCTGCCCAGCAAACACATAACATTTTTATAACATTTGTACAATGTTGGACCAGCGTCGAAGACGTTGGGCCGACGTTGTACAAGCTGCCTGCTTGGAAAGTAGGAGATCGCGCGGTAAGGTTTGTCCCCCGCTCTGACATTCAATTTTCCAAGAAACAAAATGTTTCTTCCCCGCTCACTCAAAAAGATAATTGTGGGGAGCCTCCGTGACCGAGAGGTAGCGTGCTCGGCCTGAGACCGCCAGGGCTCGAATTTCGAATCCTGTGTCTGGAGGGCAGTCATCGCATTCATCTCACCATCCTCAGGCCCAGTTTAGCCTATAATTATTTGCACAAAGGTGGCCTAAGACCCCATTTATTTCATTTTTTCCTCTGCCGTTAACAAAACACAACACTTCGTATACCTGACTATATGTTGTGTTCTGTTACCGGCAGAGGACGTTCATTTGAAGGTGGAATTGTTTATGCAATTGCCAGCTTCAAATGATGAAAAATAGTCCTAACGCCTTACATAACCACGCTCATCAGCCTTTGTTGATGTAGGAAATATTGATTGCGTTTTTCAATCTACACTGGCATAACTTTTAACAATTTATTATTGCATTTTTCATGCAGTCAATAAGATCTGAAATATTTCAAGTAGCGATGATTCAAAATGTGTGAAAAGTTCGTCTCAACAAACAGTTTATAGGCCACTACCAAATAACCATATTTATACCCGACATTAGTATCAGGATTTCCTGGAGGATTTTGTGGGGGGGGGGTTTTCTGGGGGGGGGAGAGTAGGGGGGGGGGTTGCTGTGCGAGCGGCGCGAGCAGTTTTTTGGGGGGGATCCCCTCCCCTAATAGGGCCTCTAGGACACCCTGAGGATGCATGTGATGTGATGTAAGGACAAGAGTGGCATGTACTGATTCTGCGTAGTTTTTAACCCCCCGCGCCGGGATTCAAAGTTTTACTGAAATTCAAAATGGCCACCACTGATCAACTTTATAATTTTTCTGTGGGTGCAACAACTGAAAAAAATGAAAGTCAGAAATTATTCAAATTTTACCACCAAATTACTCATGATATGAAAATATGCAGGTGATTTTTTCATGGTTTTTCCGATATATAAAAGTGCCGGCACAAGTCAACTTTAATTATTTGTAGGCGCAAAAACTCAAAACCTAAAATTTATTGATGGCGGGCTTGCTATAGGACTTCAGGCCTCTTGTTACTATAATAACATACTGATTGCTGGGAACGGTAGATGGAACACTGTGCTATTTCTAGAGAAATGACTAATTTTCCTGTGTTGATTTACATTAGTAATTAGCTTCACCACGCATTACATTGCGAGTTTTCTCAAGCTTCATGATTAGAAGTCTTCTTTTTGCGGACTACAACTTTAAAGCAAATTTATATAATATACGAGTTCGTGATTTAAAGGGCAAAGATAATATACTTTCTTTGATTATGCCCTACAGAGGCTTTTGTTAGTGTTTTTCAATAGAGTATATATTCCGCCCACACAGGCGAAATCAAATTGCACAGCGAAACTCAGGTCTCCGGCCATTGCGCATGTCTGAGTGGTAAGTTCCCCTGATGATAGGCATACTCAATCACCCCACCTACGTCATCACCTGTGCATGATTCATTTTTCATCTATAGATTGCACTGTTTTTTACTTCATTTTTCACACGTGTAGGCTACAATCTCCACTACCACTCAATGTATAAATAAACCCACGGATACTCTTTATAATCGGGTGTGTAGCGTCCTGTGATGTGAATGACGTCAAAAATCATAAGAGACTACTTAGTACTGATAAAAAACAATCGAGAGCTACGAACACCACTATATTATCTACTAATAGGTACAATAAGTCTGTAATACGCCATAATTTTACAGTCTGTTTTTGTGAGATTACTTCTTGAGGATGGTGAGTTGAATGAGATGACAACACTGCCCTGCAGACACAGGATTCGAAATTCGAGCCCTGGCGATCTGAGGCCGAGTACGCTACCTCTCGGTCATAGAGGCTCCTCACAATACTGAATATAATTATTTACGAGTGAGTGGGGAAGAAACCTTTCGTTCAGCTCAACTATCATCTGTTGGGTCGGTTAGTCTCCACAGTATAGCAATACACCTAGTTGAGGTGTAACTCCATTCTCTCCCAGTTTTTGACCAAATGTCAAACACTCTATTGTCGATGTCTAGCAATGCGCTGGCGATGAAAAAGTCCCGATCTGATGTTGATTGCTGCCGCCATGAGCGTGTGGTCCCATAAAAAAACAGCACGCAATCTATTGATTAAACTTCAAGGGATATTCGGGAAAGTATCACAGAGAAAATACTAAATGATCGGTGATACATGGGAGAATAATCGGGCTACATTGGATAAGTATCGGATATTTAGTAATTGTGCTGTTTCCACAATATCGTGTTGATGTATTGGCAAAGTAGTGGCGATGTTATAGTACCCTGACTTACAATTTAATTAGAATTTAGTTTGTATTTTTAACATGATTTTTTAATACTCTATCATACTACTTTTACGCCATAAAATTGTTCGGAAACATGCAAGTTCAATAAAAACAACGGCGAATATCGACGATGCTTCCTATGTATCGCCGATATAATACACGAGTAATGCAGAAACAAAGCCAATATGTCGGGTGATGTGCACAAGATTGTGCGCGAAACATTTTTCTTAACTTCACCGACTGTTTGCTGAATATTGGGCGCTGCTCGGCGATATATCAGCGATGATGGCCAATGATTCTTAGTGACGACTGAAGCAAGTGACGACTGAAGCAAGGCCTACTCGCATTTTCTGTGAAACACGTCACCGAAATTCTTTTTCAATTGGCCACTCGGTGAAAATAATGTTATATAAGACCCCTCCGCCATACTTCATTGTATTAGCTAGTTCGGTGAAAATCGTGGAGGTCAAGGCTATTGAGTTTCACAGAATATGTCGCTGAACTCGCATATGTCGCCGAACTTGTCACGCAAATACCCGGATATGTGAAGCGCAAAAGCAGAGTGAAGCTTAAAAGATCGACCCAGGTGAACCGTGGCATGGGTTGGAGCTCTTGTATGTGATCTCTGTTTCAGGTTGTACACTTTAAAATAGAGTTAACCCTTTCAGTGCGGGAACCATCTTTATACATCAGAATCTGACGTCTGTAGCCGTCAGATTTTAACGTATAAAGACGGTCCCCGCACTGAAAGAATTAAACAAATTATAATGGCCGTAGATCCATATGTATTCAAATGAAGCAGAAAGAGATGAATTAAAGGCATTTATGATGATTTCAAATTGAAAAAACCCCTTTGTCTCCATGGTTTATTCAATATTTCAGCGTTGTATTATGTAAGGTTTAAAGCGGCATTCAACTTGCAAAGGAAGATAAGCGTCACCTGGTGAATATGAATAACCAAGCCTCTATCTATATCTGTCCGTGGTTGCCGTCACTCACGTTGTGCCACATTGGATATTGCTAATGATAAAATGTGCGCGAGTTAACCATACGTACATGTGCATATGTCTTTGAGCATTACAACAATAAATTAGATAAATTAACTTTTCACCGCATGTAATTCTTTGTCCTGCCTCTTCACTTTATATATCTTAAATTCGATCTTCGTAATATCGTGCAGGAAGGAATTCCCGTTTCAAAAATAGATTTTTACGTCGAGTTGAGTTACTGTAGCCTCCATCACACGTTTTCGTGGCTGTTAGCACACCAAGCCTGTCCAATTGACATTGAAAACGGAAAAAGGCCTGCTCAGAGTTTTCTCGATTTCTGCGTGCTCCCACAAGTAAAACAGTTGGTGCGGTAATATAAATTAATGTTCAGGATAAGAGGACGGGACAGAGCCGACATAGGAACAGTTCACGTTTACTCATGCATATAATACCACTCATTAGCGCATACATCCTAACTAATATGATAAAAGTGCATTGAGCTGGAAAGTGGAGTAAATGCAGCATCATGTCGACGACCAAGTGAATTATTGCTGCACATGTCCTAACGAGAGGAAATTGTTTAAGTGACTTTGTTACATTTTGATTTGCTGATTATGGTAGAACTGTGTAATATGTAGATCGATTATTGCTGTCAGAGTACAATGTTAGGATTGGTTTAGTTGGGAGAAGACCATGAACCAAGTCATAATTAGGAGAATTAATGAGTGCTCTCTCTAGTGCATATAAATTATCAGTTATGGTCTAGCAAAGTATATTGATTTAGCTACCGGTACTATTGAATACTATTTAGCGAGGTTTGTGTTGTAAAGCATCATTTCGGCTGAGCATTGTATTCGCCGATATTATTTAGAGGAGTGGGTATACGTTGATGGCTTCAGTGAGTGCTACTACTCAGTCCTCTTACTAAGGTTAGTGGTAGTGGTCACGCCATAGCCCAAATAATCTACTATTCAGGTCTTTTTCCGTTTTTGCCAAGCATTTACATCCCTTTCGCACCAGTTTCCGTTCTTAACTGCTAGCTGATACGTATTAGCCGGCGAATATATTTTGTACAGGCCTAATTTTGCCCAAGTTTTTTTTCCTAAAGAAACAGGCTTTATAAATTCCTGAGGAACTGAGTAACTGAATATTTCTTGTATGCCGATAAAATTGCTTCTGTATTTGTATCTGTATCATATCATATATTGCTAACCAATTCTCTGACGATTTCGATAAATAGTTGAAAACGGATTAAAATGGCTGATTTATCTGATTTCACGTAGTTAATTTCTTGTGGACGCAATGTTTTTATGTATGCTGTTGAAATTTGCTCCGTAAAATGTCAGTTCTCAGACAAATTTGATAAGTGATTATAAAAAACAAATTGCCGGACTTTACGTCATTAATAGGGCGCGGTAATTTTTGCAAGTATTTTGCTCAGTTTTGTCCTATTGTCCTCTGTTGATAATCACATATTTAACCTTCTCAAAGTTGATCATACTGCGGCGTCGGTGTTTGCATGAGTGCGCCCTGTATATATTATTTTCATATAGAAATGTTTTTGTGTGTAAAAAACAATGAATGTGATTATTCTCACGTCGTTTTTAAAATGATGTAATGGTGTTTATTTTTTTTCAAACAGTTTGGCTGTATATGCTGTATACATATATATATATATATATCTGTATCTGTTGTATCTGGAACAGCAAGCCAGTCTGTATGCTGGAGAGTTAAAATTCTAGTGATTATTATACCGGTCAGGTTCTCTTCGTCTTCGACTAGGATTACATCAGCATTGGAGGATTAGACAAAAGTAATTTTATCTGCAATGACGTCTTTCATTGCTCATTCTCTATGCATAATTATAAGCTCTCATTTATGCAGCGAATTAGGAGAAATTTCTAAGCCATTCTATAACTCTGTGCAGCGCCCTGTTTTTGTTGTCCTCTCAGATTAACACATCAGCCCAGTAGACACCATTTTTTTTGTCTCCACGCAGGCCAGCACATTTTGTTTAATGGCTCAGGTGTGCTACATTATTAGGACCGCTATCCTATTAAGTTTATTTTGTCAGAGTTTGTGTCCTATTCAGGGGAAAGAGGGGTGCTGTGTGTGGGAAACGGTTGACATTTCTGTACACCAGTCTTTATGAACATGTCCAATATAGCGTCCCTAGGTTCAGTACTTTCGTGTTTGAAAAGTCTTTGGTTAAGAGCTTAAAGGGTTTTGATTGGAATAATGTTGGCCCAACGTCGCAGACAGTGGCCCAACATTATTTCTCAATTGGGGTAATGTATCGTGTTATCCGCGTAGTGGCCTTTCGTGGGGATAAAATGTCACCCGTATGGCAGTTAGAGCAAACAAAAATCTGTTTCAATGTTGGGCCAGCGTCGAATACGATTGACCGGCATTAAACCAGCAATGGGCTGCGACGCTGGCCCAACATTGAAACGGTATTGGGTGAGTAGGCCTAAATTGTGTGTACCAGGTACATCTATAGACGCGTACTCTGACTTATCAGCGATGGTGGTGGAAGGGATAGACCTACACGTTGAAGATACACTTGTCTCATTGGTTCTTTCAATAACTATATCCTGGACATAAATTTAGGATTCCGGCCCATGAGGAAAACCAAAACAGCTATGTTTACAAAATAATAGGCCAATTTTTTGTCTAAGGCACTCAAACAGACTAAAGCCGGGCCTCGGAGTTCAGGAACTCTTTTCCTAGTTTAAATAATAGTTTTTAGGCCTCAGCCAAAACTTTGGCGGATGCTTATTGTCATCACCAGGCGCGTCCGTCCGTCAGTCCGTCTGTCTGCCACTTTTAGCACTATAACTTGTTTCATTAAACTTCACATACAGGTTAATCATGTCTAAAGCTTGACTTATTTCACATTTGACCTTTCTGTGACCCCTATCACCTTGACTTTTTTCAGATCGACAATTTTTCTCGTTAACGCGATTCACTCAACATTTTTTTATGTATCGCTCCAAAATTTATACCATACATCCATTCCACTAATAGCTCGGATGAGTTCGAAACTGGGCAAGATTCGGACAGAAATTAGGTCATGGCGGCCAAGATTATCGGCCATTATTTTTTTACTATGCGTAATATCTGGAAAACCAGACCAGATAGCTAGACCATTACTATTGAACAAAATGTGTAGTTTCAGGTAGGGATATACCATGAAAAATTTCAACTTGATCAAATTAAAAATGGCCGACCTGCGGTGAATTCTGATCGACAAATTTTCTCGTTAACGTGATCCACTCAACATTTTTTTATGTCTCGCTCTAAAATTTATACCATATATCTATTTCACTAATAGTTCGGATGAGTTCGAAATTGGGGAAGATTCGGACAGAAACTAGGTCATGCCAGCCAAAATGACCAATTATCGGCCATTAGTTTTTGCATATAAAAATGCATAATATCTGGGAAACCCGACCAGATAGCTAGACCATTACTATAAAACAAAATGTGCAGTTTCAGGTAGGGATATGCTCTAAGAAATTTAAACTTGATCATATTAAAAATGGCAGATTATCGGCCATAATTAACTTTAATATACCTGATATCTGACAAACCGTGCCATATAGCTAGACCATTGCTACAAAACAAAGTGTGCGGTTTCAGGTAGGGATATGCTTTGAAAATTTTCAACTTGATCAAATTCAAAATGGTCGATTATCGGCCATAATTAACTTTAATATGCCTGATACCCGAGAAACCGTGCCAGATAGTTAGATGCTCTAACCTACAAAATTGGCATAATTTGGAAAATCATTTGTACAGTTCTTTGACTTTTGACATCATCATCTGTACATCATTCATCTCATTAATTGACTACAACGTTTTTATCGTATTATAATGTCACTTAAAAGACCTTTTGTGCCGAAAAATGACGTAAAGCAATGATTTACTACTACTTGACTTTTCTCATCTAAAAAATAATATGATTTCAACTTTTTTAAGTACCGGATATTTGGTTCATATTTGCATAAATTCAAGAAGCCCCAAGAATATATTGGCGCGCGAAAAATGGGTCACTTTTTAGGGTAAAGATGGTCTTTTTTGCTAGAGAAAAACACATAAAATTAAAATAGCCAAAAAAATTCCACATTGATAATTCATTAAATCTATTCGCAGCATTCCTACATCAGCCTTGGAGCAAAAATTCCATAGGATATATACCAGTCCAATAAATACTATAAAACGAAATGTATGGTTTCAGTGAGGGATATATATATACCCTCTTAATGGCAACTTCCTAAGATAAAAAAAATGCTGACTTGCGACCATCATTGACTACAATATCTGTAATATACACATTAATATGTGCTAGATAGGTGGATCATTGAACACGTTCAATAATGGCAGGAAAAAATATTCAAAATGACCGATTTATTACGAATCTCACATTTGACGTTAAAAATCTTGCTTTGTGGGGGCGATAACTTCAAAAGTTTCCCATGTATCCTGCTCAAATTTGGAATATGCATGTTACTCATAACCAGTTCTTGGACAATTTCAATAATGGCGGCGGGTTATTATCGGGTGTGTTCTTGTTTCAAATGATTTTCACTTTTAATCGATGATTAGTATTTCCGTCGCCGATGGGCCTTGTTCATTTAGTGAAGCAGCGGTTCGGAGACTACTTATACCAGTGAAGATAACTATAAGCTCGCTCCAGCGTTCTTGGTTCGATACAGGTTGTTAAAATGCCAGTTAAAACGTCAAAAGTTTTCGTTGTAAGTTAACGTTCTGCTCGCGCGATTTTTGATGTTAGACAACGCACTTAAACCAGCGTGTTATTTACATACTTAGTTGGCAATCACCTGGTAGTAACACGTGTACAATTGTATGTATGCACCGACATCAAGGATTTCTATCCTGCGACCAGTGGTATTAATAATAAGATATCACGAGATCCCATATCAAACTTTCAAATGTGAACTTCACCTTTGACGGTATGTCAGCTGGTGTCTATCTTTTAGGCAGGCAGGCAGGCAGGCAGGCAGGCAGGCAGGCAGGCAGGCAGGCAGGCAGGCAGGCAGGCGGAAATGAGTAAATTTTGCAAGGACGTTGATAATTGTATGATAAGATATAAATTGTTCAGTTTCGAATAGAGTGTTAACGTTTGTGATATATTTACAATCCAGTCCCTCACTAAGAGAGCCTACTGATTTTGACAGAATAAGGAAATCACACTATGCTATACTTATAGACATATCAATACGTACATTACATTGTTACCAACGTTCTTCGATTGAAAATTGGAATATGTATCATACAATGTCATTTGAATTTTCGATTCAAAATATCTTCACTGCGCTAATTTAAAAATGGATACCGAAAGGTCCAAACGCTCCTTCAGTCGGAGCTAACAGATGTTGTTACACATAACTCACTGTGATGGCTTCATTAGTTTTGCGAGCGGTTATCACCGGGTGACGAAGGGGGGAGGGCAATTAAACACTAACGTCATAATGCATTGTACCTTCATTAGCTTCGGAGCGGGCGTGACCGGGTGACGAAGGCAATCTAATCACAGAATAACGTCAATAATGCGATAGACTCGCCAAGTTCTATTCTCAGCGTGTGGGACAACATTGGTCCCACACTGATGCAGAGCTGGGTCATCAACCCGTCGCGTTGTAGGTGCAGGACAACCAGCCGATGATCACTCATTTGTTCACAATGATTGTCCACGCATCCAATACTTTTTGACTCATCTCTTGCGAGACACTCTCTTCACGGAATTGTCTTTTCTGGCTGTCCTGCCCAGCTAATCTGTGAGGGGCGGCGGTAACCTACCGGCGCACTTCCAATGGGCATCACTGGGCTAATGGCATCTTGTCTCATTTCCTCACCAATGCTTGAGCTGTAATTGGCGATAATAGGCGGTTAGAGGCGTGTTTTGTGTCAGTGTGGCTGACAGAATTGCTGGCCCCGGTGAATGCCGCTTTCATTGTTCACGCTGTTGGCCGGGTATGCCACACGTCGTCGCTTATTCTGACGCCTGCCATCTCAACATTTCACATCTGAGCACCTCACAGAAAACCTGTGGCAGAAGAGGTGCGTTGTCAAGAAGATGAATGCAGAACAATACAACTAATATTTCTCTCTGCGTTTTACCTTTATCTCGTGTAACAAATGACAATTGCCTGGAAAATTACACAGGGAAATGAATGTTATGTCGGCACTTACTAACTTCTACTGTTTTTTTACTGGGAGACAAAAACTTCTACTGTTTTTTACTGGGAGACTATGACTATATATGCATTTTAATTCCGTTATCAGTGTATTTATAATGAAAATGGTATTCACAGATCAATCTGCCCAATTTTAATTCTGCATTTTTTTGACAGACATCAATCTAAGACTATTTTTTTAAATGTTTCTTCGAAGTGACTTAACAGCCTGTACGAAGATATCAGTATTAACCGACGTTGGCCGTGGTCATGATAGCATTTAACTGTCAACAATTGTTCATGCAGTTGAGTGCACAAAGGTGGCCTAAAACCCCATTCATTTTATTTCATGCAGTTTCTGTGTTGGTCGTGTTTTATAGATCATTATACTACAAAGAGCTAATTATCACTTTATTAGGTTCTCTTCGTACTTTTGTATATTAACATTTTTTATACGTTTGTATATCCATTTAACAAACAACTTTTGATACATTTGCGTTCCGTCAATCTGGCGTTCCGTTTTAGGTTTGTTCAGTTGTACCCTCCATTCCATCTTCAGCAAGCCTATTGGGCTAAAAGCTGTCATGGTGAAAACAAATAGGACGTGCAAAACGTGAAGAGCTTTGTTTTGCCACACGTGTATCTCTGGGCAGAAACCAGGTACAATTTGCTAATTAACGCGGCTTTTGAGGAATCGCTAGTTACGGATGTCACCGTTGTAAGCACTGCGAATGTTATTTGGATGGTGGGCCAGCTGATCCTGGTGTTTGTCTGCCATTCAGCCAACGGTGGGCTGACTCGTTACATTCGTTCCCAGGTCTGTGCGGATGTGCGTCAGATTAATCTGCTGTAACCGGCCGCCCAAGCAATCACTAGACACGATGACTCGATGTCGGGCCATTGCCAGAGACATCGGCCTGGCATTGAATCAATGGTGAGACAGTGTAGGTTGTTTTGTGGGTGTGTGTTTCCTGGCTTCACGGATGTTACATCACACTCGGGACGCCCCGGACCCCCACCCCCACCCACCCCCGGCTGTACATGTGACCAACAACAAAACTAGATCCCATTTTGTCCACGCCGACCAGATAATTGCATCTGGTACGCTTGACATCCTGCACTTGTAATGCAACAGGGCGTAAACACGGCTTTGTATCCACCATGCATTACAGATAAGAGCTTGGACACAGCTACTAATATTATCTTATAATTAACAGTGATAATTTATTGTATCTACAACCGAATACCCTAGTAGAGCAGCAGAATGGGTCTAACATTAGGAGTTACCCCCATTTGTGCCACATACCAAGTTAAAAATGATGATATCAGGAATATGAAATCAGTTGATCTAATCAGTTTATTAAATCGGTTGATGTAGTTGTTTTCTGCTCTGTATAGGCAGCTTTACAAGACAGTATTGTGCTCATAATGTGTTGACTTGTGTATATATTAGTATTAAGCACCCCCGATAATATCTGAATGCTTATATATTTTTGTCTCCGCCGCCGCAGATTTATCCCCAATTTATGATGCATTTTGTTTATTTTCTCAATAATAATATAACCCATGTTTTTTTGGGCACAGTCATAAACGGCCAGAAAGCTCGTTGGTACGATGCCGTTGATCTGATTGTATTCAAATTTGCTGAGGAGGTTCTATAGGTATTTCTGATGATTTGATTAACTTTTGGAATGAATCCATTACAATCAAAATGCCTCACGGCAGCCATCTTGAACTCCGAATACTGGGAATGCATTTATTGGTCAGGCGTCCGTACTGAAAGAGTTAAATAAGCTAAGATGGCTCCTCGCACATCAGTATAAGTTAACCCTTACAGTGCGGGGATCGACTTTAGTCGTCAGAATATGACGTCTTCAGACGTCATATTCTGACGTCTAAAGTCGATCCCCGCACTGTAAGAACTAAAATATTTATAATGGCCGTAGACCCGTAACATAGGGATTCAAATGAATCAGAAAAAGCCAACAAAGACATTTATGATGATTTTAAATTGAATAAAACCCTTTAGTCGCCATGTTTTTATCAAACTAGTCAGCGCTTTAAGGGTTAAGGCGCTGTCACACTTAGCCGCACTGGGGAACGAACATCACCGGACAACTCATCCGTTGGTGCTCGTTTTATGTTCTGCTGTTGACCAATAAATATGCTTCATATTCGGTGTTGTTCGTTACGTCCGTCAGAAATTTTGTTTTGTCCTGTATATGTCTTGAATGTGTTCGTTATTCCTTAGTATTAGATCCTATGGATCTTCGGTGGCGTTTTTCCAGTGATGTTCGTTTCTCGGACCGGCCAAGTGTGACAGGGCCTTTAGCTGGGGAAAACTGCCTCCAACGGAACAGCTGAGCAGAATGACACACACTGGACTTACTCCCATATTACGATACGTATACTGTTCCTGATACATGTGATAATTATAGTGATGACAATTAGTCGGGCATTGTTATTGACGCATTGTGCCATAAACTACATTTCTCTAGCTTACATACATCAGTTAGTTACGCCCTATGCTCCCGCGCGTACGTTGAGATCCAACGATGTTTGTGTCTTCAATGTATGTGCCTTCCCGCAGCTCCCGTAATGTGGAACAATCTTTCAGACCATATAATATCAAAAAGTCACCAAATTTTATTTGGTGACTAAACTTAAAATTTGCCGTTGTCTTATCCAAACGACAAAGCCTCCTTATTATGTACTGCGCATCGAATGGTCTTACACCAGCGTTTCTCGATTTATAAACTTTAATTTATTTAGGATAAAACGGTTTGCTTACAGAGATGGTTGAAAAGGGTTTTTCGAACATTTTTTATCAGTTAGTGTACATTGGATAGCATTCATTCATTCATTTTTTATATGATTTTGGTATCTAAAGGGTGAAATAATTATTTTGGTGTAATATACACAATAAATAATGAGATCAGTAGGCCTATATATATTAGGATTTGTACTTTTAGCGCCGTATTACATAGCATATGAACGAGGGTAACATTAAAATGATTTTATTTAGATGTTTTTTTTATACCTAAAGGGTTAAATAATTAAGCATCCTGTTTAGCATTATTCCGTCTCCTTCGCCGCCGCAAAATCTTGCGGGCACAATATCCTTTGGACCGTTGGATGGATCTCATTCAAATGTTATTGGGTGGTTCTTTGGGTATTTCTGGTGATGTGATTAACTTTTGTGAAGAATTCTGTAAAAATAGAATGGCTGACGGAGGACATATTAAAGAAATGGTACCCGAACAGCTTTTGATATGGTGGTTCTCTAGGTTTTTTTGATGATCGGAATAACTTTGGGGAATAATTATTGAAAAACAAGATGGCTGACGGAAGACATCTTGAAAAAAATGTTTACTTAGATTTTAATGTTTTATTGCCGTAAACAGTCACACCTGTATCAGAAATTGAATAAGAAAAAAAAATTCCTTGCAGATATGGTGCTACGTGCTTAAGCGTGTGTCGATGGAAAATGTCTTATTTTTAGCTACATTAGACAACGTTACAATGAAAGTGTATCATTCAAATGTTTGTATTTATATGACTTTGGTGCCTGAAGATGTATAATTTGTGTATAATAGCCTCGTAAAATGTAGAGATAAGATGATATGTTATTATTGTATTTTCAGTTACATCGGATATCATTACGATGATGATATTATATATTATTGAAATGCTTATATTTATATGATTTTGGTGCCTAAGGGTTAAATAATTGTATTTTTGTATGCAATCTACAAAGAAGATATCGGTACACCAGATAATTCTTCAGGTGTTTAGCCTTCATTGGAAATGATATATTACAAAATATTGTGATACATCTGCTTTTTAGGCAGGCTGTGTTTTTTCTCAAATGATTAAACTTGTCAAATCTGTACAGAAATGTCGCAACTTTCACACTTTTTGGTATATGATGCACTTTCGTATCTTTTGGAATGGGTGCTCCCATTAATTTTTTTCGGTTTCGATGATGCTCTACTATAGTCCTATACATACGCTAAAATTAGGTTTCTTGCTGGAAGAAAATAAACTAGAAACAGCGGATCAATATAGATATTTGTTAATTTGGTGTGGTGTATAATGATAAACATATTAGCCAATCAACACATCTTTGCGCAATCTGTGTTTTTACATCTGTGTAAGTTATATAGTGTATTACCCGTCGAGGCCAGATTTTGGTGTCTGCCGTAACTCGGAAACAGTTATGTCACATTACAGCACGGTAAGCTGTGCACGGCTCCACGCGCAGCAGGTCATCGTGGATACCACTGGGAATCCCATGAATGGTTTAGTCAACGCTGAGACAATGAGTATTTTAGCCAACGGTGTCAACATTTAGAATTACTCCAGTATTTGTGATTATTTAGTCCCCCCCCCCCCACTATGTGGAATGCGAAGAGGAGCGGTCTACAAAATAAAATGATGTGAAATAAATGGGGTTTTAGGCCATTTTTGTGCATATATAGGCTGAACTGGGCCAGGAGAACCTCCTGAGGATGATAAGATGAATGAGATGACACTTCCCTTCAGACACAGGACTCGAAATTCGAACCCTGGCTGTCTGAGGCCGAGCTCGCTACTTTTCGGTCACGGAGGGTCTACATATAATGTAGTTGGCAATGGTCCTGACAGTGTACTTGAAACGTACGGTGCGATTTATGGTTTTAATTAGCAAACACAACGGGGTTTTCTGTGGCCGTGATAACCATATTTTGTTCGCACACACTCGGCTAGTGCCAGTGATCTCCACCGTAATCAAGCATACTTACCTGGCACAGGGGATACCGTGATGACGTAGGCAGTTCCTCCAAAAGTCTATCTGCCTTTTTGTATTCAAAATGAAAAAAAAGTGGCTCAATCGCAAGGAGAATATATATGATCTTTTAGGGCATTTCTCCCCATTACCTGGAGGATAAGGATTATTGTGATGTTGAGGATTCTAATGTGGGCGAGTTGATAATGGCCGTGGAGGGGTTTTTGTCCCATTGTGCAGAGAACAGATGCATTCCCGACCCGCCCACTGTGTCCAGAGATATGTGCCGGACAGGTCATTGATGGCGAATGCTTTGAGATGACGACAGAGCTGTTCAAGGCCGACTGGATGCCGGGACAACCTGATTGACGTTGGCCCTGCATCCAGGTGACGTTCCGTGATCGTCTCGTCATGCAGCACGAGATACACATTCGCACACATGACAACATGAGCATGTCATCAAATGTCGGACTGTGGTGTCAACTTTTTCATCTGAGCTGGCAGCCCAGAAAATGCAAAACATTGCCCCAATGATGATTAGATGTTGGCCCAACATCTAATCAACATTTGGTAAAGGCTCAGTGCTCGCTGGGAGCACGGCCATAATATAAACACCTTTCTGTTTTGGGGAGTACATTATATAATCTGTCTTTTCAACCTGTGTTTCCGCGCCGCCGGTCGCGACAAAGCCTCCACACCTCTCTGTTGCATAATGCATGTCAGAATCGGCATATCTCTGTGTCACCAGCGCGAAATATTTCTGCTCGTACATCAGCAGTTGTAGTTGCACACAGCCGCTCGCCTGAGATCACTCTTGGACTGACAGCGATGATGTGACAATCCCATGACGAGAATTTATTGTTGCCATGGTGACAGAAGTGACCCAGTACAGCACTTAACGCTTGGCGTCAAACACAGTATCCGTTAGCAACTGTTACACAGCTGAGATCGTGTAAACTACATCACTCATCCAAGTGATCATGCTCCTGAATTACTCTTTTATCAGACAGAATGCCATACCTGCTCAATTCTTCTCCTATTATTATTATTATTAATATTATTATTATTATTATTTTTATTATTATTATTATTATTATTATTATTATTAAGTCGTCCAAACTTAAAGTAATCCTAAAGCAACTTTTTTATCTTATTATAATACTGCTAGTTGTCACTCAGTTTACAAGTAATCGACTTCAAACCTTGGCACCATGATCCTTAGATATACATGTACAAAAGTAAATCCATTGTATCTGGATCTATCCGGGATTTTATAAATCCACTATGTGTACCAAAGTCGGTGCAATGATGTACATGTCGGTTGAAGGCCCATTTTTTGGAAGAATGGAGAGTCGCCATTCACAATGGGGCTCTGTTATCAGGGACTCTTGCTTTATAGGGGTGGAGTGTACTGGGCTTCTCCACCAGCTTGATCCTCTGAATGCCATGTACATTTACTAATTAAAATACATATATCCAATAATGTTTCATTGACGGGCCAGCGTCGCAGACAGTGGCCTAGCATTGAATCAACATTGGGTATTTGATATGATATGGACAGTAGAAACCTCCTAAATACTACATTTTACTATTGAATTAAAAGTCGCGAATTCTGCAAATGTTGCAAAAGTCGTAAACGTAGCAAACAGTCGCAAATGATCGTAATGGGGTCGCAAATTGTCGCAAACGGTCGCAAATAATGGCAAATGGTCTCAAATGGTCGCAAACGATCGCAAATGGTTGAAAATGGTCGCAAATGGTCGAATCAGTCGCAAATAGTAGCAAACGGTCGCAAGCAGTCTCAAGCGGTCTCAAACGGTCGCAGATGGTCGAAATGTTAGCAAACGGTACCAAATGGTAGCAAATAGCATCAAACGGTCGCAAATCTCGCAAAGTTGCAAATATCGCAAATGTCTCAAAAATGTTGTAAAAGTCGCAATTGTCGCAAAAGGCGCAAATGTTGCAAAAGTCACTATAGTTGTAAATGTCGTAAAAACTAAGTTCAAAATGAACGTCCAAAGTTTATTACTGTTACTTGTCACAGTTGTCTCTAGTTATTATTATTATTATTATTATTATTATTATTATTATTATTATTATTATTATTATTATTATTATTATTATTATTATTATTATTATTATTATTATTATTATTATTATTATTATTATTATTATTATTATTATTATTATTATTATTATTATTATTATTATTATTATTATTATTATTATTATTATTATTATACTAGACGCATTCTTCCCCTCTAAACGGATCTGACACTGTCATCCACCGTTTAACTGTTAACATGATTAATTAGAGACAAATCAAGATGAAATAACTGTCAGTTTCATAAAGAGAAGACGTATATGTCCGCATATTCAGCCCTGCTCTGTGAGGCCAGTCAATGCCTTTGTTTGATGGAAACCTTTTAACAGAATTCTATTGAGCCATTTCCCGCAATGACAGGTAAATATCGCTCTTCTCCACTCAAATCGCCATCTTTAGTGTAGGGGCCTACATCGTATAGTACATGTATTGTAAACATGTGGTATGCTTTGCCTTTGATAAGTTCTTACTAAACAATTATTGTTTGCCGTAAGGCTATTGTTCTCGGTGCAGAACTTCATCCATATTACGACATAGATAATACATCATAGATAATACCGTATATTTCTTTTTTCTACCCGTTAGTACCACCCCAATCGGTCCAACATACGACGCCAGTTTTGACTATTGCTCTAACATGGTCTAACAGATTGAATTCATAATTGAGTGATTTTTTTCAATCATTTAAATGTAATCACAAAAGCTTTAAATTAAAACTGAATGCGGCACAATTAACTGGTGAATTAAATGAATTTATAATCACAATACATGTAAAACTTCACTAAGGAAAATGATGACTGCGACCAGAGCATGAGTGGTTTACACACGCTGTGTTCGTTATTATATCTTGTCACGTAACAGTGAGGTTTAAGTGTAATTCTCAAGACGACGTGATGGGAATAAGTGCTGTTTTGTGAACAATTTAAATGATTTGCGCCACCATCATTATTGTTTCCCTCTCGTTTAGCCCTTTTAGACGTCTAATTAGCTCCTGAGCGTTACATGTCCACATACAGCACTTTAGCTCCAACGGAGTGATATCTTATTTTATTATTTACAAGGTAATCTGGCCTTGTATTTTAAAAGAAAACACCGGGCTGTTCTCTGTTTTCTTTTAACATGGACCCCGCCGCTCCCAACGAGATCTTTCATATAATGTAAAATCATGCACATCCAAATCGCCTTATGCTATTAACAGTAATTATGCATTTTTAGGCTTAGGGCCACGCATCCATCGGCCACCACTATTAGAGTCATAACTTGTTTCCCTTTAATGGAAAGTACATTTTACTTTTTATATGGCCTCTATCACTGTATGAAACTACGCGTTCTCACACCATTTTCGCAATTACAAAAAGTATTTACATTAAATATTGAACGGATCAGTCTTCGAATTAAAATGAATAGCACTGGAACCGACGCCAATTGAACATTTTGGAAACATCGAGCCAGTAATGCTCCTGAAGTTAACCATCAGAGTTCAGAGTTGACCTTTTCCATGACCTCTATGACCTTCATTTTCTTCGATTTTTCTTGTTAGCACAATGTACTCAACATTTTTCAAGCCTATCGCTCTGAAATTTATACCATACAGTATGTAATTCACTGATAGCTCAGTTGAGTTGAGCATGGGCGCAAGTCAGGCGGAATTAGGTGGGGAAAACTATTTTTTTAACGCCATCGAAAAAAATGTTAAATGTACAGGGTTTCCTGGAGGCCCTTTCAGGGGGGAGTTACCCTCCTAAAACTGACCACCCCCCCCCCCCCCAAAAAAAAAAATCGCTTTGCTCGCACAACAGGTCCCCCCCCCAATCACAATGAATCCCCCCTCCCCCCCCAAAAAAAAAAAAAAAAAATCTTCCAGGAAACCCTGATGTATTATTTTATTCATATGTTTGGCCTTGGATTTTAAAAATTATAGTGTAATCTATAAAGTCACCAAATGAAACAACGAGATATAACACCAGGAGGGGCCTCGTCACAGTGTTAGGATCGGCGGGATTCACGGTGCACGCTAAGAATCAGATGTGACCATTGGTTCTAGGATTCTTCTAACCCAATTTGAAAATATCTCTGGATGTGATTCCGGTTATCTCGCAGACCTGTATTTGTTAATATTGTACATTAATATGCTGCTCTGACTCACATCAACGATCCATAATAGTTTGATTACTAGCAAACATAACTACCGGTCTGCAAGTGTACTGAGAATAATCAGCTCCAGGCAGGGAATGAAGTGACTAAAACGTACGGCCGGTAAAGCTTACAGCTAATGTAGTCAGTCAGCTGTGAAGCTTTTATGTCGTTTATGCATCAAGCGTAACTAAATATACCAGTTTTGCTAGAATTCATGACTAATTGTATTATTTGATTTTGTCAAATTTGTACTTACTCGTATGGAACTGCATTTGGAATATGTAATTGAATACCCCAATCCTCTGTTGTACGTGTTTGGTACGTTTACCTAAGAATACATTGTTATACGTGTTTGACAAGTTTATCTAACACTGTTGTGAGATAATCTACGTTATCTTGGGTCTAAGTGAAATCTCACGTTATTTGCATTTAAATTTTCACCCACTTGAAGTTGTGTCTCGCTACCGCGATCCACAACAAGGGTTGCGACACTTGGAGTGTTTGTGAGGTTATAATAATCTGAATATAGGGTATTTGTTTTCAAAATGGTTTTTGAATTGCCGCTAGAATTTCATTATCCTCCCACAGCCACACAAGTCTTCGTCGCATATAGTCATGGAAATTGAAATAGGTATTTTCATCATTTCTATGGGTAATTTCGTATTTTTCAATGAAATAGTACCTAGGTCAGGGCGAAAAAACTTATCTGTTTAGTGACTGACGAGTTACGCAGATGGGTCGAAGGAGCCATCTATTTTCAAACACATTTGTTGTCGCCATTTAGTGACATTTGGTGGTTAAAAGTCGTCACATTCCCCCCAAATATTCGCGGGCCTTTTAAGAGAATATTGACTATATTCTAAAATAGGAGTTGCATGTACATATTTTCGCAAATATTCTAATGTGGGTAAATGTAGCTCGAATATATTGAATATAGTAAAAATAACATTACATTATTTGCGCTCAAACGATAAAACAACAAAAATGCATTCTTAAAAAAATCAAATTATAAATTGAGTTAGTTAATAATATCTAGATTAGAATAAGCTTTAGTTATAATATGGTGGTGTGCATATTTTAAATATAAATATTACATTAATCTACATCAATTCTTACATGAAGAGCAACATAAAAGCCTTTTAAACGAATGCCACCTACTTTGATAACATCAGCAATTAGTTTAGAGATACATTCACACCATGACAACTAGCCTGCACTCAACAAGAAGATAATAATACGCATTGCCTCACTTATGTTGCCGTCTAATGTCTAAATTGTGGAACTAATTATCATCGTGATAAACACAGTTGCTAAAGGAATAATTGTTGCTGATGGCTGAACGTCCATTATTGACTAACTAACAACATCAAGAAGAGCGTTGCAACAGGCGCACATATACGGCGGCTTGTGCATGCTGCTGTAGGTGGCAGCATCGTTTCTGCACACGCTGGCAATCTGCACACTGTTGTCTGCTCTTTCATAAGACTGGCTATAATGACAGCGCTTCCGCCACACCTGCCAATCACATCTACTGCCAACCAATCAGCTTCTCTCTCGAGGTACATTGTCATGGAGGGGAGATGTAGAGAGAGGCTGGCGTCCACACCCAGTACGATCCATACGCGATCCCACCAGGATAAATTTGTGCCACCCCCACCGAGACTGGTCAAATGGTACAGGCCAGAAACTATTAAAAATGTATCACTTGTCGAGATGAATACTATGACCTGCTAAATATTATTATTCTAAGTAAGTGGATCACTAATCATAGACGTTTCGAATATTTTGAAAGGGGAACATCACTATTATTTCGCGAGAAAGTGAGTGTGAGAAGCGCTGGTTGAGAGACAGTCAGAGATGTGAAGTGTGGGGGTGTGATGATGTCATGGATAATCTGCTGGACATAATTGCCGCCTAGGTTTATAAGGCACTTCTCGTCGTTACCGGCAGTGAGCAGACAGTCCCGGTGTGATCGTGAGTCAGCCTAGTAACTGGTTGTCTCCTCATCTGTTCTCTTGTATTTGTATTTGTCACCAGAATCCATCACTTCTGCTTGTGCCACTGTTGGTTGTGAACGCAGGGCTTGGCCCTTGGCGGCTGTGACACAGAGCGCAGTACTTCTCGCTCGTTCTAACCATGGTCTACAAGATGAGGAATAACTTGCAGAATCGGATTAAAACGTGGTTACGCTGCTTGACATGCTTACTGGTGGCTGGCCAAGTTGGAGCCTGTGGAAAAGATCCCGTTAAACTGACTATTAATGGGCAGATAACACCTGACCAATCCCCTTCAATTCTTGTTCAAGTACTGCCCATGGATACATCAGGAGATGTGCTTAAAGAATGTAGCACAGTGAATTCAACTGAACTGGGTTATTTTAGCTTGGCGACGTACGTCCCAGGTGAGTGTTTACTGGAAAGCTGTGATTTACGATTTAAGTTTATCAAACATAATTCTCAGCCAGAAACGCAACAACTCTCCTTGGTTTCTTCTGACACTAACGATAACCCTGACGACTCTCTGCACTACACTATTACTCAAGACACCAATAACAAGATACAGTTACTAGCTACTCATGTCTTTACCTTGAAACATACTTCACATAGAGTTACCAGAGATGTGGACTACTGGATGGACGAGCAAGATGATGATGACGTTGATAAACGCAGTTGGAATGCTAACGATATGTCATGGTTGAAGAGAAGTTGGCTGGATTCTGGATCACAATGGTTGAAACGGGCACCACAGATGGACACTTATTATTATGAGGCTCCTCAAGAGAAGCGTGGGTGGAATGATGGGTGGCTAAAACGTACTAGATGGAACGACGTCAACATGCCTTGGCTACGTAAACGTGCTTGGGAACATGCAAACACAGACTGGCTGAAACGAAGTTGGCAAGGCGCTGATGTCGGATGGCTTAAACGAGGTTGGAGTAACGATGTTTCCTGGTTGAAGAAAAGGAGCCTTCCTGCCGAGGATATGGCGTGGCTTAAGCGCAGTTCACGGCCTCAATACGACATGATGCTCGATCCACAGAAGCGACTGTGGGGTGATGCTGGTGTTAACTGGATGAAAAGATATGATGCTGCCGCTGATGATGACGATATATATGAACAACCGATTAAACGTTTATGGAACAACGCTAACACCGAATGGATTAAGCGTGATGCATTTGGCCGACACGTCTACAGAGTGAAAAGAGGTACCCAAGAAAACAGCAAGAGTGGACTAACAGTACGGCCTTTAACCCAGACCACATTGAATCAGCTTGAAAATAATGACATAATCCATTCACTTAAGCATAACGAGGTTAACAAAAATTCAAAATTACAAAAATCTAGGTCAAATTTGTCCAATTCAAGTGCAATAGCGGTTAGCAAGAAAAGCTGGCAAGGATCAGGGATGAGCTGGATTAAAAGGTTAGATCCAAATGAATTAAAGAGAGCGTGGCATGAATCTGGTATGGGGTGGATTAAAAAAAATAATGCTGAAGAGCCAACTGATAAAAGAGCATGGCATGAATCTGGTATGGGTTGGATTAAAAGAGACAATTCCGATGATCCAACTGATAAAAGGGCTTGGCATGAATCTGGTATGGGTTGGATTAAAAGAGATAATCTTGACGACCCATCAGACAAGAGAGCTTGGCATGAATCTGGTATGGGTTGGATTAAGCGAAATAATGCTGAAGAGCCAACTGATAAAAGAGCATGGCATGAATCTGGCATGGGTTGGATTAAAAGAGACAATTCCGATGATCCAACTGATAAAAGAGCATGGCATGAATCTGGTATGGGCTGGATCAAAAGAGATAATACTGATGATCCAACTGATAAAAGAGCATGGCATGAATCTGGTATGGGTTGGATTAAAAGAGACAATGCCGATGATCCAACTGATAAAAGAGCATGGCATGAATCTGGTATGGGTTGGATTAAAAGAGACAATGCCGATGATCCAACTGATAAAAGAGCATGGCATGAGTCTGGCATGGGTTGGATTAAACCAGACAATGTCGATGATCCAACTGATAAAAGAGCATGGCATGAATCTGGCATGGGTTGGATTAAACGAGATAATGCCGAAAATCCAACTGATAAAAGAGCATGGCATGAATCTGGTATGGGTTGGATTAAACGAGATAATGCTGAAGATCCAACTGATAAAAGAGCATGGCATGAATCTGGTATGGGTTGGATTAAAAGAAATAATCCTGATGATCTAACAGATAAAAGGGCGTGGCATGAATCTGGCATGGGTTGGATTAAAAGAGACAATGCTGATGATCTAACGGATAAAAGAGCATGGCATGAATCTGGTATGGGTTGGATTAAACGAGATAATGCCGATAATCCAACTGATAAAAGGGCATGGCATGAATCTGGTATGGGTTGGATTAAAAGAGACAATGCCGATGATCCATCTGATAAAAGGGCATGGCATGAATCTGGCATGGGTTGGATTAAAAGAGACAATGCCGATGATCCAACTGATAAAAGAGCATGGCATGAATCTGGTATGGGTTGGATTAAAAGAGACAATGCCGATGATTCAACTGATAAAAGAGCATGGCATGAATCTGGTATGGGTTGGATTAAAAGAGACAATGCCGATGATTCAACTGATAAAAGAGCCTGGCATGAATCTGGTATGGGTTGGATTAAAAGAGACAATGCCGATGATCCAACTGATAAAAGAGCATGGCATGAATCTGGTATGGGTTGGATTAAAAGAGACAATGCTGATGATCCAACTGATAAAAGAGCCTGGCATGAATCTGGTATGGGTTGGATTAAAAGAGATAATGCTGATGATCCAACTGATAAAAGAGCATGGCATGAATCTGGTATGGGTTGGATTAAAAGAGACAATGCCGATGATTCAACTGATAAAAGAGCATGGCATGAATCTGGTATGGGTTGGATTAAACGAGATGATAAAAGTGGTGTGAATGTGAAAAATGCTGATGTTATAAATCGTGTTCGAAGAAGTATCGATGGTGTCAAGAAGAGAGGGTGGCAGGGATCTGGCATGAGCTGGATTAAGAGAGATGGTGTAAATGATCAAACTAAGAAAAGAGCATGGCAAGAATCTGGTATGGGTTGGATTAAGCGAGATAATACAGATAATCCAGCTGATAAAAGAGCATGGCATGAATCTGGTATGGGTTGGATTAAAAGAGATAGTGAGAATGATGTAAAAGACAAAAAAGCATGGCATGAATCTGGCATGGGTTGGATTAAACGAGATAATGTCGATGCTCCAACTGAGAAAAGAGCATGGCATGAATCTGGTATGGGTTGGATTAAAAGAGACAATGCCGAAAATCCAACTGATAAAAGAGCATGGCATGAATCTGGTATGGGTTGGATTAAAAGAGACAATGTCGATGATCCAACTGATAAAAGAGCATGGCATGAATCTGGTATGGGTTGGATTAAAAGAGACAATGCCGAAAATCCAACTGATAAAAGAGCATGGCATGAATCTGGTATGGGTTGGATTAAAAGAGACAATGCCGAAAATCCAACTGATAAAAGAGCATGGCATGAATCTGGTATGGGGTGGATTAAAAGAGATAGTGAGAATGATGTGAAAGACAAAAAAGCATGGCATGAATCTGGCATGGGTTGGATTAAACGAGATAATGCTGCTGAACCAACTGATAAAAGAGCATGGCATGAATCTGGTATGGGTTGGATTAAGAGAAATAATGCTGATGAACCAACTGATAAAAGAGCATGGCATGAATCTGGCATGGGTTGGATTAAACGAGATAATACTGATGAACCAACTGATAAAAGAGCATGGCATGAATCTGGCATGGGTTGGATTAAAAGGGATGGAGCGAATGATGATCAAAACAACAAAAGGGCATGGCATGAATCTGGCATGGGCTGGATTAAGAAAAGGGATGATAAAAATGTTAATGATAAACGGGAAGGATCTGGTCTTACAGATTTGAAACAACAGACACAAACGGAAGAGGTACCTAATAAATCTATTGTTTTGGTAGAGGGGGCAAAGCTTGGTAATGATAGGCGCGCATGGGGTAGTGAAAATACAAACAACACAAAAAGAGATAAATTGTCACAGGATATTCCACATACAAATTCTAAATCACAAGTGGAACAAAAAGTCTGAGCGATAGGGTTTTGAATTAAGCTTTGAGGTTATTGACGATCTCCACCAGAAGACGCGTTTGGAGATTTATAAAGTTATGAAGCACACTATTACATTTGTCAGAATCATTTTCTGTTCACATCGACACATTGGCTCAGTCTTTTATGAAGTATTAACTTTTTTGAACATGCAGGAGCTGTTCCATACCATTTCACGCAGAAAGTTTATCCACAGCATGTTCATTAATTGTTTCCTTCTCCCAGTTATTATCTTTCAATAATTGAAATATCAAAGCCGAGAAACAGACAATTTCCCAGGTGTGAAAGGTCGAACAAATATAATAGCTGTGTATTGTACTAGTCATTTGATGATATGATTATTTTTCACCGGCATTTCGCCGCGTAATCTCTTGATGACCTGAATGTATGGACACCCATTATTAGGAGAGAACTGTGTAATCATGGTAATGTAAAGATATTGTGTTCCACTGCCACATTGATGCTAATGTTACCCATTACCTGTGGACCCTTCGGTCTATACTCAGCCAATTAGCCAGAACAGTTGGAGACTTCCGCCCTGTGAATATGAGTTCGTTATTTAACCCCGGTCTGTTGGCGTTATCTCAGAAACTCTCTTTTGTCTTTGTCACTATGAATTAAAGCTCAATTCTCGGTGCGAACACAAACGACCGTTAATCTGGTATCGTGCTGGCACGCTGCACAGGTGATCGCCGGCGTCTGGGGAGGGGGGGGGGTTGTTAACCCCTAGAGCACTGAGATATTTAATTTAAATTTTCAGTCACTTTAAATTGTGTCTCGCTACCGCGATCCACAACTTCAAGTGACTGAAAATTTGTGTTTTTCGTGAAATTTAAGTCCCAACATCATTATCAATGTTTTAAGATTGAAGGCATGTTTTACTTTTAACAACTGGTTATACATGTGCTAAGGAAAACACAGAATGTCTACTGTGGTCGACATCAGTGCTCTGAGGGTTAACAAAACTGACTGATGAGAGTGACCGTAAACCGCGTTCACTCTTTCTCTCATTCTCTCTCTTTCTCTCTCTCCCTCTGATGTGAAACCAGATAAAAAGTGCCAGTCTACTTCATCGATGCTAACCAACTCGCCATGTGGCTAGCATTAAACTAAACATTACAACTACTTAGTGTGCTGTTTATTAAATATGCAGCAATAATGCCGCGGCTTGTGAACGTGCTTTTAGTGCAGCTTGGGCTCAGGCCAGGCATGCTTGACATGATGATAATAATGAAAGTGGACTTTCTCGCGAGTTGACCTTAATAAACTTTCTGGACCATTAGGGGCCAATCATTTAATATACCGTTAACGTTCACATATTTTACCCATTTATTATGTTTACCAATAATATTGTGAAATGTATTGTGCACCTGATTATATATATTGAAGCTATAATTGCATTTATTGATCTCGTTAGTGCTGATATGAAATGCTTTGCCCTTAATGGACCAATGTCTAAATGACGAGAGAAGTTAATTTGTAGGCCTTGATGAGAAGCCTGTTGTAGTGGTAAATGCCAGAGGTGTTGGCTAATGTCTTTCTGTCGTGACTTTCTATGTGACCTCTACGGAAATTGGCCAGTGATTTCTGTGGTCATTGTTTGAAGGTGTGAATAGATCACACGGATTACAACTTCATAAATACATAAAATAACCACCTCACCTACAATAGAAACAGTCACTATCAATGCTCGTCAACATTGTAAATCACTGCTAGTCAATCAAGAGCAATATTCATTAGAAAAAGTATGAAATGTACAATGATAAAATTGTTGTCAGGAAACAGTAAACCAGTATCATCGATAGCTATTATTGTTTTTGTAGTTTGTTTATTACCAGGTGATAACTGGAGCTATGGTCTAAACAATTTCAGTAACATTTTGCACTTCATTCGACGCCTTATTTTATCAAGTGTTACTATTTATTCTTGCAAATGTATTTAGTTATTTAACCATCATTTTTTTGCATCCTTTTCACATGTAGCTCATTGTTATCTCTTTTTTTATTATTCCTGCGAATTTGAAACACATCCAAAGTTATCTGAAGGTCACATGTTTTATTTATTTTGCTTATGTTCATTTATTTAACATTGTAAGCGTAATTTATGATGCATTCATGCGCCTAATGTTTACAGAGGATATAATTTAACAACTCTTTTTGGACGAGTCTTAAAATACACAACGGTGATATTATCATATATTACATTGTTATCCTGTTGTTACTGTTTACTTCTAAATAACTGACGATATTCTAATATATACCCGTTATGTCGATCACAGTGTTGTGTTGTTATCTGATTTTATTAAGTACATCTTAGCTATTTTCAAAGCTCAGTGATACCACGTGTTATTTTTCCAATTCACGTGTTAGTCCCACATGTATTTGAACATTGTTTTCAGAATAAATAGGTGATATGTAATAAACTAGTCAAACCACATATGAATTCCTCACACAAAACATCGTATGAACTTGAATTTCAACAAATGTTATCAGAATTTTCGAACCGCTGCATACTATTAACAGATTGTTAAAAATGGTGGTAAATGTTGTATAGCATTTCCAGCTGGCATGTGCATTATGTGGGAATATGTGTGACTGCACGGTAAACACAATGTACGTCAGGGCGTCAAATAAACCTGTATCATGAAGCAACAGACAAAATGTGTCAGTCTATGTTGATCAAGAGGTATTTTTCCAAATAAAAATGCTCTTTATTTAAGCATTGTCTTGTGGACCATTGCAGTGGTTGCTGGTTTAGTAAAAGGCACGATTCTCCACATTTTTTTGTATTATCAAAAGTAGTTTTCTAGGAGAAGAAATTTATTTGTGGGGCTTTAATTTATTATCTGATGCTAATTATGAAGCCGGCTAGATGTTGAACGTGATTTCATGTGATACTATCTTGCACGATACATTGGGCCTACGCTGGCCTACCATTTACAATGTCCTGATTAAACACGAAGCGTTGGCCTAGCACTGAGTCCGTATTGAGCCAACACTCCATTTTTAATCAGGATCACCATACCTGTCATGTAGACCACGCTTGACGTTGTCAACTACCTGTATGTCCCACAGCACACACCACATCCTGTGCCATCATTGGCTCAGAGACGGGTGAATGTCTCTCACTTTGATCCAACAATCAACCGAAATTTGTCCAGCATTGCGTGCTTTCGTAGTAACTCTAGTGGATAGGTTTGTTCCGCCACTGTCCTAATCAACAGTTCTATTCTATAAACGGCTTCTCAGCTAATGGAAAATGCCGTATGTTGTTAGCACCTTTCCATATAATGCGTTATGATCGCGGTAGAAACCAGTCCCACACAATTAAACAATTCGTCTCACATTATATCCGATAAAGCAAAGAAAGATATTCACACTTAACATCAAATGTCTTAAAATTAGGCGAATAGTTGAATAATTAATTCCACTGTTATAACAATGATCAGGTGAAATTATCGTTTTCGCAGAGTTGACTTAGCTACATTTGTGGATTCTGCGGAGAAAATCGTTTGTTGCCATTTTAGAGTCCATTATATCCATCCTTTTCTGTGCTGCGTTAGTTCGATGGAAATATTTTCATTTCACCGATGCCTTCGATTCGAGATTTTGCGTGGATGAAAATGAATTGTCAATCCTTCAACTGGAATAAGACGAATTGTGCAATTAAATTATCTATTTAAATGCGACCCTCGCGCCACAGTCATGATATTTGGGTTCGTAAATGCACCTGTAGCGTGCAGACGGTTAACGTGCTGGCCTCCGCTAATGCGCTAATGGGGCGGATTGCAAATAATTCATTGAACGTGTCGTCCTGAAATACATGCGGTTAGCCATCCAGATAGCTATAGGTGCTGGTAATTTGTGGCTAGTTATAGCTACTCATAAAGTGTATTTACATACATGGCATATGCAGAAAACACATGATATCGCACTAAGTACTGGTTTTACTTGCATTCATTTTAGATTACTATAGAAGAACATTTTTATGTGATTAATATGTTAATTTATTCCTTTACAGTAATACGTAATGGTTACACGCATGATGGATGTGGTCTGACCGTCGCGAAATAATCTGTTTCATCTGATATTCCACATTAAGTGCTGATCATTTCCAACAGAAAGTAATGCTTGTCGTGCAAGATGTATGAGCAATGGTCGCGCATTTCCTCTTTCCCCTTTGACGGAGTAAAAAGATGCCGATTAGTCTCTAATTGCCGGGGTAAAGGCCCTGTCAAAGCTAATCTACACGACAAAGGACGCACCACAATATATGAGGCATTTCAGGGTGCGCCATGGTCCATGGTGCAAATCAAGCCCATTCTCAATCAAGCCTTGTCATCTCGTCTCAAAACACGATGTTTTCCAGGAAAAAACATATATTTGTGTGATACATATCGTATTTTATCTGGATTTTCCACCAGCGAATCAGATTTATTAGCTTTAATTTTTAGGTTAATGTCTTATTACTATTGAGCCAATGCTAGGCTACAGATGCGCTTTTTGGGCAAAACACTGAAACATTTTTTTTTATTCAAAATTTTCTCGTGGAGTAAGTACCCCGGCTAATTTCTGAAATGGGCTTTTTCGCAATATCCAAACCTACCGCTACGACACAATTCTCATATGATTATGTATATCCCCATGTCTAATATATTGATAAATCGCCATGTCTAATATACTGTTAATCAGATGCTAAATGTGGAGAGTGGAGACTGATATTTACCATGCAATTATGAAATTTAGTTAAAAAAAATTACAATGTAGCTTTTCAAACTCAAAAATCTAATAATACGTTAACGTGATACGTTGACTCTTTAGCACGGAGTGCACCAGTCCAACATTTTTTTCCATTGCGTCACTTAATGCTGTGCTGCTTTGCCTTTAACTGGATTGTTGAAAAAAACATATAGAAAAATGTGTCAAAAAATAGTATAGTTATTTAATATTTTAAACAGATGCACACTGCAGAAGAACGATCAAATGTTAATCAATGCTCACCAACTTGAAGTTGTGGGTCGCAGTATGTTGGTGTAATGTTGACTTGGTTAGCCAAAATTATACTAACACCTATACTGGTGGGCCAACATTATACCAACACCTATACTCTTAGTTTTTGTCAAGCCTCGTCGAGCGAGCACCTTGTGTTGGCTCAGAGCTAGACGAACGAAAGTCGAAACGAACGTAAGTCGAAAACGGAGATCGTGGGTTCATCCCTTGCTCTAGTATTCAAGTTTCAAAGAAACAAAATGTTTCTTCCTCGCTCACTTTTAAAGATTCAGTATTGTGGGGAGCCTCCGTGACCTAGAGACAGCGTGCTCGGCCTCAGACCGCCAGCTCTCGAATTTCGAATCTTGTGTCTGGAGGGCAGTGTCATCTCATTCATCTCACCATCGTCAGGAGGTTCTGCTTGTCCAGTTTAGCCTATATAATTTATGCCCAAAGTGACCCAAAACCCCATTCATTCATTCATTCATTCATTCATTCATTCATTCATTCATTCATTCATTCATTCATTCATTCATTCATTCATTTATTCATTCGTTCATTTTTTAGACAAACGATATACAGAAGTGTGTCCAAAATAAAGAATATTTATAATTTGAAACAAATGCACATTGCCGAGAAACGAATGCTACTGAATTTTCACCCACATTATGCAAACACGTATACTCAACGTCATTGGACAATTTAAAAACACACGGGACCAGTTCGAAAATGAGCAGATCAGATTCAAAATGCCTTTGCTCTGACATAACGGTGTCCTTGTAACCATGCCATCGACATGTACAGATATATTATACCAAATATTAAGGAAGTGATGAATGTTACAGGATGCATGGAGATATATTTTTGACAGTACACATTTGCGTTGAACCTAGTGGAACATGATTATAACATTCGTATCATCTTCCCAACCAACGAATCCCTAGTGCCGAATTTGTTTGGGTATAGGCATGTACTGTACTTGGCGATTTAAAGTGAATTCTGACAGCGTACTAGTGATGTGGGTCCATTCGGCACTTTGTCTGGTCATAGGCTACTTAAAATTTTAATAATCCTCAAATCTTAGAGTTGCATTTAAGTTAAGTTATAGATAATTTTGAACTACTTTATGACCGCGTTTCAATTAGTAGGCTACATGTTATTCTCTACAAAGATTTGTTATTAGCATGTCAACGAGATTTAATATATTATTAACAACAGCATCATTTTTGTTCTTTTGCCGTTTAAATGTTTTCTTTTCAGGAGAGTAGACTCATTCTTTGTCGTTCAACTTCCCAGTGAGGTTGCCTACCTCCGATCTAATACCATATCTACACAAAATTACCTGATGCTTCAATAAAAGATTAGCGCTAAAGACTTTCTTCTAGTTCCTAAAAAAATGCACATTATTTCCCATATTTCATTGTGTATTGTACAAATGTGAACACATTGATATTTTAGTCCGTTGTTCTATCGTGTCCGCCTAATTTTTTATAATAATACGGATCTGATTTGTTTTTTTTTCGCCCTTTTGGCACCTGTTTCAATTACCATAATCAGGTTATCAAGAATAGTGCTGAAATATATTGCACTTTTCTTTTTAAATACCCGCTACTGCTGCTGTTGCCGCCGTCGCCACCACTAGTACTACTACTACTACTACTACTACTAGATGCTCCAATGTAGATAGGTGACCCCACCTGTCTTATGCATTGTTACCAAATAAAGGAGGTGTAAGAGCCGCCCCACTTGATATACATGCATTGTCTGCTTTATATGGGCTTCATACAAGGCCAACGTTAGGGGACCTTGGCCGTGTATTGAACTGGTCATCTTTGACCCTACGTGTCATGCTTGCTGAGACAGAGAGTGCGAAGAGAGCAGACGGCAGTACGCATCTTAGCTGAGACTAACACCTCTTATCCAGCCAGGAGAAGCTCTGCCAGTGCTGGCTCAATGCTGTGCCAAAATGCCCCATGATTGTTGTTCGCCGTGTTATAGCGCGTGTCACCACACCTTATACAGCGCAGCATCCGACTTACCCAGCACACTGGTGGAAGCCATTGTGGTGGCTGGCCTGCTTATATCAATGGCGGACTCTCCCACGCCAAGAGGATGAGGCCTCACGACATCTCTACTGTTATACCCTGATTGCTTGATAGGCAATTTCCCTGTGAAATACTTGGAAGTCTTCCCCTTGATTATGGGTGAACCGTGCGCAGATATGCGGCACTGCCGAGGAGAAAAATCTGAGGGAGACGAAAAGCCGCGCAACTGCCCGGGGTGGGTGCTCATAGACACTAATGAAGTCCGTCTTACAAAGAAAACTGGAGAACAACGTCAAAATGGACTGATTGCTGAGAGAGGGGGGAGTCTCTCATTTGCCATCGCGGAATCCCCGATGAGAATTAATTAACCAGGTTAACTAAAGCAAGATAATACATGTAAATAGAGCCATAGACGTAAATCACCAATGTATGTCATCACAGCCATTCTCTCAGTCCTCATGTAATTATGAATATCAGCAGAACGTCACGCGGTATTCAAAAAAAAACGTCAGATTGAGTTACAGCCAACAGTCTGATTTTCAGTGCAGTTTAATCTAGATCATATTATCTGGGTATATGATCTATGGTACGTTAATTATAATGTTCTTTCATGTGAAGGATAAAAAGCTCAGAAATATTTTTAGTTCAGAAAAAAACAATATAGAATGTAGAATATGTTTTCGTGATAATATAAGCTCTTATGGAAATAACTTTAGCCTTCTTACCATGACTAATATAAATAGGGCAGTGTCATCTCATTCATCTCACCATCGTCAGGAGGTTCTGCTTGTCCAGTTTAGCCTATATAATTTATGCCCAAAGTGACCCAAAACCCCATTCATTCATTCATTCATTCATTCATTCATTCATTCATTCATTCATTCATTCATTTATTCATTCGTTCATTTTTTAGACAAACGATATACAGAAGTGTGTCCAAAATAAAGAATATTTATAATTTGAAACAAATGCACATTGCCGAGAAACGAATGCTACTGAATTTTCACCCACATTATGCAAACACGTATACTCAACGTCATTGGACAATTTAAAAACACACGGGACCAGTTCGAAAATGAGCAGATCAGATTCAAAATGCCTTTGCTCTGACATAACGGTGTCCTTGTAACCATGCCATCGACATGTACAGATATATTATACCAAATATTAAGGAAGTGATGAATGTTACAGGATGCATGGAGATATATTTTTGACAGTACACATTTGCGTTGAACCTAGTGGAACATGATTATAACATTCGTATCATCTTCCCAACCAACGAATCCCTAGTGCCGAATTTGTTTGGGTATAGGCATGTACTGTACTTGGCGATTTAAAGTGAATTCTGACAGCGTACTAGTGATGTGGGTCCATTCGGCACTTTGTCTGGTCATAGGCTACTTAAAATTTTAATAATCCTCAAATCTTAGAGTTGCATTTAAGTTAAGTTATAGATAATTTTGAACTACTTTATGACCGCGTTTCAATTAGTAGGCTACATGTTATTCTCTACAAAGATTTGTTATTAGCATGTCAACGAGATTTAATATATTATTAACAACAGCATCATTTTTGTTCTTTTGCCGTTTAAATGTTTTCTTTTCAGGAGAGTAGACTCATTCTTTGTCGTTCAACTTCCCAGTGAGGTTGCCTACCTCCGATCTAATACCATATCTACACAAAATTACCTGATGCTTCAATAAAAGATTAGCGCTAAAGACTTTCTTCTAGTTCCTAAAAAAATGCACATTATTTCCCATATTTCATTGTGTATTGTACAAATGTGAACACATTGATATTTTAGTCCGTTGTTCTATCGTGTCCGCCTAATTTTTTATAATAATACGGATCTGATTTGTTTTTTTTTCGCCCTTTTGGCACCTGTTTCAATTACCATAATCAGGTTATCAAGAATAGTGCTGAAATATATTGCACTTTTCTTTTTAAATACCCGCTACTGCTGCTGTTGCCGCCGTCGCCACCACTAGTACTACTACTACTACTACTACTACTAGATGCTCCAATGTAGATAGGTGACCCCACCTGTCTTATGCATTGTTACCAAATAAAGGAGGTGTAAGAGCCGCCCCACTTGATATACATGCATTGTCTGCTTTATATGGGCTTCATACAAGGCCAACGTTAGGGGACCTTGGCCGTGTATTGAACTGGTCATCTTTGACCCTACGTGTCATGCTTGCTGAGACAGAGAGTGCGAAGAGAGCAGACGGCAGTACGCATCTTAGCTGAGACTAACACCTCTTATCCAGCCAGGAGAAGCTCTGCCAGTGCTGGCTCAATGCTGTGCCAAAATGCCCCATGATTGTTGTTCGCCGTGTTATAGCGCGTGTCACCACACCTTATACAGCGCAGCATCCGACTTACCCAGCACACTGGTGGAAGCCATTGTGGTGGCTGGCCTGCTTATATCAATGGCGGACTCTCCCACGCCAAGAGGATGAGGCCTCACGACATCTCTACTGTTATACCCTGATTGCTTGATAGGCAATTTCCCTGTGAAATACTTGGAAGTCTTCCCCTTGATTATGGGTGAACCGTGCGCAGATATGCGGCACTGCCGAGGAGAAAAATCTGAGGGAGACGAAAAGCCGCGCAACTGCCCGGGGTGGGTGCTCATAGACACTAATGAAGTCCGTCTTACAAAGAAAACTGGAGAACAACGTCAAAATGGACTGATTGCTGAGAGAGGGGGGAGTCTCTCATTTGCCATCGCGGAATCCCCGATGAGAATTAATTAACCAGGTTAACTAAAGCAAGATAATACATGTAAATAGAGCCATAGACGTAAATCACCAATGTATGTCATCACAGCCATTCTCTCAGTCCTCATGTAATTATGAATATCAGCAGAACGTCACGCGGTATTCAAAAAAAACGTCAGATTGAGTTACAGCCAACAGTCTGATTTTCAGTGCAGTTTAATCTAGATCATATTATCTGGGTATATGATCTATGGTACGTTAATTATAATGTTCTTTCATGTGAAGGATAAAAAGCTCAGAAATATTTTTAGTTCAGAAAAAAACAATATAGAATGTAGAATATGTTTTCGTGATAATATAAGCTCTTATGGAAATAACTTTAGCCTTCTTACCATGACTAATATAAAAATCCAAAACGTTCGGATGTTATTATAATGGTATCATTTTTTATTGCATCTGACCGAATTTATTATTCTAATTAAAAAATTAATATTTAGCCAGAGAAGCGCCACGGAAATGACGAAATTTGATCATCTTAGTCACCCTTCTTAATGTCCCTCGAAAATAAGCCCACGATTGATTATAGTAATACCTATACATTTATCGTTGTCACATACTTGATATGTGATATTGACATGTAGTGGCGGATGCATGATATATAACTGATGCATGGTGCAAATAGAGCAGCTGAGTGAGTTAACTCTTGAAGATATGAGATGACAGCTTTCACCTTAACCTACTATAATATGTACTGATATTCACATAATGTGATGCACTGATTACATGTACAATATAATCACTTATTACATTTTAATCAGAGCCACTTAAATTATCTTTGTTAAAAAAATACGTAATTCAGTTAATATACATTAAACTGATAATGTTCATGTTTTGATACTACGCCTGTGGGATGGCGATGTTTAACTCGTGCAGCGTGTTATTAAAAAAACTACATCTTTTGTTTTTGCCAATTAGCTTTGTATTCTTTATGTCCCATGCTCTCTTTTCAGACTAATATCTAGAGCTAGTTACAGAGACTCCTAATCAACTATTTGGCTTGCCGAGAAACACAATTTTCGTTTAACCCTTCACGTCATACCTTATTGTTATTCAAGATCTTCCGGAATGAGACGATGACAATTGTGTTTGTTATCTCGATTATATCAATTCAGATATTATCCAACCTGTTCGCACACGCTTGAGAACGTTTTGACACAGCCTCGATGGTTAGCTACAATAGGTGTTATATACTGGAGTGCAAAGCCGAAATGCACTAACTGCTTACTTTTTAGGTACCTGCTTACTTAAAAAGTCAACAGTTACTGCATTTTGGCTTTGCTCTGCAGTATACTAGTCGCATCATGCCTTTGCAAAATTGATTAGTTGCAGGGGGAGATGCAATAAAATTTTCATAACGCATTCTCCTAGTCTGCCCGCATAACAACGTACAGACCGCATTGGACTGCTTCATCCCTATACTAGTTACTGATATATTATAGTCACCAGTCATTGGTAATATTACCATAGCGTACCATAATAGATGCTTCTTATTTTTAGCTAATTTGCCCGTTTTACAGAGTTTTTTCAACCCTGAGCACATTTGGCCCGAAGCGTGGTCGTGCGCCTCCACCGCCATTTGTTTTGGATACTTCTCCAACATGGTCTAACAGATTGATTTCCTTATTCACTCAAACAGTCAACCCTCTGGCAGTTCTTTACCGAAGTTCAAGGGTGAAGGAAAATTGTTTGTTAACGTGACAGGTATTGTGATGAAGTGATTATATTTTCAGCTTTCTACTGATATTCAAAATGGCTGCCAACAGGCGACTATTTATTTCGACTTCATTTTTTTTAAATTTGCAATTGTGCCTTGAGCACTGATATATATAAGTTTTTGGGGTCTGCAAGTCTATCAATAAACATTTTCCGCTTTCATGTGAGCCCGAAAACGAGGCTGTGGTGGCCATTTTTATTTTATACATTTTAAAAAGTGGATCATATGTTCAGTCAAATGCTTTACCAATACCATCATTAGGTCTGTTTTACCAGTTGATTTGCTTCGACAGATTCCATCCATTCTAGGGATGATTGGACTTACATGTGATGAAGCAGTCCTTGCTACCGCCGCAGTTCATTTTTTATCCCCGCCCGTAGGGGAAGGGGTTTTAGTCAGGCTTTTTTTGTGGGCGCAAAAATAAGTGATCAATTTGTTTTGCAATGATGTCCATAGACTAGAACTGCAAAAGTTTTTGTAATTTTTGTGCTGCTCATTTACCAGTTAAGCGAGATATAGAGAAGAAATTTCCATATTTCTTATTTTGGACATGCATAACTTCATAACGCATTGAGCTGCATGTGGAGCCTTCATTTTTAGCAACATGTGCGCCGCAATAATTCGAAGGTGAAGCTCGATACTCGACGGCCTTCACCTGATTTATTTTTTATCTCCTCATCCCCCCCCCCCCCCCTCGCAGGAATTATGACGACTCCTCTGATGTCCGGCCGTCCATCCGGCCGTCGTCGGTATGTCTTCATTTTCTTTTCCGGAGCATGCACATCTCGGGAACCAATCGGGGGTTTTCTTTTATTATTTAACACACACATCCCTTAGGGAGTGTAATGTGCCTTTTTGAGATTCTGTCCTTTGACCCACTTTTTTACCTATATTTCTCGGCTAAAATGATTTTATATTTTTCAATGTTGCTGATATCTGACAAGCAATGCGAGTTAGCTAAACCATTATTAAACAACAAAATTTCAACTTGATCAAATTCAAAATGGCCGACTTGCGGCCATTGTTGACTTTAAGAAATCTGGAATAATATCTGGGAAACCGTGCCAGAAAGCTGAACCTTTACTATGAAACAAAATATGCGGGTCGGTTGATTATGGTGGCCGGCTGGCCTCTTGTTAAGACATAAAATCCACAATGGTCATGCTGGTTGAAGACTAAAATCAAAACTGTTTGGTGACCTTTTGCCCACTTTATCGTGTATATGCGCAAAGTTATTATTGATTAATTTATTAATTCTTTTGTTCTTGCTTGCTTTTTTAATCTTTTCCATCTTCAGTATTTTTTTTGTCCCATCAATAACTTTTTATAGAAAATTCCTGGTCCCACCATCTCTTTATTTCTACATCCCTTCATTTTCCCCTTATTTCTTTTTTTATTTCTCCCTTCATTTCTTACTGTAATATTCCTCCTTTTATTATTAATTCATTTCTGATACCTTTAATCCTAACTTCATTTCCCTCCTCCTCACTCCTGCTTATTCTGTTCTTTCTTTCTTTCTTTCTTTCACGCCTACATCAAATGATTTATTCCTTCATATTTTATTTCCTTTATTTATTTTAACCTTTCTTCATTCATTCTGTAATCCCTTCATTTTCAACCCGCCTTTAATTTAAAAAAGAAGTTTTTCTACTACAAAGGATTGTCTTGTATGTAGTTTACTACCATGAATATGTAAAAAAATGATATGCGCACTTTTTATGCCATCGTGTTGAGTCTGTCGTCTGTCCACAATTCACAAGAAATGCTTCTCCTCTCTCAATTCTTATCCGATTTCAATTCTGTTTGGTTTGTTTGAAAGAGCTTGAGCCTGTGCATTAAACTGCCTCATGGATTTGAGAAATTTTAATTATTAATTAACTTATGGCCTAATTAAGCCATAATTAGGGCACTCTGTCCACAATTCACAAGAAATGCTTCTCCTCTCTCAATTCTTATCCGATTTCAATTCTGTTTGGTTTGTTTGAAAGAGCTTGGGCCTGTGTATTGAATGTCCTCACGGATTTGAGACATTTTAATTATTAATTATTTTAGGACCTGATTAAGACCTAATTAGGGCCCTATGTCCACGATTCACAAGAAATGCTTCTTCTCCCTCAATTCTTATCCGATTTCAATTCTGTTTGGTTTGTTTGAAACAGCTTGGCCCTGTGCATTAAATTTCCTCACGGATGTTAGAAATTGTGCTTTTTAATTACCTTATGACCTAATTAAGACCCAATTAGGGCACTCTGTTCACAATTCACAAGAAATGCTTCTCCTCCCTCAATTCTTATCCGATTTAAATTTTGTTTGGTTTATTTGAAAAAACTCGTGCCTGTGTATAGAACTGCCTCACGGATTTAAAAAAAATTAATTCGTAATCAACTTGCGCTAATTAAGGATAAGCTTCTGTGTCATTTACACTCTGGTTATGCCTGACTTCACTTCGAGTTTGTGGTTTCAGAGGACACCCGTTATTTACGGGAGACATCAGTGGTCCAGAGATGACCTGAATAAACCGCTGTCCTCAATCCAGTAAACACGAGGCAGTGGCACAATATTGGTTTAATGGTGGCCCACCGTTTTGACATTGGCTCACCATGTATATCTGATTATATCTGCAGTGGCAGGTAGTGTCATACCAGTTTTCCTTCCATCTTCATTTGATCAAGTTAATCGTTGGATTGTCAGTTTGTACAAAATGTGTAAACAGGTAAACTCTTCATTTAGTCTATTTCTTACTCGCTTTTGTAAGGATTCACCAATGACCACTATATATGAACAAAAACTTTTTATTTTTGAACCTGACCATTTATTTGTTCGCCCTTGTGAGCTCCTTTTCAGAAATGGAAGACATATTCTAGTATCCTGAAAGCGTATTTAATGATGTGATTAATGTTTAATAAATCATCGTAATCATTGGACACTGGCCAGCTGAGCACTCTGTCTGTCAGCCATGATTCAATTTGATTGTGTGAGGACGCCATGCAGACAAGGCCCCGTGTGCCCTTCAGGATTTACAGCATGGCGCATTGTTACAGAGGAAGTCTGACTCTTACGCTGTGCGTGTTATACAAGAACCACTCACACAAGCCTTGGTCCCACGCCAGGCCACTCTTATCCAGGCATCCTTGTTGGTACGGGTCATATAAATCAGTTCTGTAAATGCTACATTTTTGTGTATACCAACGCTATTCAGTGTAGTTTATATACATACCCCGGTATTTGGGATTATCGTACATGAAATATGACCCACCGTGAGCTTTATTCATTGGTTTACCAACATCGCAAACGTCCGGTTTTGCCTATACTAACATTGGTACAACATCAGAATAATGTGTTGTTTTTCTCTGACACCTTCTTAATCTGGAGGGGTTTTTTTTACTATGGATAGAGCAAAGAATTGGACAGACGCCATAATATTTTTTGCGGAAATTATCCACACATTCTCCACACGCAGTTTTAAAGCTATACTTCTGTTTGATACCTATACGTACTTTGTACAATTGAGTGGGAGTATCACTCATTGGTACTGAAAGGGTTTCTATCACTGATCTGTTTACAGTCTTAGGACCAGTTTAAATGGGCGGCTGCAATATAATGATACGATAATAATAACAACTGAAAACACAGTGTCTGCATATTTTACCATTGTCTACACATTAGTGAACAACCATCTCCTTCAACTCAGTGTTATTTTTTTAATTGCTATATATATGAAAAAAAACTAATTAACCTAATTATTCAACTAATAAACAATTAATTTTTTGATTCACTGAATGTGACATTCAACAAATGGATCCTCATTTATACTTTGGTTGTCGATTAAAGACTAGCCATTCATTTTTCGTTATATTATGTTAGGACATACCCCACCACTCAATTTTCTTATTTAAATTTAATTGATTCACAATCAATCACGATCAATGTTTTATTCAGCTCTTCATATTTTTACCCCTCAGCCATTAAGGCTGTGGGGTATAGTGATCACCAGAGGCGGGCGGTCGGGCGGTCTGGCCGTCGGGCGGGCAGTCAGAAATTCAGCACTTACTAAAAAGTTAACTGATGAATTTTGTTTATTTTTTACAGACATGACCTATGTGCCTGGGCAATCCATCCCATATATTTTTTTTTGGCACCAAGCCATAAGCGGCCATTTTCCAAGATAGCCGCCTAAAAAGCTTGTGGGCACCATAACTTATGAATCGTTGGTTGGATTTCATTCAAATTTGGTACCCATGGTTGCTCTCCAGGTATTTCTGATGATCTGATTAACTTTTGGGATGAATCCATTAGAAACAAAATGAATGCCGCAGACATTTAAAAAAAGATGGCCGCCTAAAAAGCTTGTGGGCACAATAACTTATGAACCGTTGCTTGGATTGCATTAAAATTAATTATGGTTGTTCTGTAGGTATTTCTGATGATCTGATTAACTTTTGGGATGAATCCATTAAAAACAAAATGGCTGCTGCAGCCATTTAGAAAAAGATGGCCGGCTAAAAAGCTTGTGGGCACGATAACTTATGAACCGTTGTTTGGATTGCATTCAAAATTTGTATGGTTGTTCTCTCGGTATTTCTGATGATCTGATTAACTTTTGGGATGAATCTATTGAAAATAAAATGGCTGCCGCAGCCATTTAAAAAAAAGATGGCCGCCTAAAAAGCTTGTGGGCACGATAACTTATGAAACGTTGCTTGGATTGCATTCAAATTTAGTATGGTTGTTCTCTAGCAATTTCTGATGATCTGATTAACTTTTGGGATGAATCCATTGTTTTTGATGGACAGAGCCTACGGCTGAGGGGTCCTGCTATCAATTGATGGCTATTTTTAGGTTAGTGTATTTATATATATATGATTACGATATATATTTTTTTCAGACTATGTTCGTAATGTTCTAAATATGATTTCTATGTACGACAGGCATTAACATATTTAAATACGTTATCCTGACCCGGGCTTTTTTCATGCGTTCCTTTCTGTCCATTTAAGGTAGGTCTATAATATAAGCTGATTGCGCTAAATATGTTTATTTTACATCAAATTATTGCACCATCTATCCCGATAGGAGACTCTCTGAATATAGCGGACATATTTTCCATATTAACATGATCAATTTCGCATCTCAATGGGTTATGTTGATGGAAACCAACAAGTGAAATTATACGATATATTATTTGACACGGTTAGATAAAATTACTGTCAAGGGTAGACTGATTATAAGTCAATGGTTGAGCGCTCCCTTCCAAACCGATGCCCGAATATGGATATACATGTACTTTGATTGCTGTAAATATCCTGAAATGTTATATATTTTGCTCTGACACGTCTCTAATTTAACCTAGTAATACTAGTAATTTAACCTAGTCATACTCCATTTGAATAACCATAAAATCATGATGTGAGTTAATTGTCGGTATAGAAATGGTGGAGACTGATGATCATGTGACACAACGTGCCAGAAACACACTTTCCGAGATTCAGTAGCAATTACAATGCCAGCAGGTCTTGGCATCCGCCCTGCTATCTACTGTGATGCCATTGTTAAGGTTAAGTTCTGTGTAGGGGACTTATCTTGCGTGGTCTGATGATATGAGGCATTGGCTTTGTAAGTGACCTTCCATTTGTGCCAGGAGCCGAGCAGGTCACAACTTGTGCTGGTTGTGTGCATAATAGATGAAATCACGCTGCTGAAGAACACCCAGCCGATCATGACGTAGTAGTCCTGTCTATTCCTTTAAACGTAACAAGCTTCGCTGTCATATATCGCTGATACCGGAATCATTCTGCCACATGACCATGCAGTTCGCCGATAAATTTAGCTAACATCTTTTGGATTTGTTCTACCACTATGATGGGTTGATTTTCTCATATTTAGACGCAATCATAAAATAATCTTGTGTGTCGTTGTTTGTTATTATTTATTTGTTCTTCAATACTGCTAAGTTAAGTTAAAATATTTTTTTACTTTTAATTAAAAATACAACAATAATATATCAGTACACCCGAACATTTGTGAAATTGGCATTCATAACGCTCACTGTCCTGCTCTTTATCGTCGGCTGCGATCGTTAGTCTACGATTGGACACTGACATCAGATGGCTGCCTCCGGCACCTGATAAGATGACCTGTTAGACTCAAGAGACTGATTAATTATATTGCCTAATCTGTAGTGAACCAGTTTCTATATATATTATATAATTCAAACACCAAAATGTCAGCCAATGCCGTCACTAATGGACACTTTTTCATGAACACGTGAAGTAAAATATTCACCAATCTGCCATAACATTTTTATTAGTATAACAGATTCACCACATATCTATCAATTCTTTGTAGGAAATTCAGCAATCATTTTAAGTTTTAAGTTGATAACAGTTTATAACAGTATAGCCAATAAATTAAACGATATATTGCAAAACATTCACCAATCTCTTGTAAGAAGTTCACAAATATTTTAAATTAGTAGGTGTACTGGGCTAGTTGTTAGTGGTAATGCTTCGCGTTTCGCAAGGCAGCTTCATCAGGGACTTGTTTTGTCTGATGTTGTATTATTACATGGCACGGAGTTGGTATAGCCAAGACATTCTGCAGCATCCTCGAGTATCACCCATGGGCTGCAGCCAGGAGAGTATCCTAAATCCTCTGCTCAACAATGGTGGGAATAGAAGTCAGTGATAGCCTCGGTATAATTTTACACCATATATCCAACAATATATTTGAACAAATATTAGGGTGAATGGAGTTAGCCTTCAAGTTTTGCTAAACAGCCCTGATACTCTTGGGATGCTCATAGTGTTTAGCATTTTTCCATCTCCGCCTCCGCGGGCGTATCAGCAATTTAGCTCTCACTAAGAAGTTAGCTGATGCATTTTGTTTATTTTTCACATACATGACCTATACGCCTGGGAATTATTGTTATATATTTGTTGGTGCACTAAGCAATGAACGGCCATTTCCAAGATGGCCGAATCAAATGCTTATGGACGTGATGTCCTATGAACTGTAGGATGGATCGCCTTCAGATTTTATAGCGTGGTTATCTGGGTATTTCTGATGATCTGATTAACTTTTGAGAATAATCCATTAAAAACAAGATGCCTGACGGATGACATTTTAGTATAATTATATTTATTACATAGTAGCTACAAAAAAGCTAATGGTTTCCTCGTGTAAAACAATAGAATACAATTGAAAGAAAACAATGAATAATCACAAACACATGCGCATTATAATATATTATAATTACATGATAATTATGCTGCCTTTGTTCACCAGTGGAGCGGAAGACATTTTGAAAAAAAATCCCCCATAAAAAGCTTGTGGGCGCGGTATCTTATGAACCGTTGGTTTTATCACAGTCAATTTTAATGTGGTGGTTATCTGAGTATTTCTGATGATCTGATCAACTTCTGGGAATAATTCATTAAAAACAAAATGGGATGTGGTGGTCCTCTGGGTCTTTCTGATGATCTGCTTAAATTCTGGGAATAATTAATTAAAACCAAGAGGACTGACAAAATGGCCGTCCAAAAATCTTGTGGGTGCGATATCTTATGAACCGTTGGGTGGATCTCATTCACATTTGATGTGGTGGTTCACTAGACATTTCTGATGTCCTGATTAACTTTTAGGAATAATTTATTACAAATAAGTTGGATGCGGAGGACATGTTAATACAAATTTACATGATTGGGACATTTTTTTGCTTAGATTTTTTTATTGTGGCAATATCTTTGATTAAGTTATTTTCTAGCGGGATGGTGGATGTTTTTGATTACCTGGAAATATATAACGGGGATGCTTTTAATGTTTTCTTGCCGAAAACAGTCACATCTAGTTGTAGCATTATAGCCTCAGGCCAATTTTGTCGCATGCCTATTATCGTCATGCGGCGCGTTCGTCCGTCTGTCCGCCACTTCTAGCACAATAACTTGTTTCACGTTACTGGAATGCACATTGAACTTTATATAGGCCCACAGGGTAATTATGACTAAAGCTTGATCGAGTTCACATTTGACCTTTCTGTGACCTCTATGACCTTCATTTTGGCCGACTATCGGCATTTCTTTTTTAATATGTTTAGTATCCGGAAAACCGTGTCAGTTATCTAGACCAATACTATTAAACAAAATGTGCCGTTTCAGGGAGGGATATGCCCCGAAAAATTTCAACTTGATCAAGCTCAAAATGGCCGACTTGCGGCCATTATTGAAGTTATTTTCAAATGATACTCCCTTTTAAACGATGATTAAAGGCTGATGCGTAATTCCGTATGCGAGTCTATTCAAACAGTTCCTCGCTCGAAAAAAAACCAAGCAGGTCCTTACAACGGCCTTGTTTTGAATCTGATCCGTGCCATTTTCGAACTCATTGTCAGGGTGAACAATTTTCTAGCTCATAAGCACGATTGTTGCAAAGAAGGCCAATGATCGCACTGTGAAAACTTGTGTAAGCCTATAGGGGATTTAAGCATAACATATTGCGGGACATGTGTTTTGACTTTGCGCAATTGTTCTGTTTTAATTTATGTTTTTAATCAACTGTTATGCGCCCATTCTAATGAGATGAGGGCCCGGTTCCACCAACCGATTTATTTCTTAAATACCAACACGTGATCAACCAATCAGTAAGCTTGAGACTGCCTTTAAAGTTTCAGACTTAAGAAGAAAGTCTGTTGGTGAAACCAGACCCAGAATCCGAAATTAAGATAACAATGACTTTTTTCTGACCAAAGTGATCGGCGATGATCGGTGCCGCTGGCCGCGTTTCTGTCAGGAATTCCGTGTGTGTTATTTTCAGAACATACCCCGCGTGACTGAAGTAGAGAGACTGCTGTGATGTCTAGCGTATGGCATGATAAAGATGACTAAACCTTTGTTTGTTACATAATGAACCGAGTCACATGGGACGTTATGTATTCTTTGTAAGTTTAGAAATATTGGAGTGGCGTTTGTTGGCATTAGTGATACACAACTAATGGCCACAGTCCCACAGGCCTAACAGTGTTTTGGGGGTCAGCGGATCGAGCAGGCCGCGTGTCCACAAATTGCCTCAAAGGATAGAAGCTCCCCTTTATCCTGTCCGTGATACACTGGCGTCAGTGTCGGAAACAAAGTAGTGTTTAAGTGGTTGGGGCATATGGCCCGTTATTGTGCCACAGCGGTATTGAGAGCTCAGTAGCCACACAAAGAGTCGCCCATAATTTATCATTTGGACCAGCTAGGAACCCTGTTGCGTACTATGACCCCAATGATCCCATTAATCAGCCGAGCATATTTAGGCGATCTGTTTGAAATACAGCATGGTAGTAATTTGATTTCCGGAACAGTATGACGTCCTACTCTCAGATCACATACATGGTTTACTAATTCACGCGTTATTAGGCCTTTGTCATGTCAGACCCGTAATCAGGGTGGGCTCTAAACCGTGCAATAGAATGCACCGAAAATACACGTAATTAATTATTTCATCACAATTGTTGTGTTGTTTAGTCAAATTTCCCATAGCACTGTTTTGGCGCCCGTTTTGTTTCTAGCCCTAAGATGCTCATAATCTAAAAGAATAATTTAGCAATTTTTTCGGCATTAAAATAAAATTTATTTTACTTCTGAGTGTGCTTGAAAAGTGTTTGAACTTGCTATTGCTCAATCTGTACAAAGCATGCAGCATTAACATAATAATTACCTGCTTATTTGTGGGGATAACATGACTGATGTCATTGTACCCGCAGCTAAAAAAAAATCATATTTCGAATTTTTAAATACAATGAGCGCCAGATTGAATATGACACATCTGACCATTTACAGTGCAGCATATCGTTCCCTTGGATATGAAAGGGTGTATCTGCCACTTTGTAAAGTGGCAGATACACCCTTTCATATCCAAGGGGACGATATATTAATAATTTACCATGCGTGTGTTAGGTATTGATTTAATTGAGCACAAAATAGCTATGTCAGCCTTCTGCTTGAATATTGTAAAACTATTTGCAGCCCTGGATGACATGCGTCGAAAAGAAATTATTTATTGAACATAAAAAAAACTAGCAACACACATTGACACACACGCAACTATTTTAGCGGATATATTTGTCGATGTTCAAACTATATCTGAGCCACTAATAGCGTGAAATACAATCTAATCAGTTAACGACTTCTCGTGACACATTTCATAGCAATTCTATTCAATACATCAATGATACCTAGCATGGCTGAATTCCTGTCTGCGCCAGACATTTATATAGCTCGCAATTTCTTGTTAACGTAGATTTATTACAACATTAGTTTGTCCTTTGTTAACCATTTGTTACTATGTGACTCGCTTCATCCGTTCTTTATAATATAAGTCAAAAATATTATCATCTTTGTTTAAAAGAATGTTTTGCAAGAATGTGCACTCTTCGACATAATATGAAGGTCACATTTATATTTACCTTGATGCGCAATTCAATGTGTATAATAAAGCTGTAGACATGATGATATTATACTCTGAGGTAATGAGTCTGCATAATACTGACCTTGTTCGTGGACATAAATTTATTTGTCTAGCCATTATTCATAATAACATGCTGCTCGGCCCTTCATTCGGCTACCATCCTTGTAAATATAATAAGGAATGATGACCGTGAAATGCTGTTACCTTTCAACTGCGAGGCCAAACGATGATTCACGTATAAGATATTGTTTTCGTCTGGATATATTAATGCTAATTCTTGAACCATTTAGCGCCGCTCTTCTATCGTAGACCGCCGCCGTCAGATTTTTTTAAAAATAACTTCTCTTTTGACATAGGTTGTTTTACTGACATCATCTTTAGAGTCATAGGAAATATATGTTTGGGGACATGTTTTTTACTATTGACCCGGTTGATATTGTAGCACTTTGTTCGGGTCACAGAATTTTGCCTCTACAAATATATTTGATGGACAGGACATTTGAACCATGTGAGTTAGATTATTCATATTTTGCATAAAGAGGCAAGTTTGAAGAATTAGATAAGAGAATTTTATCTATTTTGAGGGCCAGGGTCATAGCAGTTACCTTGTCTCATACACACACTTGTTTTACAATATTTGAAATGTTGCAAGCCTTAGCGCCACAGAATACTTGTTCGTCTTATTGTCTATTCCCACCTGGTAAGACTGAATTATTATTTGGCGTCGTCGGCGTAGCCTGCTGAAATTTGCCGTACATGTGCATGTTCACCAACTATTTTTATAATGGTTAAATAATCTAAATGACGAGACCTAATTTGATTTTACGTCGTTTATCTCACGTGTGGGCGTTTGTCGTGCTGCAGTTTGCAGATAACCAGTGATCGGACAAGTGTCATAATTGCTAAGAACAATCAAGATGGCTGACCTAATCCCCTAATATCCAATTGGTGAAAGGATACGTAATTTGCATAAATCCAAGGCGGCCGTCACTTCATTTGTAGACCACAATTTGTATATATGGTTTATCAACAAATAAAGCTAGGAACAAGTGTAATACCTCTTTTCCGTGTGTGTTTTTTGACAGAAGAGCCTATGCTCGACTTCAAAAGGTCAATTTCAAGGTCAACAATTAAAAATGTCATTAAAAAATTGGAAACACGTGTAATACATCTTTTAAATTTAGGAACACACTCGTTTTTGCCTTTTCAAGTTATCATTTGGAGACGGATTATTGTTGAGTGGGCTCTTGTTTAGAATAGATCATGGCAAATGGTTCACACAAATAAAATTTAAATTTATATAATATGATCATTTTCTCACTATTGGGAATAAATGTTTCCATTAAACCAACTGGCTGAGAACATGCAAAGTTTGTGGTAAACGTGAGGATCACAATAGTGTGTAATATAGTGTGTAATATTCAAAGCGAAATCCGAAATTATACCTAATGTGGCGTCCATATACATTACGCCTAAATAGGCCAAGATCACTTAATATTTGACGGAGATTACTTTATCAAAAGGATCAATTTGATTCATACAAAAAGTGGTCTATGTTATAGGCCGAGATCAATTTAAATAATACAAATTAATTTGGACGAGATTATTTTGTAAAAAAAAAAACATTTTAGCCGATATCGCTAAATTGGCGAAGATATGACCCATATCATTTTTTATCGTTGGGGCGGGGGTTATGGCGTTATCCTGGAGCATATCTCGGAAACTTTCATATTACGTACATCACTTAGGGTGTGTAGATGCGCTTTTTTGGAGTTATGACCTTTGACCTACATCTCTAGGCAAAAATTATTTTATATGTGTTAATATAGCACGAGGAACATGTATTACATTTTGTATTGTTCCAATTGGTAAATAAAAATATGTTTATACTAGTATAGCACGGTTTGCCGGATAGCTAGACCATTAGTGATTACCATAAAAAATGTAAGGCTTTATGGAAGTAGGCCTAACACCCTCCCAAAATGTCAATTCTATCAAATTCAAAATGGCCGACTTTCAGCTATAATTGACTTTAATATGCGTAATATTTGGAAAGATACATAAACCTGGACTATTACTTTAAAACAAAATGTAATTTCATGGATGGATGTACCCTTAACAATGTCACCTTCGTCAATTCAAAATGCCTGACTTAGAACCATCATTGACTTTAATATCTGTAATTTAATATACATGGCAAACTGTGCTAGAATGTTAGACCATTACTGTAGTATCTGGACAGATAGCTGGACTATTACTATAAAACAAAAAGCAATTTCATGGATGGATGCACTTTGAAAAATTACAACTTGGTCGAATTCAAAATGGCTGGCTTACGGCCGGCATTGACTATAATATATGTATTTTAAAATACATGGCAAACTGTGCTAGATAGCTAGATCATTACTGTAAAACCAAATGTTAAAGTTCAGGAAAGGGTGCACACTGAAAAATTTCTATCACGAGAGGGCGGGGCGGGGATTATGGTGGCCGGCTCCCCTCTTTTTTGACTTGAAACACTGAGACCTAGGTAGCGAAAGTCCGAGATCACAGCACACCGGTGGTATTATCTACAGTGAAAGATACATTAAATGAATAAATGTCATCAAGTCTACCAGCCAAGATATTAAATTTGACCTGTCGTATTTATTACTTTGGTGGAAGTTTGGATGCTAAGCGACGGGCTATCAGGCTGCCGTGGTGCACGCAATCCGCCCATGAGCTGAAAATCACTGCAAAGTGATGGATCCCCACTATAGCTCAGGCAGCATTGAACGTCTGATCTGTCTCAAAACCAGATCATTTGTCACGATACTACTCATTGGTGCAGGTACATCTGAACGAAGTTTATTCACAGAGACTGTGATATATAATCCCTATCCCAGCAAACACGACACGTTGAAACAATGATGTTTTAATGTTGGTCCAGCGTCGCAGACGTTGGGCCAACATTAAAACATCATTGTTTCTACGTGTCGTGTTAGCTGGGATACTGTTTACAATTTTTTTTATATAGGCCTATCTATATTGTTATTGTTTTAATTATAAGTTTGTAAGTAAGATTATCTGGTATTGCTATGTTGGCCACCCATCTGTATAACCAAGGTTTAATTCGCAATGTACATGTACTAATTAATAGGTTTAGCAAGTACAATGTGTCGCGGGTGTCATGTTTCGTCTGTACCAATAGAAATAGAGCGTGTATTTAGATTATCAGAAGGTAATCCTGGTGACTGGGTACCCGCAAGCATCGCCCGACGCTGGGTCAACATCGTTTTAACTGCAGGTGCACAATAATGCTCTTACTCTGAAAATAGAAGAATTAGCGAGCTGTTATGCCAAAGTTGTGCCACTGTCTCTGGCGCTGTCCCAACATTTCTGCCGGGTATGGACGTTGCGCTGTCTGCTGCCTCTATTAGTCAATTATTCACAACATTGATGTGTTCAGGTACTTCATTTCTGAACGACGTCCGGACACTGGAATGGCTCGCGGGAATTGCCTGTCACCTAATTGCCCTGTCCCGGGGATAATCAACTGGTTGATACGTTCCTTGTCTCCGATTTCCACCAAGCCATGAGTGACCAGAGGTACAAACAAACACTGTAGTTCACTATCTTTATCAAACTAAATCTACACATGTGAACATATTTTCAGATTAAGAGTTTTGTTTTCTGATAATTTTATGTCGCTTTCTCTTTAATATTTAAAGGTAATATTGCAAAGAGATCTCTCATGGGAATTTCATTAATGATTTATAGGCACTGCAGATTCGCCTATAAAATGTCTACCCCTCCTAATGTTACGCATATCTCACATGAATAATTGCTCGCAAGTGACGTCAATTTGTACATCTATACTGGTACGCTAAACTCGGTCAGAGAGCGACTTTACTTAAGAAAATAAAGCTATAAAGTTGACATCACCCTTCATAGAAATTGTGGATCATGTAAGGCACTCCAAGGCTATCGGGATATTCATTTACGTCATGTGTTTGGAGTTTAGTATCATATCACATATATAACCTACATAAATAATATTATATTTTTGTGCGCTTTTTTATAATGTACGCAGAGATTCGTGACCCTCAACATTATCATATTACTCAGTAACTGCTAGCATTTCTAGCCTAGAACTATTCTGGTAAAGGGCCTTGATCTCACATTTTTCAAAGCGTTGATTGCTAGACATCGAGCCATGTACCTGGACTTCTGACATTATATTGCTTCAGATGAACCCTCTGTACATATAGAATCACTTGGTGAAGATCTCTATCCCTGGCAAACAAGACACATCGATCCAATGTTGGACCAATGTTGGGCCGACGTCGGGCCAACATTGGTCCAGCATTTGGTCGATGTGTCGTGTTTGCTGGGTCTATATGACGTAAATCGACTTGTGATTATCTCCGTTGATTATCATCCTCACTATAATTTAAATTTTGATATGCCGCCTTTCGTATTCTCAGTACTTTCACATTTACATTTATGTTCACGCCATCACATTCAGATAATAATATACAATTTGGACGTATATTTTATCCGCATCTCTCGCCGCAATGCAGTTATGTCCTCGTCACAGAAGCATGATAACTTCTACAAATACAATCAAAGGAATGTCAGACAGCAAATAATACACCCAATAAAATGACAATAAAATTGATACGCTATGTAAATGGTCTATACATACACAAGTTTCACAGTTCTCAGGAACTCATCACGTATTAATGATACTTCTAGTAGTAGTATACTATAAATAACTGAGTATGCAGCTCTACACACAGAAACTAATACCAATATATCAGTAGATGAAGCAGAGTTAACGAAGTAATACATTTTAACTTTTAAATCACTGTAAGTAAAAATTGTGTTTTAATTAAACAAAGGATTATATTCTCACAGAAACCTATACCAAAATATCAGTAGATGAAGCAGAGTTAGCGAAGTAATACATTTTAACTTTTAAATCACTGTAAGTTAATACAATGTATATTAATTAAACAAAGGATTATATTCTCGTAATTATATTATACATCCCCTCTACTATCGAGATGATTGTAGTGTTTAACATTTTTCCGCCGGCTCCGCTGCCTCAGCCGCGGGCGTATCGGCAAATCTAGCTCTCGCGAAAAAGTTAACGGATGAATTTTGTTTATTTTAACTTGTTTTTATCTGTGTCAGATTGTTTTGTTAAGGTCGTATCTCTATTGAGTGACTACAACCTGACAGTAGACTCCGGTTAAGTCAGAACGGATCTTTTTGCTACTTAACTATTTATACTATTATGTAGTTATCAGCTCCCGCCGTCACCGTAGGTGAGACGGAGGGAGCTAGAGATTCCGCCTCCGTTTTCTTCTTTTGCCTATAACTTTGTAAAAAAATAAGCTAGGATAACAATTTTTGGTATGAGGGTTACTTCCAGATAGATAATAGACAGGTTAAAATATTTTTAATCTGAATTCAATACGCAAGGTCGCAGAGGAGAAATGATGATGTTACGGCGTTGGGCCGTCCGTGAACATTTCGTTTCCGGAGCATATCGCTGAAAGTATTCGTCCGATTGCCTTCAAATTTTACCTCTAGGGGGTCTAGTTGTGCCTTTTGGGGTATATGAACTTTGACCTACTTTTGGTTCAGAACTATGACCTATTTAGACGTTTTGACGCACACTTCGTTTCCGGAGCAGATCTCGAAAAGTACTGGGCCGATGACAGTCATATTGCACATACATGTTCTCTAAGGTCCTAGCTGTGCCTTTTTAGGTTTTTGGACCTTGACCTTGAAGTTGACCCAGCACTTTGACCCAATTTATGACATCGGTACATTCGACTGAAATATTTTGCGGATTATCATGAAAACTGCTCAGGATAGCTACACCATTACTATAAAACAAATTGTAAGTTTTCAGAAGAGGATGCATCTTGAAAAATTTCAAGTCGATAAAATTCATCGGCAATTATTCTCGACAGGCCTAATATTGCGGAATATCAGGAAACTGCTCAAGATAGCTACACCATTACTATAAAACAAATTGTAAGGTTTCAGGAGAGGATGCATCTTGAAAAATTTGACGTCGATGAAATTCAAAATGGCCGCCTATCGGCCATTTTTCACCTCGACTGGCCTCATATTGCGGAATATCATGAAAACCGCTCAAGAGAGCTACACCATTACTATAAAACAAATTGTAAGGTTTCATGAGAGGATGCATCTTGAAAAATTTCAACTCGATCAAATTCAAAATGGCCGCCTATCGGCCATTATTCACCTCGACAGGCCTGATATTTGATAAACCATGCTAGATAGCTAAACCATTACTTTCTAACAAAATGGGAGATTTCAGAAGAGGATGGATCTTGAAAAAAATCGACTTGATCAAATTCAAAATGGCCGCTTATCGGCCATTATTCACTTTCACATGGCCGATATTTGGTAAACCGTGCTAGATGGCTAGACCATTACTATAAAACAAAATATATATGTGTTTATTCATTCATTCAGCATAGACCTTTGGTCTGTGTGCTACATAAATATATATGAAAATATAAAATAAGTATGATGCGTGCAAGCGAGGGTGAGCAGTACAAATATATGATAATTAAACATTTTCTCTTTGCAATCCGATATGTACAAAAGCAGCAAGCTTGATGAATACTACTTTACGCTGGGATGACATTAACTCAACAAATTTGTGCATTGATGGTCTTTCCCAATAGTACCGTGCAATAAATTTTGAGCGTAAATCTCGGTGTTTAGTGCATTGGTAATGATATTCGTCTCCCAAAACTTCACATGTGCTACATAGACGTTCATTATAAGGTTTAGGTTGAAACCATTTACCACGGACAACGGGTAGATTGTGATTTTTTGTGACAAATTTTAAAAAGGAATATCGATAGCAAGGCTTAGTTATACTATTTATGAATTGACTATAAAGTGGCTTGAGTTTATATGTTCTGTACAAAATTCCATCATTGCTGTTCGAAACAGCTCTATTCCACTCTGTAATATGGTTATCTTGCAATCTTTGTTTTAATACATGTACAAATAATTTCACATTTACAACACCTTGGTCATACCATACAAAATTTAGGCCAAGACTAAACAGTAGAGATTTAATTGTAGCTGTCCAACCATTCAATGAAATGCCATTTTCACAATGTCTGTACCTAATTTGGTACATATTATACACTATTTCTCAATTTACAATTAACATTCAGTGGGTATCTTCCCAATTCACCATATATAAAATAATTAGCCGTATTTCTTTTGAAGTGCAAAATTTTCTTACAAAACAATAAATGAACCTTTTCAATATCAAAAGCTTTATGAAATCCCCAGATTTCACTTAAATACAATAAAACGGGCATCACCAATTTATCAAAAAGGGTACAAAGGAAACTTGGTTCTGGTGCATATAATTTATTAACAGAGCGTAAAAGTTTAAACATAGCTCTTAAACCGCGATCTGCTAAATTAGACAGTGTTTGGGCAAATTTACCTCTACTGCTCAATGTAAGGCCCAAATAGGAAATTTTATCTAATAAATTCAATCTTCTGTCACCGAAAAATAAATGGTCATGTTGTGTTACAGTCCCTCCCTTCCTGAAAATAATTATAGATGTTTTTTTTCTGTGTTTATAGTTAATTTCCATCTATGACAATAATCATACAAAATATCTAGCCCAACCTGTGAACCTTCTCTAGTTTCTGATAAAAGTGCCAAATCATCTGCATATAATACAGTTTTTATATTAATGTCACCTATATTGATTCCTTGAAATTGACCTACAGAAAGAGCTTCGTCCAAGTCGTTCAAGAATAGGTTAAAGAGAAACGGTGATATACTTTCACCTTGACGTACTCCGAAATTACATTCAAATATATCACTTAATATACCTTGGTGCTTCACACTAGCAGTCGTTTCTTCATACATGTCTTTTATAATATCATACATATTGCCTCTTATTCCACTTTTCAATAATTTAAACCATAAACAATCTCTATTCAAGTAATCAAACGCTTTTCGAAAATCAATGAAAGCACAATACGCCTTTTCCCCCTGTTCTAATGAATAATCTACAATGGATTGAATAATAAACATGTTATCAATTGTTCCCCGCCCCTTTCGAAAACCTGCTTGAGAATAAGAAATTATATCATAAGTATCGGACCAGAAAGTAAGTCTATTATCCAGAACTTTGATGAACAGTTTACCCAGTGTACTCAACAGGGTTATTCCACGAGAATTATTACCATCACTCATAACTCCATTTTTATAAATTGGTATTATCACTCCATTTTTCTAAGCCGAAGGAAAATGTGCTGAAAAGAAAATTAAATTAAATAGTGCTGTTAGTTTTGGTAATAAACTAACGATCCCATCTCGGGGGAGGATGCACCCTGAAATTTTTTAATTTCAATTTCTATCAAATTCAAAATGGCCGACAATCGGCATTATTTACCTTGATAGGCCTGATTTTGGTAAACCGTGCTAGATAGCTAGACCATTACTATAAAACAAAATGTGACGTTTCCGGAGAGGATGCCATTTAAAAACTTTTGACTCAATCGAATTCAAAATGGCCGCCTATCGGCCACTATTTACTTTCACATTGCTGATATTTGGTAAACCGTGTTAAATAGCTGGACCATTACTATAAAACAAAATGTGAGATTTCAGGAGAGGATGCATCTTGAAAAATTTCAACCTGATCAAATTCAAAATGGCCGCCTTTAGGCCATTATTCACTTTCACATGGTTGTTATTTGGTAAGCTGTGCTAGATGGCTTGACCATTACTATAAAACAAAATGTAAGATTTCAGGAGAGAATGCATCTTGAAAAATTTAGACTCGATCAAATTCAAAATGGCCACCTATCGGCCATCATTCACTTTCACATGGCCGATATTTGGTAAACCGTGCTAGATGGCTAGATCATTACTATAAAACAAAATGTGACGTTTCCGGAGAGGATGCCTTTTAAAATCTTTTGACCTAATCGAATTCAAAATGGCCGCCTATCGGCCACTGTTTACTTTCACATTGCTGATATTTGGTAAACCGTGTTAGATAGCTAGACCATTACTATAAAACAAAGTGTGAGATTTCAGGAGAGAATGCATCTTGAAAAAAATTGACTATCTCAAATTCAAAATGGCCGCCTAACGACCATTATTCACTTTCACATGGCCGATATTTGGTAAACCGTACTAGATGGCTAGACCATTACTATAAAACAAAATGTGAGATTTCAGGAGAGGATGCATCTTGAAAAATTTCGACCTGATCAAATTTAAAATGGCCGCCTTTAGGCCATTATTCACTTTCACATGGCCATTATTTGGTAAACCGTGCTAAATAGCTGGACCATTACTATAAAAAAAATGTGAGATTTCGGGAGAGGATGCATCTTGAAAAATTTAGACTCGATCAAATTCAAAATGGCCGCCCATCGGCCATTATTCACTTTCCCATGGCCGATATTTGGTAAACCGTGCTAGATGGCTAAACCATTACTATAAAACAGAATGTTATTTTTCGGGGGAGGATGTACCCTGGAAATTTTTAACTCTTATCGAATTCAAAATGGCCAACAACCGGCATTATTTACCTCGATAGGCCTTATCGGGCGAGCGAAGGAAAACGCTCTCAATAACCCACCATGCCCTATCACCCCCACTCTCACATCATCATCTGTACATCATTCATCTCATCAATTGACTACAACGTTTTTATCGTATTATAATGTCACTTAAAAGACCTTTTGTGCCGAAAAGTGACGTAAAGCAATGATTTACTACTACTACTACCTCGATAGGCCTGATATCAGGTGAACTGTGCTAGATAGCTTGACCATTACTATAAAACAAATAATTACTAGAAAACAAAATGTGAGGTTTCGGGGGAGGATGCACCCTGAACTAGTCTATATCGAATTCAAAATGACCGTAAATCAGCCATTGTTCACCTCGATTGGCCTGATATCGGGAAAACCGTGCCAGATAGGTAGAGCATTACTGAGATACTGATTAGGATCATCAATTTCAATGGAGGTTTGCAATCTCTGACAGACTGTCTAGTTCTTATCTTACTCTTAGACTGAGCCTCTTAGACCTAATTGTCTTGCGTCTTGATTTTTACCTAGCCTAGGACCACATTAATGACCCTACACGAAATTGCTTTAATCAAATTCAAATTCGGAGCGGGAGCTCCTGGACTTATGTAGTCTTGTTTTATCTCTGGTTTCAGCGCGAGAAACAATAAGTATGTATAGTATATTTTTACCTAATTTTACTTTTAAGTGTAATCACCGTGTATATAAATTTTATCTTGGATATGGGTGCTGGTCACCTGTATTTGACATCCTGCTGTACATAATTTTATCTACAATTGCACATGTGTCCGCTTATTGTATATATTTGTGCATATAAAGCTTAATAAATTAAAACCATGAACACATATTCACTTTCTCAGCCAGTCACAATCCTGGCTATTTCGATCTTTTGGTTGAATTTATGAATTAGCCGATGTATTCGTATATCCTATAGGCCATTCGTATGGTTGAGCATATACACTATTTTTTATCTATTGCGCCTTCGAGCTGAGGCCGCTGATAATTTAGGTGCCACGGTATTTTATATATCATTTCACATGCCACATTTTCCTGGCCATTGATTTGAGAGTTTTCTGTCAATATTGGTTGATTTCGCCTTCTTTTATCACTAGTGTTATCACATCTTCAATATTATAGTAATATGAGGTAATGTGAGGTTTTAGGGGGTGGAAGCATCCTGACAAATTTAAACTTAATCGAATTCAAAATGGCCGATTATCTGCCATTATTTACCTGATCCTAAAAAGTAACAAACGGATTTGCATGAATTTTTTACCAGGGGTGTGTCTCGAGCCAAGGAACAATCGGTTAGATTTTGGGGATGATCCTAATTACAATCCGGATTATGATTCAGACCTGATCCGGATCTCACAGATTTGCATGAAATTTTCACCAGAGCTGTGTCTCGAGCCAAGGACCAATCTATTAGATTGTGGGAATGATCCGGATTACTATCCGGGATCCAGATTAAGTTAATTAATTTCGCTGAAGGTTTGCTATCTGAGGTGTGTCTCGAGCCAAGGAAGGATGGGTTAGATTTTGGGGATGATCCGGATCCGTATCATAATCCGGATCCGATTCATATCTCACATATTTGCATAAAAAAATATCACAGGTGTGTATCAGGTCACGGACCAATTTATCAATCTTACTCTTAGACTTATCCCCATAGGCATGTTGGGCCTGAGTCCTGATTTTTGACCCAGTCTAATAACACAACACAAAATCGCTTCAATCAAGTTCTAATTCGGGGCGGGAGCGCTTGGACTTCTGTGGTCTTGTTATTTCAGGAAATATTTGTGTGGGCATGATTAGTTTTGGTGGATCGGCCAGCTTTTGTATTTGGTGTTGGCGGCTCATTGTGCACGGTGCACTCTCAGATGGCACGGGTCGTGACTGGATTACTAGTATGACAGCCGGTCAGAGTGTGCGAGCTGCATAATGTGAAGGGCCGCACGTATCTGTCAAGACCAGTTGCCGGGCAGACCACGTCGGTCACGAAGGCAACATGTTGGGATGCTGAGCCGCTTCTCCGAGAAGACCTACTAAACTGATAGAAGGCCAGACCGGCCACCAAATACCTCTTTCCACTCTTTGATACCACGAGCCCCAGACGCGTGTCCTATCAGGCTACATAATTATATCAACTAGACCTATGAAAGCACACGTTAAATCAAAAACATCGTTGATAAACTTGTAAATGTAAGTTTAAATATAGTCGTCCTGCTATAGACTATGAACGAATTTAGATCCCGGCATGTAATTGTGCGTGGCGAAGTAATGTCCGAGTGCGCCAGAAAAAAAAGACTATTATAACTGGCAGCACCATCCGGCCTGCAGGAACAGCTGATTCAAAGCTGGGTCAATGCTGGGCCAACGTCTGTGACGTTGGCCCAGCATTGAGCCAGCTTTGTGTGTGCTGGCTGGGACATGCGCGCTCCCCGCGTGGCTTCCCACCTCGTTCACCTGGGACTAGGATCCCCTTTATTTATCTGCGCACAATACCTCAGTCTGCCCGGGCGTCATCCTTATGCTGATGGGATGTGACTGGGGCACTTCTCAACAAAGACCACAGCCAGTCAATCTCACCTGTGGGACGCCATGCCAGATCGTGACCGCTGCCATAGAAAAACAACATTTTTATCACGAATTTCTTCATTTAGCAATCTATTATTTACTAATCTCCTTGACAAATCAATTAGGTTCACTTATCTTTTTTCCCGGTAGATCTCCACCGATGGATCGCCTGTTAAATATATCATTCTCTCAATTCCCTCTATCTAGGCGTCTTTCTTCGTTAATGTGTCCTTTAATGTATTACGTTAATGTATCCTTCTGTCGCAGACTGACTTGTTTGTTGTTTTAAATCCCACAAGGATGTGAACTAGCTGCCCACCTGAATAAGATGCGTTAGAGGCCAGGTGGAGTCCCCAGAACGTATTCTCCATTTTATGTTAAATGAAGTTTTAATGAAGAGGGTGCTTTTTCGGTACGGTTTAGCCCACTGGGATCGATTTCCTGGATCCGAAAGTAGTGGGCGGAACTTGTTTTTTGACGTCAGGATGGGTTTTTTATTTCTGGTGCGTCACTGCTCTAACGCAACATAACTCTGTAGACAACTCCCACTATGTTTGGCTAGAATTAATCATGCTAATGATGTGCGGATTTGGTGTATGATGTTATCTATTAAAACTCCGGGGAGCTTAGATTGTGACATTTACTTCCTGAACTAAAATCACTCCACGCGGATTTTATATCTACAGCCTATAAGTTGGATAAATATATCTTTCAAGTAGAATTATGTTGTATTCTTATATATATTGAAATAAAAGTGATGCGTCATGTTCTAATGCAGTTTGCATTTACAAAACGTAGGATACATATGCATACCTTGACTCGTAAATGTTACGATTAAAGCTTCGTTGGCTTATCATGAAAAAGTGAACCATGTTCTTGATAGATTATCGGAAAATGAATTTAGCGTACTATTATATGAACTAATCATAATCAGATAATATTTAAAAAAAATAGTTCAAGACAATATAAAGGGCCACAAAGGCATACACTTGGTAACAAAAGTTACAATATTTTAATATATCATCAATCAATCAGTACAGCGACATCCAATGATGTAAAGATAATATTATATATGCCCTGAGCAATAATAATTTTCATTTATTGGTTTAATTCGACTGCCCCCCGTATATGTGTACAATTTTAACTGAATCGGGAAATCTAATAAGTATATGGAATATACATGTGTAATATATTTCCGGTCTCCTTTTAAATCTCGATAAACTTGCACTAATCTGCAGTAGACTGAAAACGAAACAATGATTAATTAATTTCAAAGGAACAGATTTATGAAGCAATTATTATCATTGATATGAACTAAGTGGGAATAGCATTGTTTTAGTGTCAATATTGATAATTGGAAACACTAATTTGATAGAATGATTAGCGTGTCATAATACGCATGTTAATGGAAAAATAGAAGTTGCATTTATTTGCTAATATATTGATGTCCCTCATAATTATATGGGAAGCTATGAATTCTATAGTTTTTAAACATAATTGTACATAATTGTGTAAATTGACAATTTCAATGACACGATATATAATATATACTTAATGTAAATTGAATGGTGATTTTCTACTAGCATAGCAGTATAAAATATATTCACAGTATTTACGTTGTGATGCAAAACATTAAATAGAAGCGATTGCCGAAAAGGATAATTTAGAAGTAGTAGTCAGTGTTATGCCAGAATTTCTATCAATATAAAAAATAAACATTGGTATCCCACTGTTACATATGGGCGTTTATAGACACAACTTCTCCTAGTCCAGCAACTCAGCAGCATTGAGTTTCAAATCTTCAGGGCTTAAGCAACCCATTGTACTGTCTGAGCTTTGAATATCTGGTTGACCGATAAGCTGTCTTCTGATTTAATCTGCAATCACTGGGGAGACGTCAATGTGGCAGTTGTGGTCAAGCCCAACAACATCACACCACACCACATATTACCATCTCAACGAACAGCAGACTTTGAACCAATGCTGGTCTAATGCTGGCCCTGCGTCGTGGACGCAGGGCCAATATTAGACCGGCATTGATTCCACACTTAGTGTTCGCTGGTCTGCTGCAGGCTGATCACCCATCAAGCACGATATATCAACCCTTATCACTGTGTATAGACCACAATGTAATGTAAACGTTTTAGTGAATACAGCCTGTATTATAATAGCTCGATTAACATGTTAGCAATGCTGGTGACATGGCCTATTATGTATAACACATTTAAATCAAACAAAAATTGGTGACTCTATCAAAACTGAGATATATTTTGGCTTTTTTGTACCAATATAAAGAAAGTAAAAGTGTTGTGTTCAATCATACATCAAGATTATCAGCACTCGTACTCGTATATAATGTAATGACTCATTTATTGACATTTAAAAATTAGAATGGTTGATCAAAAACTATCACGAAGGAGTGTACACGTGTTGCATACATGCCCGATTTTTCAAGTGTACGGTTGATAAAAAATTGGTGTACGGTTCCATGCTAGTGACAAATGTTGTAATTTTAGAAAGATATGTCTCTCACAATATAATATTACATACAAAATATATATTATATTACAATGTAATAATCTGTTTCTGGCATTGTATTCCCACATGAGACTCATTTATCGCACTATCATATATATTTTAATCAATGTACTATACTTGTAAACCGTCCCAATCATTTATATTTAATTAAAAAAACATATCAAGGTCCACGAATTATCTCTTTTAGCATACTACTTGCTCATAAATATCACTGTTAAATTAACCTCTGTGAAAAATGTCCTTTTTATGACAAAGTGCTCATATTATCCTATTGTCAAATGCTAATTATTTAAGCATGCTTATATTCGGCCCACACAACACATGCTCATATTTTCCATGTACGTGGGTAATATGAGCATGTTTTGGAATAAAAAAAATGTTGCTTGTATTTAATTATAATTTATATATAGGTATCTAATATTGAATTATTGTACAATAGTACGAAAAAAACAAAATTCGATTTCGAAATTTATTTTCTAAATATAGGTATTTTTTTAGGTAATTAAAGTTAAGGTGCTGATATTACCCCTGTTTACTCTATTATTCATTTTTAGGTATGTAATGTGACACAGGGAAAATCTAAAACAATAATGTTTGTATTCGTATTCCTGGGACGGGAGAAGAATCTACCCTTTTGGTATCAAATAATTATTAAAAGTAATGATCATCTTTGAAGGCAGTTGACCTTGATGCTACACATTAAATCGATGGTGATTGATCCATGAATTCCCATGCATTATTCCTATGCCTGATTTGCATTTATTTCGTTGGCATATACCCAAAATTGTCGAATTAGAGCGGTTTTGCTTCCCTGAACCATAATATTTACATTGCGGCGAACTCCACCCCTGTTGACGTTGACCAGGATGGGCATGCCTCTATACTCCCACAATTTTTATTCAGCGTTGACCCACCTACATTAAGATTGATTTGCACAGTATTCACAATTATGTTACTTGCTGTAACTGATGCAGATGCCGTTGTCAGGACAGGAAACCAGACGATAGGTGAGGATTGAGCCAAAATAATCAGTTTTGAGAAAGTTTGTTGTGAAAGAAAAACGACACACTGCCTTGCCTGCCCCATAGCTGCTTGGCTACAGCCTGTTCCCCCGGTCAACCAAAATTGGATATTCATTACTAAAATTGTTTCATTTTACGTAACCAAACTTAGATGTCACGGGGAGGCGGTGAATAGTTTTAAAAGTCAAATCTTATTGAGGGGCACTCACATAGGCTACCGCACATTCAAATTCAAGCCCCCCCCCCCTCTTTTTTACACGTACCCTGGTTGTATGTTTTTTTATATAATAAACAACTGCAACGTTTAGAGGTTTTAATTATTTTTCTACTTTCCAGAGTCTTTTTGCTACATGGTGCAGGCCTAGAACACATATTTTATCTTCGGTTTTGGTGCGGGAAACTGATGACAGACAATTGTCAGTTATCTTTATTTTATGTCTATAAAATTATCACAAAATTTAAAATCTACTGTGTATATTTTGAATAGCGTATATAGAAAAACATTACTTTGGATATTTTCCACATTTTCATACATTTACGAGAACAAAAAGTGTGATTCATAGTTATCCAGACGCACTTATCATCAAGTTGATGCTATAGTACTATTATATGTAGATCCATTAATTAAATACTTAAACAACAGAACGCAAAATTCAACATTTCGTTGTAAAAAGCAACAAAAAATATTTGTCTAATGTAAATGTCTACAGGAAGTGGTCATGCCACAGTGTACACCCCAAAACCATGTGATGAGACTTTACACAGTGCCTATAGCGGTTTAATATTGGTCAAGATTTCAGACGCTGGGTCGACATTAGACCACCACAATTATTGACAATGTGTTTACTGGGGACACACAGTGTTCCAATCTACACTAGGCTTTCTGACACAATTGTTGTTGTCTGCTTGGTCAGGTTTTCTTGACGGGATACCCAAAGGCGGAAGGAAGTGCATTATCATTGTTCATCGGTGCCTGGCTTTTTATATCAAATACCATGTTTGAGTGGCTTTAGTCCACACAACTGTCAATCCACCCTTCTTTGATGTTTCTTAAATGTTACGTCAATATACTTCAAGATAATATCAATCCATTGAAATTAGTTGAGAAAAAAATCATTTTGTAGTTCTTAGTTTTTTTTTGTTATTTAGCCAACTGGAAATTAAGTAAAACATATTTGACGGAAATATGATTTATTCTGATTCTGTTGAAATATCATTGAAACTATTTTTGGTAGTTTTGAAAATGTCATTGGAAACCAAATCCACATGGACAATCCTCACATGTGCTTGTTTGTTGGTTGCTGTAATCGTTTAACTTTAGTATTAGTGTATGTCTGTCGCGACCTTGCATTGTCTTGCCGACTCAAATATTCATTAGGCAAGTATGACAGAAGCCATCTGATACGAAGAACGTTACTGTTATGCCTGCCACCCCGTCAGGCATAGGCATGTCGACCCGAGTCTGGTTTTCTAACCTTATTTTAATAAAAACTGAATGACGGGCTGTGATTATCTGATATCGTCAATGGCAGAGTGAGCCTCTCTAATTGATGGACTATATACTATGCTTGGTCCGACATGTCTTTATATTCACGATTGGTACAAATAGAGGCTTTAAACATGCTTCTGCGCTTTCCAGTGTATTTTTTGCTACATGATGTGGAACACTTCGTAGCTATTTTATCTTTAGCTTTTGGTGCGGGAAACTGATGACAGACAATATTGTCAGTTATCTTCATTTGATGTGTAGGCCCCTACATATCAAAAAATTTATCATCTACAACATATATGTATTTTTTCAAAATAACGTGTACACAAAACCAATACTATTTTAAACTACGTTATCGTACATGATACGTTATCGTACATGATAACTATGCCAACACCTATAACTATTGGTTTTATATTATGCTATTATATATTTTAATTCATGGTTGACAGGCCTTGTAGAGGTGGTCTCGACCTGTTCCCGTCATCCGAAGTTGATAACATGTTCGACAATTTTACTCAATGAATAATAATGATGTTGTACCATTTTTGCATGTTTTCTACTGCATGTTTTCTACTACCCTCGACCATTGTTACTCTGGGAACTATCCGACCCGAGGATAGCGGAGCTGTTCGAAAGGTATAGGTGTTTTAGCAATACATTGCATAGCAAAACCCAAGTCTCGACCGTCTGGGAATGTACGGGGGTAAATCCCTTAGACATGCCCAGAACCCCTTATCGGGCGAGTGTAGGAAAACGCTCAATAAGCTACCCTGTCTTATCACCCCACCCTAACGTCATAAGCTGTTTATCATTCATCTCATCAATGGACTGCACTGTTTTTAACGTATTACAATGTCACTTAAATGACCATTAGTGTCAAAAAGTGATGTTCAGCCTTATTTTAGTACTATTTTACTACCACTTCATCATTTTTTCCATTCAGCACCCACATTATGCCATGAAAATAGTACATTTCCGATGCTGCATCGTACTTTACTTCACTTTCTTGCTTTTCATTTTGACACGGCTGAGTCAGGCATGATGAATTAGAGTCAGTGCAGAAACAAATCCACATAATTATATCCATGAATATCCCACCAAGCACGGGGCATTCACACAATGCTGTTTCAATGTTAGCCCACCGTCTTCGATACTGGCCCAGCATTGATGCAGCATTGATGCAGCATTGTGTGAATGCCCCGTGTTTGCTGGGATAATAAATGCAGCCTCACAATCACGTCACTGCTGGCCAACGCTGCCTCATTCTCACCCAGCAATTTTCACCCACTTGAAGTTGTGTCTCGCTACCGTGATCCACAACTTCAAGTGGGTGAAAATTGCTGTACCACGTCGTCCCCTTGGAGTTAGAGGGTGATAAACTGCCACTTTACAAAGTTCGTGACCTTCTAACTCCAATGGAACGACGTGTTCTCACCATAGGGTCAATGTTCAGGCTCAACGGACAAGCGTCTAGGGACGGTAAGCAGATTAATATATTATGATGCTATGTATCCCGGGTTCATAATAAACCTCACAGTGTCTAGTTATCAGATGCTGCACGTCACGTCACAATAGTGCTGGCCTTGACACCTATCTCGCAGAATAATTGAACTAAAATGTGCCGGTAGTACTGACATTGACGCCGACCAATTGGTTTGAATAAAATAACAACTGTCCGTGGATATGTCAAGCCTGAAATAACTCTAGTGTGTGAATTCTCATAGCATATATTTATCAGTCTGGCTTGGGATGCATCATCAAACAACTCTTCTTCGAAGGCAAACGCACTAATAAATGTATAGTGTTAAAGATACTGCTTGATTGGTTATTAATTGTCGTTTGTAATTAGCTGGTTCCGTGACAGTGCAGGGGTCTCTGGTGTAGTGGTTATCGTTGCCTGGCAGTTACGCCGGAGCTGGCGGTTTGTCCCCCGCTCTGGTAGTCAACTATGAAAGGAACAAAATGTGCTGAATTGTTGTTTATTTCTGATGCCAAACATGTTATTGTGAACACGTTATCTTTGAAATCAACACTTTTAATGAATAGAGTTACCCCACAACTGCTGTTACTCTGGGAACTATCCTACCCGAGGATACAGACACCATCTCCATACACACTCAGACAACCAGCTAACAAACACACACCATCTCTATGCACACTCAGACAACCAGCTAGCAAACACACACCATCTCCATGCACACTCAGACAACCAGCTAGCAAACACACACCTCCTCCATGCACACACAACCAGCTAACAAACATACACCATCTCCATGTACACACAGACAACCAGCTAACAAACACACACCATCTCCATGTACACACATACAGCCAGCTAACAAACACACACCACCTCCATGCACACACAACCAGCTAACAAACACAGACCCTCTCCATGTACACACAGACAACCATCTAACAAACACACACCACCTTCATGTACACACAGACAACCAGCTAACAAACACACACAACCTCCATGTACACACAGACAACTAGCTAACAAACACACACCATCTCCATGTACACACAGACAACCAGCTAACAAACACACACCATCTCCATGTACACACCGACAACCATCTAACAAACACACACCATCTCCATGCACACTCAGACAACCAGCTAACAAACACACAGCATCTCCATGCACACTCAGACAACCAGCTAACAAACACACAGCATCTCCATGCACACTCAGACAACCAGCTAACAAACACACATCATCTCCATGTACACTCAGACAACCAGCTAACAAACACACACCACCTCTATGTATACTCAGACAACCAGCTAACAAACACACACCATCTCCATGCACACTCACACAACCAGCTAACAAACACACACCATCTCCATGCACACTCAGACAACCAGCTAACAAACACACAGCATCTCCATGCACACTCAGACAACCAGCTAACAAACACACATCATCTCCATGTACACTCAGACAACCAGCTAACAAACACACACCACCTCCATGTATACTCAGACAACCAGCTAACAAACACACACCATCTCCATGCACACTCACACAACCAGCTAACAAACACACACCATCTCCATGCACACTCAGACAACCAGCTAACAAACACACAGCATCTCCATGCACACTCAGACAACCAGCTAACAAACACACAGCATCTCCATGCACACTCAGACAACCAGCTAACAAACACACATCATCTCCATGTACACTCAGACAACCAGCTAACAAACACACACCACCTCCATGTATACTCAGACAACCAGCTAACAAACACACACCATCTCCATGCACACTCACACAACCAGCTAACAAACACACACCATCTCCATGCACACTCAGACAACCAGCTAACAAACACACACCACCTCCATGTATACTCAGACAACTAGCTAACAAACACACAGCATCTCTATGCACACTCACACAACCAGCTAACAAACACACACCATCTCCATGCACACACAGACAACCAGCTAACAAACACACACCACCTTCATGCACACACAGACAAGCAGCTAGCAAACACACACCATCTTCATGATACACACAACCAGCTAACAAACACACACCACCTCCATGTACACTCACACAACCAGCTAACAAACACACACCACCTACATGTACACTCACACAACCAGCTAACAAACACACACCATCTTCATGCACACTCACACAACCAGCTAACAAACACACACCATCTCCATGCACACACAGACAACCAGATAACAAACACACACAACCTTCATGTACACTCAGACAACCAGCTAGCAAACACACACCATCTTCATGATACACACAACCAGCTAACAAACACACACCACCTCCATGTACACTCACACAACCAGCTAACAAACACACACCACCTACATGTACACTCACACAACCAGCTAACAAACACACACCATCTTCATGCACACTCACACAACCAGCTAACAAACACACACCATCTCCATGCACACACAAACCAGCTAACAAACACACACCATCTCCATGTACACTCACACAACCAGCTAACAAACACACACCACCTCCATGCACACACAACCAGCTAACAAACACAGACCATCTCCATGTACACACAAACAACCAGCTAACAAACACACACCATCTCCATGCACACACAACCAGCTAACAAACACACACCATCTTCATGTACACTCACACAACCAGCTAACAAACACACACCACCTCCATGCACACACAACCAGCTAACAAACACACACCATCTCCATGTACACACAGACAACCAGCTAACAAACACACACCACCTCCATGCACACACAACCAGCTAACAAACACACACCATCTCCATGTACACACAGACAACCAGCTAACAAACACACACCATCTCCATGTACACACAGACAACCAGCTAACAAACACACACCACCTCCATGTACACTCACACAACCAGCTAACAAACACACACCACCTACATGTACACTCACACAACCAGCTAACAAACACACACCATCTCCATGCACACTCACACAACCAGCTAACAAACACACACCATCTCCATACACACTCACACAACCAGCTAACAAACACACACCACCTACATGTACACTCCCACAAGCAGCTAACAAACACACACCATCTCCATGCACACACAACCAGCTAACAAACACACACCATCTTCATGCACACTCCTCAAACAACCAGCTAACAGACACACACCATCTCCATACACACTCAGTCAACCAGCTAGCAAACACACACCATCTCTATGCACACTCACACAACCAGCTAACAAACATACACCATCTCCATACACACTCAGACAACCAGCTAACAAACACACACCATCTCCATGCACACTCACACAACCAGCTAACAAACACACACCATCTCCATGTACACACAACCAGCTAATAAACACACACCATCTCCATGCACACTCACACAACCAGCTAACAAACACACACCATCTCCATGTACACACAACCAGCTAATAAACACACACCATCTCCATGCACACTAAAACAACCAGCTAACAAACACACACCATCTCCATGTACACACAACCAGCTAATAAACACACACCATCTCCATGCACACTAAAACAACTAGCTAACAAACACACACCATCTCCATGCACACTCACACAGCCAGCTAATAACACACACAACCTCCGTGCTTGGATGTAAAATTTACATTTTTGCGTTATCTAAAAGAATCGGAATCTCTCTTGGGTTATCTCTATTCATTACAATAATAATCAGCTTGTTTTTTTTAGCTAATTGGTATTTATTGTTTAATCAATTTTTCATTTGTGCAATTGTCTACTGTCCTGTACATTTAAAAACTATTTTGTAAAATTGCGCTAGTCATCAAGTTTTAAGAATGAGCGATGAGCATATAAATGATACACGACACATCAGGTCAGACTAGCAGACTTGTTCATTAAGTCACATATGGTGAATGTACTGGCTGAAACGCATGGCAATGAAAACAATAGTGTCTGTCTCCAAACTTACAAACCAATTATGACAGTCGTAACTATGATACAAATTGATTGTGAAGGGAGCAGTTGTGGAATAGGCGAGCTGGGAGAACGTATCGTGTGCTTGCCTGGTTTGTCTCCGTAGTTGACCTAGCTGACTATCAACATCTCTCGAGGGATTCTGATCACCTTGTATATGAAAAACAGACGTCATGGGGTTGGCATTCATTGACATAGAACAGAATACCGCCCAGCAATCTGGTGTGTTTGCATGGCTATAACTAGAATACTGATCGACTGCCAGTTGTCCATATCATGTGTCGTACTGTCTGAAATATTCGCGAATCCGTCGGTACCTGAGTGATCTGCCTCTGAAATCAGCTGTAAAAAGCCATGTGGTGTTGTGGCTCCAATAGAAGACCTGGTTGACCCGCTAATCGCGACTATAGTCGTTTTTAATCCATTATATTACCCTATCAAACATCACCGTTATTGGGAAGAAAATGAAAGAAAACCCTCTAAACCCCCATGATGCATTAAAGCATAATTTTGCATCTCTGGAAGATTACTTAGTTTCCTAAAACGCAGGGATTTTAGAACGCAAATTGTCATGGAACTGTTTTAATAATAAAAATATATTTTTCCATTTGCCACCAACTTCCAAGTCATTTTCATCCACTACAAGTCGAGAATTGCGACATCAATTCGCGGCTTTTAGTGGATAAAGATGACAATAATAAATTTCGGCTTGAAAGGGTTGAAGATCAAGATCTGCAAATGTTGGCTCACAAATTAAACAAATATAGGTAGTTTTCACCCACTTGAAGTTGTGGGTCGCGGTAGGTCAATTTATTTTAGCGCTTTTTAGCCTTTCAAGCCTGCCTTTACATTGTCATCTTCATCAACTACAAGCAGCGAATTGCTGTCGCAAGTTTTGACTTGTGGTGGATGAAGATGATTTGATGTGGTTGAAAAAGTAAAGAAAATTGTCATGTATTGGCAAACCAGTTTCATGGAAATATTCATTCAAAAACCCTTTGTTCTAGGAAAATTAAGTCTGTTTTCAGGGATGTAAAGGGCTTAAAGGGTTAAGAGGGTGTCCCTATTATAAAGCACTATTTGCCACAGCGGAAATATCCACTCCGAAATATTAATGATAGGCCAGCGCTGTGAACACTATTATTATAATATGTATAGCCACTATAACAAAGATAATATGCCAGTAGTCTAATATACACGGATTATGCGCCCTAAAACACCGAGGACAGCTGACCACCATCTGCTGTGTTCATATGTAAGCTCACTTCTGAGTAGTTTACTGGGTCACACATATAGCAGTGATTATCATTAGGTGACTATATGTGATTAGGCCATAATACAGCTTTTAGTGATCACGTCGTGCATTTAACCAGCGATTATTTGTAGATGTCCACTGATTAGGTGGAGACATATTGTTTTGTTATGTTCGCGCGCCGCCGCTGTAATTTCCTTAGGCCACAATGCCTCAGCCCCTTAGAATTCCATGTTAATCTTATTAGCTGCATAATTGTGGTTGGGTAATTTCTCTCAATGGTGCTCTCAAATATTGTCACGTTTTCACCATGTACATTATGCCTGCTTTGAAAATAAATAATATCTTTTAGATATTTTCATATATATCATGACGCATTGGTTGCCACGTACCTTGATGGCAATATAACAATAAATTTATGTTGACCAGTGAGTAATACAACAATGAATTCATGTTGACCAGTGAGTAATACAGTAACGAATTTATGTTGACCTGTAAGTATTATAAATTACCTGTTAGGGAATTTTCCCTTACAAGTTTCTTTTTTCGGTGTATTCGGACATTTTGGCGTAACTAGTTTTTAGGCTTCAGCCAGGCTTCAGGCAACATTTGGCTGAGTACCTATTATTCTTCCACGACAAATCCATCTGGCCGCAGCCCGGTTGTCGGTCCGTCCGCCACCACTATTAAGGGTTATGCATATTTCCGCTTTAAATTTTTTATACAGGTTAACACTATCACTAAATATTGATTGATTTCACATTTGAACTTCCTATGACCTTTACATGTGTATTTCATCACCGGATAAGCTCAAACATGGGCGCTATTCGGGTGAAAAAGAGCTGTGATTTCTATTTTGACACTGTCAAGAAAAAAAACCCATTCAATCTGTCAATTTTTCAAGCATTCTGTGTTTTAAGATGTGTGTTCATACTGTGAAATATAATGTGGACGGGTTCCAATTGGCTGTCGGTCGCCATTTTCAGTCAAAGACCGTGCTTTATATTTGTGACCCTTATGATTTTATCGTTCCACTATTTTTTTCTCCTTAAAACAGTACAACATTTTTAGCAGAATTTCTCTGAAATTTATCCCAAAGCATAAATCTGACCAATATTAAGTCATTTGTTTGTATTTTGCCGTCTCTAAAGTTTTATTTATTTTCTCCCACTTTATATATCTAGCATAGAGATGTAATTTGAAATGAATGGTTCTGGGATATAGTAGAGTCAAAATTTTCCAAGTTATAATTTTGATAAGCACTCTTTCAATGGAACAACACGTTATAACACCTGTTCCAGCAATCACACATTTTACCCAGCATTTAAAAAAAATTAAGGTGGGCTATTGCAATTGAAGTTCGGCGTTGTCGGCGTAGCATTTCCTTGTGGGTACGATAACTTGCCAAGTTGTTCATGTATCCTTGTCAAACTTGTTCCGCAATGTTGCAATCACAGAACATACAATTTTTCCATATTAAGCTTAAATATTCAGTCTCTAAACGCTAAATTCGATCAATTAAACGTACTCGTACATTACCTTAGCGAACACGGATGTGAATTTTCGGCAATTTGCTTGCAGGAGACATGGCTTAGCGACATTTCTGATACATCGTTATTTAAATTGAATGGTTACTCATTAATACATCAAGGTAAAATTTGTTCATCGCACGGAGGTTTATGTATATATGTAAAAAACAAATATCAATATAAATTAAAATCTGAATTATACACTAATTCACGAATATGGGAAGGGCAATTTATAGAAATCGAATGTCTGGAACTAAATCGCACACTCATTTTGGGAAATATTTACAGACCGCCTAGGGACATAAATGAAAACTACGAAACATTTATTGAAGAATTAACTCCAACATTAGATAAACTTAACAAAAGAAAGACTGAAGTAGTAATCGCAGGGGATTACAATATAGATTTACTAAAAATTAATGAAAAAGCTATTTTATCCGAGTATTTTGCCATGCTAACTACAAATAATTTCATTCCTAAAATAACATTGCCAACTAGAATATCATCACGATCAGCAACTTTAATTGATAATTTTTTATGTAATATTTCCCCTTTATCATCAGAAACTCTTTCAGGTATACTTGTGTCAGACCTGTCAGATCATTTCCCATATTTTATATTGTTAAATATGTCTGCAGTCTCGAAACCCACTCCTAAATATATTGAATTACAAAATATGAATTCGAATTCAATGACACTATTTAGGCAAACAATTACCTCTGCTAACATCTATAGTAAACTAAATAAAGATGCATCATCAAATCCCAACGTAAACTATCAGATTATTTCAGATATTATTACTTCCTCGAAATCGTCATTTCCTGTAAAGAAAGTAAAATACCATAAACATAAACATAAAAATTCCAAGTGGATAACTCAAGGAATAATTCATTCCATAAAATATCGCGACAACCTTTATATGAAATTAAAATCAGCTGAAACTAATGATGATAATTATAACACATTAAAGATAAATCTTAACACTTATAATAAAATTCTCAAAAAATCTATCAGAGAAGCTAAAAAAACATACTTTTATAATTCTTTTAAAAAGTATAATGGTGATATTAAAAACACATGGGGAGTTATAAAAAATATATTAAATAAAAATAGAGAGAACAAATCGTTTCCACATTATTTTAAAATAAATGGTAAAAACATTACAAATAAAACTGATATTGCTGATAGTTTTAATAATTTTTTTACCAACATTGGTCTAAATTTAGCACAACAAATACCGCATCAAAAGAAATCATATAAAGACTACCTCACCAATAAAACACAACAAACGTTTAAATTCAACATTATGTCGGAAGACAGTGTAAATAAAATTATTACCACTTTACACACTAAGAATAGTTCAGGCCACGATGGTATATCCACAAAATTATTAAAAGAAATAAAATCAGAAATAGTGAAACCGATGACCTTATTAATTAATCAATGTTTAAACACAGGTATTTTTCCCGACAAGCTAAAGTTAGCTAAAGTCATACCGCTGCATAAAAAAGACAGCCAAACAGACATAACCAATTACAGACCCATATCATTACTTCCATCTATTTCTAAAATTATAGAACAAGTAGTATTTAAACAATTAGCTAATCACTTTACATCTCACAATCTTTTTCATACCAACCAATACGGATTTAGAGCCAAACATTCAACAGAACTAGCCACACTTCATTTAGTAGACAATATGGTACAAAACATGGATTCCGGCCTCATTCCTTTAAATATATATCTAGACCTATCGAAAGCTTTTGATACATTAGATCACGAGATTCTTATTGACAAATTAAAATATTATGGAATATTAGACACTGAATTACTTTTCTTCAAAAATTACCTTTCCGAAAGAAAACAATACGTGCAGGTGGGAACAATGAAATCAACTGAAAGAAGCATTACCACAGGTGTCCCTCAAGGCTCCACTTTAGGTTCCTTATTATTTTTAATATATATTAATGACATATCAGCTGCTACATCGTATTTTGATATCATTCTCTATGCCGACGACACCACCTTAATTACCAACATACACTTAAACGATTTCAATAATGTTCATTCACTTTCGCAAACAATTAATACACAACTTTCGCACATAAGCAAGTGGCTCAAAGTAAATAAATTATCTCTTAATACCTTAAAGTCCAATTATATGTTGTTCCGTAAATCTCATCGAAAGTTACCCGTCCTTTCAATATGTCTGGATGGAGTGCCAATTGAACATGATACTTGTTTTAATTTTTTAGGTATAACTATACAAGAAAATTTAGGCTGGGAAACGCACACTAATAAAGTAGCAAATAAAATATCTAGAGTAATTGGAATAATAAATAAATTAAAGCATTTCGTCCCAGCATACATTCTTAAAACATTGTACAACAGCTTAATATTGCCACATATCAACTATGGTTTATTGCTTTGGGGATATCGATGTGAACGAATTTTTAAATTACAAAAGAAGGCAATACGAATCATCACATGCAGTAAATATAATTCACATTCCGAACCGCTTTTTAAATCTACTAAATTACTGAAAATTAAAGACATAATGAAAGTACAACAACTAAAATTTATCTATAAATTAATGAACAATTTGACTCCTGCATATTTTGAATCCATGTACCCTGACAACAGACGAAACATACACTCTTATAATACGAGGTCGAGACACCATTTCCAAATTCCCCGCATTAAACACGAGTTTGCAAGACATTGCCTAAGATATGAAATACCTATTGCCATTAATTCTCTTTCCACTGCAGTTTCAAGTAAAATTCTAACACATTCTTTATATTCGTTCGGCCAATATGTTAAAAGAACTATTATTGACAATTATTCGTCAACCTGTTCCATTGTTAATTGTGTCATTTGCAATATAAACTCGTAATATATATATACTGTCCTATATTTTTAGTCTTTAATATTTCACTCAATATTTAAATATTATGCTTATGCATTGTTAGCATCCAACCATTTATTATTTTCAAGTGTATATTTATACGGTTATAATGTACAAAATATTAATTTTCTTGTTATGTTAGTGAAGTGAATGTTCACCCCAAATAATGTAATATACCAACGGTGGCCCTCATGATAGCGATACATACAGTGTCTTAATGGGGGTCTCCTGTCCATTAAATTATATTATGAAATTGAATTGTTTTTCAATGTTTATACATGGCGAATAAATGTTTCTTGACTTGACTTGACTTGACATACATTAAAAGTATATTTCTATCGTTGCAATCAACCAGTTCCCGGACAAGTTCAATAATGGCCGAAAAAAATCAAAATAGCCGATTTAATGGGATTTATTGTATTTTACGTCGTTAATTTTACCTTGTGAGTACGATAACTTCAATTGTTTTTTTAATTATACCCTGCTCAAATTTGTTCTGTGTGTTGCTAAAAAACAGTTCTCGGACCTGTTCAATAATGGCGGCTATTGTCGTGTGTGCTGAGCTCTTGTTGTATATTCGTTTGGGATGTTGCTGTTTTTTATCAAATACTTATCACTTTTGATTGACGATGAAGAGGCTCGCCCATATTTAGCATTGTTAGCGATTGGTTATATCTGTTTTCTACGGCAATGACACAAGCTTTTAGCATTCTAATTAAAAACAACAACATATTTATCGATCTATAGCAGGTAAAACTCACTTACACAGAAAAAGCATTGACAATAGTGAATACGCCACAAACACGATGATAAATAATCAAACATTGATAATATACCATGTTCTGTTCCGGAACAATGTTAGCCCTTTAACCGCCGGTGCCGCATATATTCGGGTTTTAATTTTTTATTAGCACATTGAGTACTACATTTTAAATATGTTAAAGATAAAGTGTGACACCAAACAGCAAGATTTGAAAAGAGTTGACCTCCATTTTGTCAAATCTGAATAATTTTCACTCACTTGAAGTTGTGGATCGCGTCAGCGAGACACAACTTCAAGTGGGTTAAAATTCAGATTAAATAATTGGCGGTTAAAGGGTTAACATAATGAATAACCATATAACCAATAACACTGTCAATTAACCACAAAAAACCTAATCATAAAATCTAGCGCCATACCGATACACTGATTGAACACTGACAATTCTGTGAAACTCAATAGCCTTGGCCTCTAATATTTTCACCGAGTTGGCTAATACAATGAAGTATGGGAGAAGGAGTGTTATATAACTTTTTTTTCACCGAGTTGCCATTAAAAATGGTTTCCTGTGACGTCATTGCGTTTCACATAATATAACCAGAACCAATGGCGATTAACCCTTACAGCGCAGGGATCGACTTAAGTCGTCAGAATCTGACGTCTGTAGACGTCATATTCTGACGACTAAAATCGATCCCCGCGCTGTAAGAGTGAAATATTTATAATGGCCGTAGACCCATAACATAGGTATTCAAATGAATCGGAAAGAGCTGAATAAGACAGTTATTATGATGAAAAAAAACCATTCGGTTGCAATGTTTTTTTACAAATTAATTCAGCGCTTTAATGGTTAAACGGGAACCCCATGCAGTGAAGTCAGTGTGACAATGCGACATTCACCCCTGGACCAAACAACCGTGTAATACAAGTAGATGGATCAGAGCTCAAGTGCGAACTGACGCCGAGCAATATTGGTAAAAAAACAAAAAAATCCATAATGGAAATGAAATGGAATTGTGCGTGTTTATGAGCAATTCTATCAGATACCGCGTGCGGAACGCGGAAAAATTGCATACTGCCCGTAGTTATTGTTAGTTGTTGAAGCAAATATAATTATATGCAATTCGAACTCTCGCATGATATTTATCCTTTCGGCGCGGGAACGACTTTAGACGTCAGAATCTGATTTCTATGACGTCTAAACTTGATCCCCGCTCTGAAAGTGTAAAACATTTATACCTAAAACATAGGTATTTAAATGAAGCAGACAGATCTGATTAAAGCATTTGTGATGGTTTCAAATTGAGAAAAACCTCTTTCCTCTGCATGGTTTACACACCAATATTTCAGCATTGTAATGGCTAATCTAACCTGTCAAAACGTGTGTTTGGTTGGATATCTGTATCATGTATTGTAATGTTAGCTATTCACCACACGATACTGAACAAAAGTGTCCTGCAATTATGAATTCAGTATGCATTGCTTGACTTTATTTAGAGGTAATTCTTTATGAATACCTCATAAAGGTTATATATTCATATCGCTCAATGCAAATTCGCCCAAACATTTTTTGTTGTTTTTGTTGTTGTATTTCTGACATTTTCTGATATATACCCGAGAGTTGCACGTTTTAGATGTCAAATCATTATCACGATTTTCAGACAGCTGCACTCCATGACACCATGTGATGTAATTGCATTCCTTTCTGAATAAATTCCTGTAATGTCAACATGACGATGCCATATATAGTTCAAATGGTGAGTGATAACCAGTTGACCTACAGCGAAGTTTACCTGTCCTTTGCTTGTTTTATGTCGCTTTCAATCTGGTATAAAGTTTGTCATGAACACAATGTGTAGGCTATACAGTATGTGGGAATCTTGTGTTTCAGCACAACATTATAAATCATGTCTTAAAAAAGGTCGAAGGCCGTATAGCGTTTTGCCAACTAAAAAACTGAACGTCATCGCAATATTGCGCTTGATTTAAAACGCTCACCATTACATGCGTTAATAGGAATGGTTCATCTGTTGGAACGTGGTGAATAATGCAGTGTACCATGTGCGTCGTTTAATCCCGTATTATACAAATTATTACCCAGATGGACTCTAGCAAACAGAATGGATTTTATTCCGCCTTGAAAACGTTCCTGATTTTCATTGAACGTCATTATATATTTATGGTACTAATAATCTACGGAATATTCTGAGCCTGTGTTTGTCTCAACCTAAGACATGAACGTTGTTAGAATGATACATACTCAAACTATTTATAGTGTGATGTTCAAACACACATTTCGTTCCCAATAACAGTGACTTAATCTCCCAATAACAGTGACTTAATCTCCCAATAACAGTGACTTAATCGGCTATTAATGCAGACTAAAGAGATATTTATGGTACTAATAATCTACGGAATATTCTGAGCCTGTGTTTTGTCTCAACCTAAGACATGATCGTTGTTAGAATGATACATACTCAAACTATTTATAATGTGATGTTCAAACACACATTTCGTTCCCAATAACAGTGACTTAATCGGCTATTAATGCAGACTAAAGAGGTGCTTAGCGTTTAAAGGGTTAACACTTACAGCGCGGCATTGACTTTAGTCGTCAGAATCTGACGTCTGTATGCCAGGGCATTGAAGATTCTGAGAGTGTTTTAGACCAGTAGATTCGCAAACATTGTTTATTACGACGCCTCGGAGCTAAAGGATCCTATCTGCCCCTCTAACGAGTGTCAGATAGGATCCTTTAGCTCCGAGGCGACGATTAAGGTGTGTAGTAGATGAAACACCTGCCTACATGTATGTACGGATCGTACATGTAGCATTCTGGGACTATTTACCAGTTATTTACACTAAGTCACCCCAGTCACAATGTGTTTTGTGTTCTACCAGCCACAATGGTGATCCAGATGACATTCAGTGCGTTATTATGCGTTCTATCAGCCAACAATACACATCCCCGTATTGTTATGCGCAGTTCTGATGTATAGTCGTTTTTATGGACAATCTATAGGTATTCACTGTAAACATGATAAAAAGTCCAGCGTTCCGTAATATAAATGACGAACTAGATGTCATACCTGTGGACAGTGAGCTGTTTATACAGGCATCCACTCACCCTGCTTATTCTCATTGTTTCTACGTTTTACTAATCAAATTGGATAATCTAATTGACATGGAATGGACTGAGAGAAGTCATATTCTGCGAACACTATACTAGTTTCATACTGAATTACCATATTGTTCTGAGCTGCATTTCTTCAATTATCATAATATAGGTAACATTTACATCGGCGAGAAGATGCATGTTTTTTGTTTTCTGTATATTATTTATGATTTATCACACGACGTATCCTCTTAAAATTATATGAACATGTGCTCCATCTCAACATATCTATATACTAGTTTGCCGGAATAATATAGTCACGACTCTGGCCCGGTCATTCCACATGGTAGTGTGTGCTACTGGTATTAGTGGACAGGTTAACGACATGCCCACTGCATTTTGTAGTAGAATTATGCCACTTGGCACGAATGCTACTTGGACCAAGTGGGAAATTTTGAGCAGCGGACGTTTTTGATATCTGCTTTTATTTTGCCATAATTCAAGGTCAAAGGTCAATTTCAAGGTCAGATATGATTTCTTAGCAAATGAAGCTACGAACAAGTGTAATACCTCTATTTCATTTAATTTTGACTAAAAAACTCATTTCTGGTACTATTTTATTAATTCAAGGTCATCTTCAAGGTCAAAAGGTCAATTTTAAGGTCAAATTGTTGAAAATGTCATTTTTACCATATTAAACTACAAACAAGTGTAATACCTCTATTTCATGGGATTTTGACTGGAAAATTCATTTCTGGTATTATTTCAATGAATCAAGGTCATCCTCAAGGTCAAAAGGTCAATTTCAAGGTTTAATTGTTGAAAATGTCATATTCAACAATCACAATTAGGAACAAATGTAATAACTCTATTTGGTGTGATTTTGACTACAGAATCAATTTATGATATTATTATGGTGACTCAAGGTCATCTTCAAGGTCAAAAGGTCAATTCCAAGGGCAAAACTGCGAAAATATGTTTTTTAACAATTACAAATAGCAGCAAGCGTGATACCTCTTTTTGATCTGTTTTTGACTGAAGAATCAACTTGTAGTACTATTTTGATGATTAGAGGACATTTCAAGGTCAAAACTTGAATTGCAAGGTCAAATAAGCAAATATCTCGTTTTCAAGGTCAAATATGCTTTTTTGTAACTAATACAGCTAGGATAAGGTGTAATACCTCTTTTTGGTATATTTTTAACTGGAAAATTCATTTCTGATACTATTTTCATGATTCAAGCCATCCTAAATAATATTTTTTTCCTCGCAAAATATAGCAAATATTTATTAGATCAACAATAACAAATACATCAAGAAGGTATTAAGAATCACATTAAAAAGGTATCACGTATTATCTGTATTCACAATCATGAATAGATGAAGGTTCATGATGTTGGTGTTTACAATTTGGATTTTAGATATGCCCGACATTGTAGTGCGGCAATAAACTGCAGTAGACATTGTTTTGTGGTAAAGTCCAGAATAATCGTCATTTGTGCAAGGTCAAATAATAAATGGATATCATTTTCGACAAAATAGAAGTACATTCATGATTTATGTGTCTGCTATAGGGTTGTCAGGTATGCCCGACGAAAAGGGTGTGGCCAGAAAGTACCATGGACATTGCAGTGTGGGTAAAATCCAAGATGGCCGCCATTCGTCTAAGGTCAAACACAAAATCCATATCACTTTTAAAACAGATTCGTGATTTTGATATCTTCCATAGTTCCAAGTTATGCAGTTGCATTATCAAAAAAACATTTTAGACACCGTCTACATGCCTAAAACCACGATGGTGGTCACCAAGCAAACAAAATGGCCCTAATAGAGCAAGATATGTGTAGAACTTCTACTGGAATCGGGATACATCGATGATTTTGGTGCATAGGGCTACCGTGTGGTTTTCAGGTACGCCCGAAATGGTGGTATCGCCAAAAATAATACTAGAGATGGTAGAAGCCAAGAGGGTAACCAAAAGGCCAACAAAATTGCCGTCACAGGGCCACAAACAAGCAATAAATGTGGAAAACATCAACTGGAATCGAGTTAGATCTGTGATTTTGGTATCCGCCAAAGATATATACCGACGACTCGGACATTGTGGCATTTTCAGAAATCATATTAGGCATTGTTGTGATAATGAAACCCAAATTGGTGGTTAGTCAGAGACTGCCCGCAAATAGGCCATGACCAAACACGAAAATCTGCATCGCCTTTAACACCATTGTGGTAGACGAGTGATTTTGACAAATGAATATTTATTTGGCGTAGGCCCACGGTACCTGTAAATCATTATGGCAGGCTGGCAGGGGCATACCATACTATGCCTATGTATTCCTATTCAGCCTACTTGTAGGTCAAGTGCATAAGCTTGCAAATTAGGGCCCATAAATATAAAATGAATTCATGGTAAGGGGCTCCAGGCCTTGAATTAAAAAAATAATTATGCCTACAGCCAACACAGTTCTTGTTGTTCAGATAGTACTTAATATTATTGTTGTTAATATTAATAGACTTTGTTTTTCAGGCTTTGCGGTTTTTCAGTGTCCCCTTGTAAAAATTGAAAGCAGCTACTCGTCTTTTCCCCGGAACTTTAATTTATTTTCACTGGTTAGGTCAGTGCACTGAGGCTGTACTTTTGTTTGCCTTATAGTCGCCATCTTGGATTTAGCGATCTCTATCATCCCTAATGTTATTTTCTGGTGGCGTACGTGAAAGCCATATGATGGAAACCAACATCATGCGTCTGCTGGGGTACTGGGATGATTGCTAGTAGTAGTACTTTTTGCCCCCATCCGGGGAGGGTCATTAGGGATATGTTCCGTCAGTTGCATGCTGTACGGCATGGTACGGAAGCACTAGTCTACAGCAATCATCCAAGGAAAGCTGCAGCCTCCTCGTATCTAGCCATAATCTTCGGGCGGATTGCCAGTGGCGTACCCTGGTTTCTCCGCTCAACTGCGGTGCTAATGCAGCTCTCGCATCAGTGCTGGCGCTGGTGTAGGCTGTGGTAGCCTTAAAATAACCGGCAATAGCGTGTTTGACATTAGGTCTCTGAAGTGGGATGAATGGAGTTACCCAGAGGCAGTTATCCTTCCTATTGTTACTCTGGGGACTATCCGACCCGATGATAGCAGAGCTGCGCGAAATGCCACGGAGTTTCAGCATTAAATTGCACAGCGAAACCCAAGTCTCCGGCCGTCTGGGCATGTCTGGGGGTAGATCCCCTAGACATGCCCAGAACCCCATATTATTGGGCGAGCGAAGGAAAACATGCCCTATGCCCTATCACTCCCACCCTCACATCATAATCTGTTGACTACAACGTTTGCATCGTATTACAATGTCACTTAAAAGACCATTTGTGCCGAAAAGTGACGTAAAGCAATGATTTACTATTACTACTACTACATGTGTCTGCTTCAATTCTGTCACAAAATGATACCAATTTATTGTTTGACCTTGCATAACTTGCGGCCATCTTTAAGTTTACCGGCCACACCAATAAGTCGGGCATACCTTAAAACCCTATTATAGAGACATGTTTCTTTTCTGTTGAACAGTATAACAATTTAATGTTTGACCTTGGCCATCTTGGAAACTGGCGGATTTTTGGGTCTTCATGAATAGATATGAATTGTTTCTTTCGATAAAACTAATGGATCTATAGAACATCCGTGCCTATGTGTCATGCGTGCCCTAAAAGTGCGGCGTTTGCCAATTTTCGAGCTCTTAGCATGTCTACAGTAGCCAAAATTACAGTAAAAAATGGATCTTATTCATATTTATTGGAATCATATTTTTGCTCATTTGACGTTTTGACCTTGAAGATCACCTAGAATCATGAAAATAATACGAGAAATGGATTTTCCAGTCAAAAGTACACAAAAAGAGGCAATACACTTGTTCCTAGATATATTAGTTAGAAATATCATATTTGACCTTGAAAATCATATTTTCGCTTACTTGACCTTGACATTTACGCTTTGACATTAAAGATGACCTTTAATCATCAAAATAGTACCACAAATTGACTCTTCAGTCAAAAAAACATCAAAAAGAGGTATTACACTTTGCTGATATTTGTATTTGTTAAAAATTATATTTTCGCAGTTTTTACCTTAGATTTGACCTTTTGACCTTTAAGATGACCTTGAGTCAGCAAAACATTATTAGAATTAGATTCTGTAGTCAAAATCACACTAAAATGAGTTATTACATTTGTTCCTAATTAATTTTGTTAAAAATGACATTTTCAACAATTTGACCTTCAAATTGACCTTTTGACCTTGAAGATGACCTTGAATTATTAAAATAGTACCAGAAATGAGTTTTTCAGTCAAAATTAAATGAAATAGAGGTATTACACTTGTTCGTAGCTTTATTTGCTAAAAAATCATATTTGACCTTGAAATTTGAACTTTGACCTTGAATTACGGCAAAATAAACGCAGAAATCAAAAACGTCCGCTGCTCAAAATTTTCCATTTGGTCCAAGTATCATTCGTGCCAAGTGACATAATTCTACTACAAAATGCAGTGGGTGGTCCATTTTGTGCAGTTAACCTGTCCACTATATATTAATAAGAGCCTAGTATGTGCTACTGGTGTATTAATAAGAGAGTAGAGACAGTAGTATGTGCTTCTGATGTGTATTAATAAGAGATTAGACAGAGTAGTGTGTTCTTCTGTCTTTTGGTGTATAATAATTAAAGATTAGACACAGTAGTGTGTGCTTCTGGTGTATATTATTAATAGTCTAGACACAGTAGCTGTGTGTGCTTCTGGTGTATATTAATAAGAGAGTAGATGTAGTGGTGTGTGTTTCTGGTGTATAGTGGACAAACAGATGAATGCATAACCGATGAGATAGTGTTATCAAAAGAAAAAAAGGCAATTGGAAAGATTATGGAGAACTGACCGAACAGATTCCAATCGACCCAAGATTCAATACACAAGTTCATCTGTGTGATAGACAAATGTAAAAAAAAAAAAAATATACACGTTTTGTTTCTGAGAACAACACAAATCCTAGAAAATTAGGAGATAAAATGAAATACAATATTCTTCCAGATAGTTCATGCAATTCCAAACTTGCTAGCTTTTTCAATTATTTTATCAAAAAGGTTGCTAAGATCAGGGAAATGCTGCTGTCATCAAAATCAGATTCAACAATTCATCCTGAGCCCTCTCCTCCAACTGCCCCAAATCCTTTACTCACTTTCTCACAAGTCTTGGAAAGTAACGTGGCAAAGCATATTCGATCATTACCCAGCAAATCATGTGACCTAAACACATGTCCAACTCAAATCAGCAAGGATAGCGCTGATATTCTGACCTGGTCAATCACAAAAAATGTTCGCGGATGCCTTCAATATTGCTCATGTTATACCACTACTAAAAAACTATCACCAGATTGAAATGAATTAAAACGACCCCATCAGGCTAAAATCATTATTTTTATTTTGGCTCATTGATATGTCCATATTATGTCAACATGTCCATAGACTATAATCGCGTAAGTTATTTCAATTTTGTGTTGCGCGTTTCCCAGGTGAAGGACAAATAAGGACGAGATTTGATGAGTGACTATCTTTTGAAAAAATTAAAAACGCACCTTTTTACATTTGACCTACCACCTTAATCTGAGCATCCACCGACCGTCTATGATGAAATCCTTTCCGACTATGAACCTCCCATAGAATACTGATTTTAGTGTGTTTCTGGTATATATTAATAGGAGAGTAGATACGGTAGTGTGTGTTTCTGGTATTATTAATCATATGTGACATTTGTCATAAGACATACTCTATTTAATATAGGCCTACAATGTTGAATATGTATAGGCCTAGACCTATCCCATGTAAATTATCAAATGCTTGTTGGAGTCAGTGCATTGTACATTGTCTTGCAGGAGAAGTTCCAACCTTCAAAGTACTTCAGTATAGACCGTGTGTTCCGAAATGAAACATTAGATGCTACACATCTTGCAGAATTTCATCAAGTTGAAGGACTGGTAGCAGACTATGGACTTACGTTAGGAGATCTCATGGGAGTGATTAATGAATTCTTTAAGAAGTTAGGTAAGTTAAAACAAGCGTAAATTTATATAAAGAAAATGTTATGCAAAAATATGAAATTTTAACCTCTAAGAGCGAGTATATTTAACCATTAAAGCGCTAGATTAAAATTTGAATTTTGGCGAATTTTACCCATATTTGTTCAATTTCAGACCCAATCATTTGTAAATTTGATTTTTGAACACGCATTTCGTTCCATTGCAATAACTGTGATTTAACTGCTAATAAAACAAATTTAGTGGGATATAAGTTAACCAGAGGCAAGTGCGCTACTAGAGACTGAAATGTCCAGTAGGACTATGAAATTTAAATTTTCACCCATTTGAAGTTGTGTCTCGCTACCGCGACTCACAACTTGAAATGGTTGAGAATTATTCATATTTGTTTAATTTGTAACCAAACATTTGCAAATCTTGATGTTTAAAAACTCATTTCATTCCCAATAACTGTGATTTAACCTGCTAAGAAAACAAATTAAAAACGACTTTAAAGGGTAATTTGAGTGACCAATTCCTGCTGAAAATACTTTTATATGTAACATACACTTTCTATCCGTGAACGAAATTGAAACCATATATTCTTCAGTACCATAATTATGATACAATAAGTACAAAGTCAGTTTGTACTGATTTGGCCCTATTTCTTTATGATTGCATTCCAAAACTTTTCGTGTGTCTACATCGCCGCCAGCTCCTTTGCATATATAACCTCCATATGCTTTACCCATGAGATTTTTGCACATTCCCTTTTAATGTTAATGTTGACAATATGTAGGCCACACGCATAATTATTAAAAGTCACAATTATTTAAGTTACATACAAATTTTGCGTATAGGCCTAGATGGCCAGCTTTCATTCCAATATCTTAAAACCTTCAACTTTGCGGATATTGAAAATGATAATGATCCAATTAACCTTTTAAAACTACAAATTTTAAAATGTCAATTTGACGTAACTTTGCGACCTATTGTCATTATTGTCCCGTCAACCAGTATTAACTAAACTTCTACATTTTAACTAACTAGTAGACCTATATCACACTAGGGGTACTGGGATGATTGCTAGTAGCAGTACTTATCGCCCCCCCCCCCCATCCGGGGAGGATCACTGGGATCTGTTCCGTTACATGCTGTATTGCATGGTACGAGCACTAGTTTATGGCAATCATTCAAGGGAAGTTGCAGCCTTCACGTATCTGGCCATAATGCCAGGGGGTAAATCCCCTAGACATGCCAAGAACCCCCTTATTGGGCGAGTGAAGGAAAACACACGCAACAACTCCCCATGCCCTATCACCTCTCTCTAACGTCATCTGTTCATCATTCATCTCGTCAAAGGACTGCACTGTTTTTTTTCGTATTGCAATGTCAGTTAAATGACCACTTGTGCCGAAAAGTGACATAAAGCAACATTAATTTCTTTGTGACTGTAATCATATTGACGTCACCTTGCTTGTAAGATACAATAATGTGCAAAGAATATACAATGGGCTTTTGTTTGTTCAAAACTATTATCATCTTGTTATAAAAGAGAGATTATTTATCTGATGACAGAGTGACTGATAATGTAGTCTTCTAATTGGATAGAGTTACGGGCATTCGAGCTCGTCGTTTTTTGCAGGCATCATCTGTCATTTGCTTATTGTCGCGTTTTAAATGCACATTATGTATGCATTATTTACGACCAAACTTGAGTCGTCATTCGCTGTGGAGAGAAGTATAATGTCCCTGCAAGCGCGAGTCATTGAACGAATGGCGTACAGTTAGCCAACTGTCTACGACTTTGGCCCGTCAGTAAGCCAACGTTAATGCAAAGTCTCGTGTTGGGGTGTTCTATATAATGAAATGAGTGACGGGGCGGGCGTTGACTGGTATGTCTCAACGATTCACAAGCGTGAGGAGTGACAAGTTCGGCCGCTCAGAGGGGACCAATCCGCCTGTATAATGTAACAGACCTTACGCTTCCCTAGGTAACAGCCTCACAACCAGTCCACTAGGCTATCTAATGATTTCTGGCCCGGGACAAAGTCGGTCTCGGCGGGATATTTTCCAATTCGAAAGTAACGACCGTGCATGGGACGCCACGATGCCCACTCACGCGCCAGCCACTTGTAGGGATCGGCCATGATTAGCCGGGACACGGGCATTTCATGGGGCCGTCCGTGTGTTTGTCGCTTGCGGTCACCACGGACAACTCTGACTCGTACCCAGTCAACGTAATGCATTGTATCGGCCCTGGCCCAGCATTGTCCTTTGTCATGCGGTAACTGATTGCTATCATCCTGGGATGTCACTCCAGAGGAAAAGCGGGATTCTGCTGCCATACTGTTCTCAGGGGTGTCATCAAAACTAGCGGAATGTGCCAGTAAAGCAATTAGAGAAAACGTCCTATTGTTTTATTAACACAGACCATCCCCTTTTTGTTTTACTGTAAGTTAGCTTTATGATGTCCTTATTATATACAACTTCACATATTTTGTAGAAAAGGGTTTTCAAGGTTTCAAGCTTTTATCCCGTCTACCTGATCCCTGTTTTGTACAAGTGCGATTGAGTGGAGAGTTTATTCCATTGTTTTCAGTTTGCTATTAAAATTGTACCGATCACATTCGAAAAAGCTTCTCTTCTTGAAAAGGCGATGAAAATCAATCCATCATTGTTTTCGTTTTTAGCCCTTTGTCGATTTAGTTGAATGTTATTGTCGCTTTTATACCGTGTAGGTCTGGCTGACCTGGTCTGTACAAGTGTGATTGAGTGGAGAGTTTGTATTCCATTGTTTTAACTTTGCTATTAGTAATCGTACCGATCAGATTCAAAAGAACTTATCTTCTTGAAAAGGTGATGATTGCAAAACTCAATGACAATATTGGGTCTTGGCGTCTCTCATTGTGAGAATAGTGTACAAAAATAAATTCTATAAATGTTAACCCTTATCCTGCTGATCACTACTATTGTCGTTTTTAACCTGTTTTATTATTTACTGATATTGGAAAAGAAATGTGTGTCTAAACATCCAGATTTGCTATGATTGGTGCTCAAATTAAGCAAATATGAGTAATTTTCAGCCACTTGAGGTTGTGGATCGCGGTAGCGAGACACAAACTCAATTGGCTGAAAATTTAAATAAATTGCCTTAGCAGGATAAGGGTTGACATATTTTGATTCACTCTGAGCTGTGAATTACGACCGCAATCACCACCTAATCGTGAGTCAAAGTCACTCAACTTTAACAAATATACAAGTGTGATATATTATGGCACAACGAAAGCTGAGGGCTTCATTGTTTATGACTGTACTCTTCATGAATATATGACTCATCTAGGCCCTATGCGCCACTAGCCGGTAAAGGGTTACACTGAATAAATGAACAACTATTGTACTCCACTGTCGACCAATTGACGGTGGTATATTATATAACTTGACAAATTAGTTGATAATCGCCTTCTGTCATTCCCTTTATATTAGAGAAGACAATACTGTTTCCATGGCCAATCTTCAATATTGATAATGCTTTCTTCGTAAAGTAAGTGAATAGCCGAATAAGTATATAGAGCTTGCAAGGTAATTTTCTCACTAACGTGAGACGAATCTATTTTCAATACAACCAACAATCAAAAATAAATATAGCTTCACCCTCCTTGGGGGACTGTGCTCAGATGCGACAGTATTTATCTGGATGTACAGGTAGACTGCATAATGATATGGTTTCGAATAGTAACATATAGGTAAATTATCAGTAAAATTTAAAACGAAGAAGTATTAGCGTACAGATGTAGATGATTTATTTGTGTTATCATGGGTATTTATTTGTGGTCTCAAAAAGTGCGTACGGTTCTTCATTTCCTATAGAAAATAAGCGTTCGTACAGCGTCGCATCGTTTCGTATTTTCGTTTAGCTCAACATTAAACCAGGTGGGTCTTTTGTGTGGGTCTTGTGGCCAGTTGAAATCCTTTAGGCGCTACATTTAATGGTCACAATAATAGTTGTACATCCATCTCACAAACAATTACCAGACAATAAGTCAATAAATCGATCAAATGTTGGTTTGATATTGGGTCAGCGTCACAGACGGCATATTAAAGCAAACAAATCAATCAGTTAGGTTATATATATAATAGGCTCTTTCACATTCAGCATACATTCATGTGTATTTATGTTTTGTCTACAATGATGGTTTTTCTTGCGACGTTCGTGGCGTTCTTATACATTTCCAAAACCTTTCTGCAATGATGTCAATGGCAAACGTAGTTTAGTGTTATGAAACGATGTCATGGTTTACTATTTTAATGAAAGACATCCATCCTTTATTACCCAAACATGCGTGTTCAAGGATACTCGTGGTTACCAAGGGCTTAGGGTAGGGGTAGGATGTTAGACACGGCTGTTTTGCTCTGTGATTGTCGAGACCGGTGACAATTTGCAAACGTCAACAATATGTTTGTAAATGATTAATATTGTCATCGTACATGATGGGATCGAGCACGCGATACTGTCGAGCTCTGTCCTATTTTATCACCCATTGATATTAGGTGGAACGGATTCGACTTGTAGCTGCAGTGTGGCAAATCGGCTGATTGCTGATGTCTGTTTTGACGTGCAAAGCCTAAAGGCAGTAACTGCTTACTTTCCAAGTAAGCAGCAACTGCCGTTTGTCTTTACAGAACAGTGTCGAATTGCAGGTTGGACACAGGACTGGCCTGTCTCATTGACGTCTGCTGTTGACTGGCAGGGGGTCTGCACTGGCGACCAGAGGTTTCAGGTGCACCCTGCCCCGTGGCTGTAAACTGCTTGAAATATTCATCTTAAGTTATGTCAGACTATTTGCCAGGCGAGAATGGCGGCGCTGAAGCGACGCGTTGAACAGCTTCTGGCATAATGGCTTATTACTATCATATACTCATGTTACAACATCCATTGAACGATTCATCACGCGAACGAGTCTGCACGCAAATTGGCCCAAACATTTAGAAATAACACAAGCCTGTTCGTGGCTCTAATTTTTTTTCTACCACTTATAACATGGATAATATACGGATAATAAATAAAGAAAATTTGTACGAATGTTTAAGTCGTCTATTTGTAACATCAGTTATGAGTTGTTCCTATTGACCAGTTTTAAGAAGTATAATACAAAAAACTCTTATATAGATGTTACATTATAATTTATTTCCTTTCCCTTGCGTAGTACATATGTCATATGATTACGACTTGAAAATATTGTTTATCCTGATTAGGGTGGTTTGTTTTATTGGTGATGATGGGTGATATTATGAATAAGTGATCCACTGTGGATTTACCGTGTCTCTGGTTGAGCACACACAAGTCGATCATAGGAAGGTCATTCTTACCTAGCTAATGCTCCGGTATTTTAATACAATATTAACCTCCTAGCAACAACTTTTGCGTCAATCGTACTGCCCTTTCCATTGTATTTGCTCATAATTAATGCGTGCCGGTGTTTATTCTATCAACCTTTCTATTGATTTACTCTGTTTATCACAATGAATCACTATGATAGAGTGAGTTCAGGCTGACATAGACATGTTACACAAAATACGAGATATCTTTACTTATGCTCCTCTTCTAAAACATCTTTCACGTTTTTTGACTTTTTTCTTGACATGCCTGCTAGCTATATTTGTTTGTTTTTCTGTGTGCGACACCCTCTTAGTGACACATGTTTTTCACTTTGGCCTGTCTATTATTTAGACTGCCCCTTGGCACGTCGTCGTTTTGCAAGACAAAAGTGGCGCGTTTACATATTTTATATGTCCAGTGTATCGTCCACGCTACGCCTTCGTTAGATGTGCTATTCCAGTCTATTGATTGACCACCTAGGTGTGAAAGGCTGTTGACACGTGTGTTTTTGAAAAGGATTTAAATTTTTGACTACAAATTTTGTGTGACTAATTTGTATAATCACCGACTTTCTCTCAGGTCTATCAGGCTGTAGGCTAATGCTTGACTTTGGATGTCAAACAACCTAATTTAAAAAAATCTTCGTCAGACCAATTTTGTTATTAAAGGATGTGGATCTCACAGTAAAATCACAGTCAAATTGATCTCGCGAAAAGTGTGGTTTTGCTTCGGATTTTGCTTGACAAGTAATGACCGTGATGACCTGAAGCTGTGTACTCTTTGTGGCTGAGATCACAGTCAGGTCGTGCAGCTAACTGACAATAATCTCCCCAGATGAGTTTACTGTCATATCACCACCCAGCAAACACATGACATTGAGCCAATGTTGGTCTACTGTTGGTCCAGCGTCGAAGTCTCACCTATCTTGTGCTTAAACATTTAAACCGCAATGTATCGATTTGCATCTTTGAAAACTGATCTCATTTCCAGGATTTTTTTCCTTAAATCCTTTTCACAACATACTGCACTGTTTTTCAATTTGTCACCCACTTTAAGCATCTTCATCCACTGCAATTCGATAAACGCGAGCAATTCGAGGCTTGTAGAGCATGAATATGTCGATGGTAAATTTAGATTTGCCTATTGTGATTCACTTAACCTGGTAGGAAAGAGATGGTAATGTTTACGATGAGGTATCTAGCGCTGTAACAGTTGCAGGATCTGTATGCACCCCGAGGGTTTAGAATAGCACATGAATAAACAGGTCCAGGAGGTAAATCGGCAGAAGTGTTTCGGACTTTAAATTACCGTTCATAAATATTAACAGATTTATTGTGTAAATGTATATTAGTATTACCACTTACATTCAAATGTCTCTATTTAACTAGCGAGTCCAATTGTTCTCTCATAATAATTGAAGTTATGATGACAATTTTCAATATTTTTCATTTAACCATTTTGCTGTTGATTTTTTTGCCGATATGTTTCACTTGGTTTTTTTTAATATTGGCTACTTTTTCATTTCTTTAGTTCGAGTACGTATGTTGTTTTATATTAGTTCAGCGTCCCCGATACTATCGGAATGCTTATAGTGTTTAGCATTATTCCGTCTCCGCCGCCGCCGTGGGCGTATCAGGAATTTAGCTCTCACTAAGCAGTTAACTGGTGAATTCTGTTTATTTTTGACAGACATGACCGATGTGACTGAGCAATTCTTCCCATTTTTTTACACCAAGCCTTACAAAAGCTTGTGAGAACCATATATTATGAGCCATTGAATGGATCGCATTCTAATTTTATAGGGTGGTTCTTTGTGTATATCTGATGATCTGATTAACTTTTCGGGAGAATTCATTAAAAAAAGGATGGATGGTTGACGGATGACATTTAAAAAAATGCCTGTCCAAAAAGCTTGGGGTGCGTTATCTTATAAACCATTGGTTGGATTACAGTCAAATTTGATTTGGTAGTTTTCTGGTTATCTCTGATCATCTGATTAACTTTTTCGAAGAATCCTGCAAAAACAAGATGACTGACGGAGGACATTTTGAAACAATGGCCTCCGAAAAAGCTTCTGGGCGCGATAGCTTATGCACCGTTGTATGGATCACATTCAAATTTGATGTGGTGGTTCGAGATCTGGGTATTTCTGATGCTCTAATTAACTTCTGGGAAGTATTCATTAAAAACAAAATGGCATATGGAGGATATCTTTAGAAAATGGTTGCCCAAAAAGCTTGTGGGCGTAATATCTTGTATAACCCATTGGTTTGATCGCATTTAAATTTGATGTGGTGTAGGCATTTCTGATGATTTGATTACCTTTTGGGAATAATTCATTAAAAACAAGATTTTTTTTACGTAGATTATGTTTATTGTGGAAATCTCTCCAAGTTTGAAGAAGCTTTTTTCTAGCGGGTTGGTGGCTGTTTTTTGCTGAATTGACCTGGAAATATGTATGTTTTTGTGCCGAAAACAGTCACATTTAGTTAAAATAATTTCAAAATGTCCCGCAGATATGGAAAGTCATGGAATTTAGCATTACCTTTTCCATGCTTAATTCACATATCTTGAAATTTGAGATTCATCATGTGGAAATACTTGAAAATTGGGATATTGACGTTGAACACATACACATGATAACGTTGCCAATTTTTTTTTTGCCATGTTTAGAATGATTGGAAGATTTCATAACAAACATAACTCAATATAGAATATAGACTAGCTGAATATATTTGAAATTATCGTGCAGTTTGAAAGAGGATTGTTTTTGGGCAGGTAAAATTACATTAACGCGTACAAAGTGTTTTGAACCGCCCCCGCAGCACTCTCAATCAGGTATGTATGTATCCATTTGGTGACTATCTCGACTGAACCACCAGTAATGGCGTCTCCTGCAAAATTACACAAGAGGTGATAAAGAAGCCGGATGCCACTGGAGAACACCCCACGCTGCGGTGAAGTCCGAGCAGTCCACAGGTGTCCTGTGGCTGCATTTGTGGACAGCCACCAGCCGGATGCCGTGTCCCGCAAACACCCAGTTGCGTCACACGCTGTTACAATGCCTGACCAATGTCGCAGTGCGGCCCTGTGTTCTGGAGTAACCACAATGCGGCTCTGCGCTCTGGAGTGCCCACCGATCACGGAATGTTGATCCCATATTGGTTCAATTCTGGGCCACCGTCTGCGACGGTGGCCCAGCATTGAACCAACATGGGATCAACATCCCGCGCTGGCTGAGTGTTGGGTGATCGACGTCCACAACGAGCATCCTGCAGATCCCGGTGTAGTACTGGCCCACAGGGAGTGGTGTCCATTAACACTGGTGCGCTTCTTGATGGCCATTATGTCGTCAGTGCCGGGACCGGCGGTGTCCGTGGGCGACTGAGATCATTGCCTATCGCTTGTCCGGCGGTGTCAAATGCTGTTTGATACGAGGTTTTGAAGTAGAGCATGTGGTGCTGCCGGCGAGTACTCGGGACACCTGACCCCGCGCACGTCAGCTTTTATTCTTGGCGTAACCAAAGAACAATATCAGCTACAGATGGAATATCACGTAAACACACACTCTACATATACCTGTATTCTCTGACAGATAAATATACGTCCTTATGAATGATTTTACATCTCGTCAGTAATTGAGTACTACTTATTACTAGAACAGAAATTGCTCTTTCTTTGTAAAGTACAAACTATTTACTACAATTTTCATTTTTTTTTGTACGGGTACAACGGTCAATGACTAAAAACAGATGTTAGCTTTCAGCTGATAGCTACAAGAAACGACTCTTGAAAATTAAAATGTTACCTTTATCAATGAGACGAGAGCGAAATGACATAATATTTTTTTGGAAGTGCCTTAATGGAAAATACGAAGTCGCTATTTCAAAATATGTATTTTTTTCAAACAGCATTGACCGTTGTACCCGCAGCTCGACAGATGAAGGATTTCTCATGAAAGTGCCTTTTTGTGAAATCGAACGTTTTAGAAAGAGCTATTTTAACCGCATTGTTTACCTATGGAACTCTCTACCACAAAATGTCAGAAGAGATGTAAACTTAGTATCGCTTATGAAAGACACAGATCAAATTCTGCATGTTTATTTAAATAATCATTTTCAGGAAACTACGTTATGTTGTTCCATGTTTTTATGTTGCGACATTTTACAACGTGCTTTACAATATATTTACAAACGATTTTTTTATTGGGTGGATTGTTTATTCTATTATTATATTCAATCGAATATATCATTAACATCAAGGTTTAAATTTTATATCTATGTACAAAAATGTATATGTATCGAATAAACTAATGATTATTATTATTATTAACTTTTGTGAATAATACACTGCACACAAAATGAGTCTATACAGCCATCTTGGAAAAAAATCGACACTGGTGGGCGACTGCACTTTAAAAGAATGCCCCAAATTATTTGAGTGGTTTCAACATGTCTCTAAGAAAGAGGAGGGGAGGGGTATTTTTTTAGTTATATCTACATTTTTTTATCTTAGTGCAATAAATAACTAATATCAATTAAATATACTCATTATAAATTGTAAAAAAAATAATAATTATATTTATCAAGAAAAATCACATCTAAGATTTCACTCTTTTATAAATTCACACGGTCTAGAGCATGAGACAAGTATGCAATATTTCAGATGTTGATATCCATGTAAAATATACTGCTAATTAATGCCCACGAATCATGATGGATGTGAATCCGTATTAGATAGCGAACTGATTCGCCACTGTCGTATTGTTCCGTGCTAGAGCGTGTCAATTCGCCGAAAAAACTCGCTGTTCTCAACGCTTCGTTGTAGTTCTAATCGGTTCTAATCAGATCTTTGCAATTCGCATTGCACTTCGTATTACTTCGCCGCGCAACGGGCTGGCTCGCATTGGACGAGTCTAGCGATGAACCAGGAATACAGAAAGAAATGACCAGAACTGGCTCGACGCCACACGGTACAGATAGGGTTGTTGTTGTTTGGCTTCATGAATCGTTGCTATTTACGGCCTGGGGATACGATGCAGTACAATTTACATCACGAACTAGAAAGGATAGCAACGGATTGCAACGTTGCGAAACGATGGAGTGAGATGAGATACGAATAAGGTAGATCCCAATGCAATGACGGCGATTCACAATGAATTAATGCGAACAAGACGATACCAATACAATGCAAGGCGAATGAGGTGGATTCACATCGCGGTATATATATGTAAATAGGGCCTTCGACTCTTATATCATTTCAGTGTTGCCAGGGTTAACGTGTAGGGAGAGATATTATCTATGGCAACTCTATTATCGTTGGGCGAGGCTCTCTCTCCTGTGCAGCGAGCACAACTAGATCATGACATGTTACAGGTCCAAGCAAATCACGACCAAGTTACCCTACAGGAGCAGCAGCTGTCCCCTTATTTGTCAACTCAACTTCTTCCTGCTTCGTTCAACCTTTTCCTTGCCCTTCATGGATGAGTGTGACTTTTTGTAGCCAGCAGCCCATCCCTATTGAATCGCACTGGTCCGTTCCAGGTCGTATCATTTCGCAATGGCTCGTCTTACATTATACTTGTGTCATATTGGTTCGTCAGTTCGCAGGCTCATTCGCATTAGATCGTGTTGATTCGCACAGCATTTCGTATTATTTTGTGTCAACCCGGTCGGATTTGTATTGTTTCTAGTTCAATATACTTAGTTTTACTTGATTCTCAGTCATTCGCCACTTTGAAACGTATTCTATTTGGTTCGTTGTTCAATAAATTATCCACCCCAGTAGTCCAGTCAATGTAGGGTCAAAAATGGCCCAACCTAGAACAAATTGCAGCATGTTATGGCAAAATATTCAGAAAGCATTCAGGGATTCCAGAAAAAAAGTCTACAAAAATATAAGTGGGGGGAATATTTTCAAAACACCCTTTAAAGTCGACCTCTCATTCAACACATAAAGATTTCAGGGATAATGTTCGGCCTGGCTGTGAAATGATTTTAAATCTACATTTATCAGATTCTCTTTTTATATTATGTAAGCCTACATCAATATATAAATCTATATCGTCATATCCAATATATAGAACACTTTACTGAGAGCGTACCAGTAAATTAACACATAAAACTCTAGACGCCAGTTGACCACCTTTGTTTATTAAAAACATAAAAAGACCCACCACAAATTCCATAAGTTTTAATTTATTCTCAGCTATGAATCATCAATAGAAAAACTGCTAAAATCCAATCAGTTGAAGAATACCTACTTTACATGAATCCAAGATGGCCGCCATTCCATTTGCAGAGCACAATTTCATATACGATTTTGAGAACAAAAAGCGAAAATGTGATTCAAAAAGAAAATAGGAGCCAGTGTGTTTTTTGATTGGATAAACTATTTGTGTTAGTACTTCAAATAAATCATTCACACTAGTTAACAGCATCAAAGGAAAGTCTCATATGTCTCTTATAAAACAGACCACGGAGCGTGTAACCATGAGAAGAATGTTAATTAAAAACTGGAAATGTTATGACGTATACCTGCTTGATGTGTAGTCTTATACAACTAATAAACCTACAGAGAAACAGGTCCTCTGATAGAACAAATTAATTGATATCAAATGTTACATAAAATAAAAAAGTGAACAATGCAGAAAATACAGTACATACACTGACACAACCAGACAGAAAGTAAAAAAACACGAGCATATATTGAAATCTAAGTAAGCAACACGTGCACCACGGCAAGTAAGACGTACTTTTATTTGAGAACATACATGTAATAATAGGTCTAAGCGACTAGAAGTATTGCACTATTCTGTTACTTGGCTTGATTGATTCATGGGACATTTGACTGTGTGTTTTAACCTAAGCCCCGAAAGTTTCCTTTTATTTGAGCACAATGTTAATTGAATAACTGGTTATATACTGCTCAGACATAAATGCATTTAAAGAACAGTGTTTGGCCAATGCACGCCCAGCTATTTACCGCTGACTCCAAAATGACCGGCGGCGACTATCCTGACATCTATTTTCTAGAAACAGTAATTCCATAATCTGTTCCGGATTACAACAGAGAAGCACATAATATGACTTTAGGTTTCAAAGACACAAAATCTTTCATAACTGGCTCACAAAAAAAATTGTGGGGAGCAGCCATTACGAAAAATAGCGCTTCTATAGGGTGGTGCTTGCAACTTAGCATCCCAACATCCTCCACTAGGAGGCAGACACTAGTTGAATAATTTTGTTTGTCTCAAACCTAATAAGTACACATTACGTTTATTATGCTCTACTGGAGTGATGTACTTGTTAAAAAGTTTAATGTATCCATCATTGTGTCATACAGAGTCGAATTTCACGTCACTAAATACTGGCTAAGAAGAGGAATTCCAAGCACTTCCAATTTGTGTATCGGAGGTATAATGTATTATAGTTGGAATAAATTCTTATCTTTGTCTGTTACAAAATCACAGAAATGCATTATCCATTCAAACGAAACAAAAAATAGCCTTTTCCTATTTATATAAGTAAAAATTACATCCTCATATTTTGTTACATTTAAGACGTTTAATTTGATCTTTTGATACTGTAGAGGACCTTAAATCATCAGAATAGTATCAGATTTTTTTTCAGTTAAAATCACACCAACAAGAGGTATTCATTCGGATTGTTCCAATTTAGATTTGTTAAAAGCCAAATCTTTGCGTACTGAAATTACCATTTGACCCTGAATATGACCTTGAATAATAAACGTTTTGCTAGAAATGGGATGATCCTGTCAAAAACACCCCCGAAATGAGGTATTAGATTTGTTTTCATTTGTATTTGGTAAAATATTTATATTTTATTTTTGGCTTTGAAATTGACCTTTTGACCTTATATATGACCTTGATTCACCAAACTAATAACATAAATAGATTATTGAGGCAAAATTAAATGTTAGAAGATGTATTAGACTTGTTTCTGATTATATTTGTTAAAAATTGCATTTCCACATTTTATGTCTTAAAATTGAACTTATGACTTTCAAGATGATCTTAAATCAGCATATTATTCCCGGAAAATTATTCTCCTATCACACACACACCATAAAGATGTCTTACATTTATTCCCCGCTTCATTTGTTAAAAAAAATCAAATATAAAATTTATGGGCAACAAATGCAGGCGGCCATCTTGGATTTATGAAAAATTGGCGTCTTTCCACCAACTGGATTTTAGAGGATTTTTATTATGTTTTTCTTTTGTTTATTCTGAACTGTTTGGTGCTTCATTTTTTATCATTCAGCGGATTTTAAAAGATTTGATCATTTTTATAATTCAAGTATTTTTTTATAATAAAAAAATCAGTTTTGGCTTTTAAAAATATGTTTCCCTCATTATATTTTTATATAACATGTAGATATCCATGTAGAGTCACATGCCATCAAAATAAATTCTGTCGCAATTTGTTCTAGGGCAAAGTTCAATTTGACTGGACTACAGGAGCATTTTTATTCTCCATGATTCGCATTCACATCCGTATTGCGTATAGTCCATCGCCAGCATTCTCACTGAATCGCCAGTGGAATCGTGAGAGTATGACTGGGTTATAAGCTATTGCGTGTAAAAGTCGTTTTCTGATACAAAATGATTAACGATCCACACAATGCTTGATGTCACCATATCTTATTTCAAATTCATATTATTCAGAACTTTTTTTGACATCCAACGTGATGCTAAGTTTATTTTTCGATGATTAATTTATAGGTATCGATAATTATACACAGGCAGAGGACATGATGCCGCCTCAGATAAGAGCATTACCCTCTTAAGGACTAATGAAGGCCACTAAACAAATCGGTATAAAGTAAACATGAATCTGTATGTTGTTGTTGTTATGTCCATTTAAATAGACAAGCACGAACAGCTACATCATAATTATCTTACTAAAAGAAGCTATTTTGAAAAAACAGTTTTCACCCCTCAGCTTCTAAGGCTAGCGGGTATAGTTCTCGCCAGAAGCGGCCTGTGGTCGGGCGGTGCAGATGCTTCTAAGCGTGATAACTTCATAACGCCTTGACTAATATGGTCTTTATTTTTTAACCGCACTTGCACCACACTAATTGGAAGGTCAAGTTTGATATAATTCGTTGACATTGGTCTAATTTCAGGGATACCTGGTCACGGAAGCCAAAATCATTAATTGGCCTGTAAGCGCGATAACTTCATAACGCTTTGACACAGGGTCTTCATTTTCAACCGCATGTGCACCACACTAATCTGAAAGCCAAGTCCGATATTTTATGACGTTGACCTAGGTCACGGAAACCAAGAAAAGCTTGTAGGCGTGATAACTTCATAACGCCTCCACTTAGGGCCTCACTTTTTAGACACATGTGTACTACACTGATTTTAGGCTAAGCTTATGTTCAATATTCAGTGATATTGATCTAATTTTGAGGTCACCATGTCACGGAAACCATAATGGCCTGTAAGCGCGATAACTTCATAACCCTTTGACTTAGGACCTTCATGTGCACTAACCTAATATTAGGGTCAAGTTAAATACTGTGTGACCTTGACCTCCATGGCTGAAGTGTCCTGCCATCAATTGATGTTTAAGAAGGAAATATCCAAAATATCTAAAGATGAGTTTGTTAGAATTGTTGCTATTGCAATTTATCTCAGGCCATCACACCCATCTTTCTAACATATTTTGTTATCCCCTGACCGACGTCGTGAGGGTTGTGGGGAGTCAATAGTCACGCAACCGTTCTGCATCTATCTGACCAAATTCAAAAATAGCCGACTGTCGGCCATGATTTTCTTTAATAGCCTGATATCTGCAAACCGTGCCAGATAGTTAGACCAGCACCATGCGGGTTAGACCATGCGGGCCAAAACAAAATGTGCTGTTTTTTTAGAGGGATATACCTTGAAAAAATTCCTCAATCAAATTCAAAATGGCCGACCTGCGGCCATTATTGACTTTTAAGATGCGTAATACATATCTGATAGCTGACCTTTACTATATAAAATCAATAGTGATGCTTCATGGAGTGGTATGCCCTGATTAATGTCAACTTGATCAGACGCAAAATGGTCGACTTGCCGCCATTATTGACTTTAATATTCGTACTATCCAAAAGAACTGTGCCAGATAGTTAGACCATTACTATAAAACTAAATTATGTGGTTTCAGGGAGGGATATGCATTGAAAAATGTCAACTTGGTAAAATTCAAAATGTCCGACTTGCGACCATCATTGACTTAAATATTTGTATTAAATATACATTGCAAACTGTGCTAGATAGGTAGACAAAATGTCTATTGGTTCATGGAAGGAAGCAACCTGAAAAATGTCTGGCACGCGGTTGGGGCCGATATATTGTTTTGAATATGCTACACAACTTCACAATGGTCGACCATATATTTTTTGGGTGTGCTGACAGATTTGTGTGTCTATCACAATTTGAGTGAATCGCAACATAGTTTAATTCGCATTACCCATATTATAAATAATTTTCTTTGAAGCCCCCTTCAAAACTTTAATAATATACGGTTAGATAACAAAAATATCCATTTATCTGGCCCAGTCAATATAAAAACGTGTTTGCCCTTTGCGCATACTGGATAATATCTCAAACTGGATTCTCCATAAAAGTTCATGGTCTGCATACAAAAACGCCGGGATGCCATTATTAGATGAGTTGGGAGAGCACGTGGAGAAATAACTGTGGCTTAAGTGATAAGTTGCAGGACGCATCCGTCCATTAGGTGAGAGCAGCTGGATGAGTGAGCCTCCGCATCTTTTTCTATGTTACCTAGGCTACTGGTGACGGCTGGGTTTGCCTTTCCTAATCAATCTTATTTTCCGCTTAACGGTAACCATTTACCCGGTCACTAGCCTTTACCCCTTGTCTGGTGGAGTGTCTTATTCTGCCACTCACTGCCTTACTCTTCCTTACAAATCGACCTAAACGCTCTCCAGTCGCCAATAATCCTCCGATCTTCACAGTTTTTTTCTGAACATTTTCTGACGGATCACCTTGGGTAAGCTCGAATATTTTGCTAATTTGCATATATCCAAGATGACCGCCACGACACCCTCAATATATATCGCCATCGTTACTGCCTAGGCAATTAACTTTAAGTGTGGAAAGTGAAAACTTTACATTTGCAATGCAAATATAACATCTATAGTTTTATAGTAACACAATGATAAATAATTCTATATAATTATACATAATTGCATATTCTAGGAACAAACTTTTGGTTTTCAAATCCATGTTGCTACTACTGTATTGGTACTTGAAAAATGTTCTAGTGATCCTTGATAATTCTTGAATTCTGTCATTGGTTAATTGTACAAGCACTGGATTTACCACAATATATTTTTGGCCAATTTGTCTGATAGTTCAGTTTACAGCTGTGTATTAATTCGTAGTGATAAAACTAAATCATACTATATAAAGAAAGACTGCTTGAAATTGAATTTTGATTGCAAACCTTCACGAAATGAGCTACTATATACAATGTGTCAAATTAACGATTATCTATCGGTTCGCGAAACTTAAAAAAAATAATTGACACGCACTGAGCATTGATGGCTTGCCGAGAAACAAGCAGCGTTTCTGTATTCAAAACTACCTTGTTTGATATTAGGTTTATCTGCTGTTATGTCTATTTATACGTAAGGGAGTTGTTATATATATATAGGCTTGTTTAGTAGGATTTTCCCCTGACAAGCGTTAAATTGCTGGATAGTAGGGGATTTGTACAAGAGTGTCATAGTTTCTTCCAGCACACGTGTCACACTGCCAAAAAAAATTGATTACATTTCCAATTGACTTATCTCTGTCAGGGTTACGGCTGCAATCGCTGTTAATCGCTGGAATTGAATAAGTCCTTTTTGCAATGAATAGAGACTATTTTTAAAACTTCGTGCCCGGAAACGGGCTGAAAACAACCATGAGCATTAGATGGGAGAGCGTGGATTGATGAGACTGCCAAACGGCTTGTCCCGTAGCCTTCTAATGCTAGAGTGTTACTCAATTATCCGCGCTTAATCAAATCTGTACGAGGGTTCTTATCAACTACCTCTTTCGCCCGCTCTCTCTTTAACGAAGATAACAATAACGGGCATAGAAAACCAATAGACGCGGGTGTCTCCCAGGTCGTGTAGCAGATTAGCTAAATTAAAATAATCCCTCATTCTATTTCTCTTCAATAACGTTTAAATGACTTTGCCAAAATTCAATTTTTAAAGCACATTTATATTATTTTTGTTTGACTGTAATAAAACTATCATGACTATTATTTTTGTGATACATTTGAAGAACTATATCACACGTTATATTTAGCCTTCGATACAAATTTAAATGAGTTAAATTAGTTCGATTCGCTTATGATTTTTTTATTTAGCTAACACTCCCTCTCTTTAAAGCTCCATAGCAAATAGTAACCTGTTTTTCTTGATAGACCAACAATGCTTGGTCTTTAAGTCCAGCATCTGGATATTAGTACTTGATGTCCTAAATCAACTTTAGAATATTCCTGAGGTTCATTCTTTCATTCGTGCCTTATTATTAGTGATCTAGAGTTTGGGTGACTGTTACATTATGTGATTATAGCATGGTACAACAGTAACTCAGTCATGAATACGTTCACATATTTTAAGAAGGCGTTCAGCAGTACAATCACGGTACATTCTAAACATATATTGTAAAATTTGCTTTGAATGACCTGTCATCTGTGTACATAAATTCGGGTAGAGATTGTTATTATACGAAACTGAGTGTTTTCGCTATCAACCTCTCAACAATGATCAGACAATATTGCTGGTCCCGAAATCTGCCTTTTACAATACCCAACAGATTTTTGTATGAAAGGTTCCGTGTGTTAAACGAACTGGGTGTTTCAACAATGTAGGTTTTATCGACATTTCAGAGGGTGAACATCATTTTTGTTTCCGTGAATTGCTTTTTTTACTTAAAATGAATTTCCGTTCCTAATACGTTTATATATCAAAACATAGTACTGAGACGAGTCACTGCATGTATAGTTTCAAATTGTATGTATGGCTTTATTGTGAACTGGATTTAACCTAAATAAACTAATGATCCCAAATATTTGATCAATCGATGTAGCTTTTTCTCAAATATACATTGAAACGTCATGAGCGCGGTAGAATGACAATTTTTCATACGCCCCTTCAATTTAGTTTAGCATGCTGATAATGAGTTCACAGACAAGAATAATACTGTATCGAGCTTAGATTTTTTTCCTGTGTGTTCCTAATAACCAGTTCTCGGACAATTTCGATAATACATTTTCGTCCTTGTTTTTGAAAAGCGTTTGACCAATTTCTGTGTCAATAATTGAGATATATCTACAGATATCTTTACAATGTTTGATAAATTCGAATGGCTTTCAAATACCACAAATTCCAATCTTATTTTTTTATCATATCAGACTTTGCAATCAATTATTTGTCAGCTGTGCAGCTTGCTCTAGTATATGTTACATTATTATGTATTTGCAAGAACTTTTAAATTGTTTTAGGCATGAAGAAGTTGCGATTCAAGCCTGCGTACAATCCCTACACTGAGCCCAGCATGGAAATCTTCAGCTACCACGAAGGTTAGTATCATGATGCTCGTTATGATATAGCGGAGAATGCCATCTGTCAAGGCATACCCAGCAGACACAAGACGTTGAATCAATGTTGGTTTAACGTTGGTCCGGCGTCGTAGACGGTGGACCAACGTTAAACCAACATTGATTCAACGCCTTGTGTCTGCTGGGTAGGCGGTGAGTCTATTTGCGAACATCTATTGCGGTATCGTCAAATACAATGCAACAAACAATGTTTTAAATATGATAAGCAGCACTACTTATGATAATGTCCACGTAACTTGTCATAATATTTAATGCAATTTGAAGTAACCTGTATATTAACGTCCTTGTGTGCATTGAGATTGCAGCATGTCATAACGCATGATTGTTATAGTACATAATCGATAGATGGAAAATTGTTTTATATTTTAAATAGTGGGCCTTTTTAGTATTATTCTCTGATAACATTATTCCCCTTGGGATATATTTACATACATGTATAGGCTATATTATCTAAGTTTAAGTCATGTGTGTAAAAATTTAATCTGAAATATATATTATGAAGAGATGTGTGGAAAATCAATCAATCTAAGATTGAGCCATTTACATTTTATTTCAGTTAAAATTATTTGAGAACCTCAGTTTGAAATGTCATTTATTTGTGTATTGGCTTAGTAGAGTCTGTAATACATTTTCACCAGTCAACTCATAGATTTACTAAATATAAAACATTATTTTTACTGCGCTTGCCGACTGACCTATCTTGTATTAAATATCTGCGCTCTGTTTATTTGTAGGTCTCCAGAAATGGGTTGAGGTCGGAAACTCTGGTGTATTTAGACCGGAGATGTTATTGCCAATGGGACTACCCAAGGATGTGTCTGTCATAGCATGGGGTTTATCTTTGGAGAGGTAATATTTCTCTTATTAAAGCTCATTTCATTATATAATTACAATTCATCGATATTGTTCACTTGATCGTTCAACTGCTTCATGTTGACGTGATTAACAGGTAAAACTAACTAAACCAAGCTATCTATGACAGATATGAGCGCCATGAAGGAGCTAGGAAATATCTAGAAATTAAGGTTTTACTGCACTGTATCCATATAAATTGGGAACATCAAAATCACGGCTACAGTAGCATAAAAACGAAGAATACTCTAAATATTAAAGCAATATATTCACATACTGTTTTGTCGTTAAATATTTAATTTTTTTATGAGTTGTACACGATAAAAAAATTATAGGGCTGTTTTGCATTTCTGATTATAAATTAATATATGAATTAATGATTTTTACGCCAGATTCCATCAAATTGGAATAGTTATAATTATCGGTACAGACTGTTTTTGCCCCTCGACCCGCTGGGCCTGAAGGGGTATTGTCTTCCCTTTCGTGTGGCGCTGTCTTCGTTCCCGTCTCCGCCGCACGCAGCCTTTTGGCTACTACACCAACATGGTGCAGCATATTGAATTCATAACTCATACAAACATTCAACCCCTTACGGAATTTTTTACCCAAGGTCAAGGTCATAGGTCAATGTTCAAGGTCAAAGATTTAAAAAAAACTTCTTGTTAACGCGATAACTTGAAAAATAATTGTTGGATCTCTTCAATTTTTTATGTGAAGTTACTCATGAGTATGGAGATCACCTAATTAGAATTTCAGCTTTCCACCTATAATCACCTGGCGACTATTTTTTTAACCTAATTTTTTTTCAGAATTTCCTGGAAACATGGTATATATCGGTTTTCAGGGTTTGCGAGTGTGTTGGCATTGTCCGTTTTCATGTGCGACCGAAAACGAGACTATGGCTGCCATCTTGATTTTTTAATTTAAAAATTCCTTGTTTACGCGATAACTTGAAAAATAATTATTGGATCTCTCCAACTTTTTACGTGAAGTCACCCATGACTATGGAGATAACCTGATTAGATGTTCAGCTTTCCACCGATAATCAAAATGGCTGCCAACTGGCGACAATTTTTTTTTTCGCCTTAATTTTTTTCAGAATTCCCTTGAAACCTGGTATATATTGGTTTTCGGGGTCTGCGAGTCTATTAGCATTGTCCGTTTTCACGTGAGACAGAAAACGAGGCTACGGTGGCCATTTTGGTTTTAGTAATTTTAATAAATCGTTCTTATTTTCCGTTAAATACTTTAAAACCTTGCGTATATAGGTTTTCGGATTCTGTGAGTCTATTGGAATTGTCCGTTTTCATGTGCGATCCAAACCGAGGATATCGCGGCCATCTTGATTTTATCATTCATCTTCTATTATTGGCATAACGTATTGGAAGCAGTTGTGTCAGATTTGTGGACATTTAGAGTCACCACATCAACCGAGGGGTGTTTGAGTGCTTGCACTGTATTTTTTCATATTAGTTACCCCCTTGCTTGTCTATTTATCGTATATTAATATCTCAGATTTGTGTGCAATCACAAATAAAAAGGTGGGTTTCTTATATTGATTGTAATGAATCACTTTTGTTTATATGGTACTGCTGATGTTGCAGGCCTGAGAAAATTTCCGAACTTAAGTTTCCTAATGTAATGAACTGTCAGATACTTTTGCACCGTCATCATTGATTTCTGTCTGTCTAGTCCATACGTATTATAACCAAAGTGAAGTGTTTATTTCATATATATCATCTTAAATGAATGGTACGCCATCTTGGTGACTACTTTAATCCATCATCATTGCCGTGCCATCTCAGAGGGGTCACTGTGCATTATTCACAAATCAGTTATCCGCAATGGTGTTGTTCTCAGTTTTTTTTCATGTCTCTCCCATGATTGTTAAAGGGAGCGTTCACGGTCAACATAAAGTGTCAATTAACTGACAACCTCACCCGCTCCTGTCAAACGCTCCCTCTTTAATTGGCGGAGGCGCGGCATCTGCGGGTTGGCCGATAGTACACAGACTGTAACCTCTCAACGCTGGCTCAGTGATCGGCCAACGTCGGAGACGTTGGCCGATCACTGAGCCAGCGCTGGACGACCGTGTCTCCTTTGCGAGGATAGTATCACCTTCAGCGAAATGGAATGCTGATTAGATATCATTAACCATGCATGAGCGTCAGCAGGCATGGCTTTCAGACAGCCTCTAGCTTCAGAGTCACTGTCCTTCAACCGGCCAGCGTATTATCACAAGTGCGCGGCATGGGGTCATTAATATGTACAAATAATTGTCAATAATTTATTTTCAATCTGTCTGTATGGAGATGTGTTGATTGGATAAGTTTGAGACCTGTAACTGAGACCATGCCGATTATAATACAATGTTAACCTCCAAACAATAATGTGTCTTTACTCATTGTTGTTTTTCGTGACTCCCTCTGTCTGACTAGACTGATACTTTTCTGTTGTTATTCACTCGCCATTTTTTCTTATTTAATTCTGTTTGTGCCTGGCTGTCTCACGATTTTTTATAATTAATAATTAAGTTATGGCGTAATTATGATTACAAATTCACAATAAATATGTCTCTCTTCCCTCGCTTTCTATCCTGTGTGTGTTGTTTGAAATAGCTAACATGGCTAATATTTTCTAAGATAATAAATCATCATCCTGATAATTATTCTCATAGCTTACTTTGCCACACATATACTCAGAAACAATGTTCGTATTCTTGCAAAACGCACATACATTGTCACACGAACTTTTGCTTACAATCTCTGAGGATTTGATTATTTACTTGAAAGCTTTGAAGTAGGATATGCAGCTTTTAAATGTGTCAAATCGCCATGCTTTATACACTGATACCGTATTATGATATTTAATAAGGTATATTCGTTAATTAGATATGTGTGTCGTGTCTACTTGGGCTTGTACTCTGTATTTTCCTTTCTCATCTATCGCTAATGGGCAATTACGCAACAGTTTTGGTTATGTGGTTGATTATACTTGATACGCGTACATCAAGAGGCTTTGTGTGGCTGTCACTGGAGTCGGCAGGAGTCATCAGGGGGTTGGCCTGCCACATAACCCCGCTGTTAGTCTACACCACAGACTCGCCTTCCTCATAAACAATACTTGCTCTGCGGGTGTTGCAAGCGACCTGCGTGATCGACGTGTCTCCTGCACAAGCTAATGGTGGGGTGAGCTCAGCTCACCATTTACTTGTGAAGTAAAGACGGTGTCGTTCTGACGCGACAATGCCATAGCTTAGAGGGGCAGGATTTGTCGTCAGGGTAGATGGGACGGCTTAATTTAACTAACATTGGTCTGGTAAATCAAGCGTGGCGACCTCCGCAGTAAGTCTTCACACTGTATTCTCGTGCAAGTTACGATATATCTTAGGCTTCGGATTGGTCGAGATGACCATCTCGACGAATCCGAAGCCTACGATATGTCGTAACTTGTACGAGAATACGGGCCCTGGTCAACACTGATCTTACGGGGGCCCCATTATCCACGTTATATGTGTAATAACACGGGCTGATTTGTGTGGGGGTGCAGCAGGAGGCAAGCTGAAGGAATTATGAAAGATAGAAGCTGGTCTAGGGAAATCTTGATTGCCCCGCAGCGCTGTGATCCATCAGCGCGGGGCGTGGCAGAAGCCTGGGGCTGGGCTACTCATCATCATTATGCCAGACTGAAGTACGCCACCATGTGACAACTCCACCATCAGCCCCGCCTCGCACTCAGCATTCACAAGCTGCCAGCAAGTAACAGGCGAGGTGACAGTTAAGTACTCCAGCTACCAGCAAGACTTTACATACTGTAATCAAGCCTCCACGGACTGTATGAAAGCCTTCACAGACTGTGAGAAAGCCTTCACATACTGTATGAAAGCCTTCACAGGCTGACAGCAAACCTTCACAGGCTGATAGCAAGCCTTCACAAGCTGGCAGTAAGCTTTTAAATGCTGACAACAAGCCATCACAGGCTGATAGCAAGCTTTAACAGACTGACAACAAGCTTTCACAGGCTGACAATAAGCTTTCACAGGCTGACATAAAGCCTTCACAGGCTGACATAAAGCCTTCGCAGGCTGACATTAAGCCTTCACAGGCTGACAACAAGCTTTCACAGGCTGACAATAAGCTTTCACAGGCTGATAACAAGCCTTCACAGGCTGACATGACGCCGTCACATGCTGACAACAAGCCTTCACAGGCTGATAGGGAGCTTTCACAGGCTGACAACAAGCCTTCACAGGCTGACACCAAGCCTTCACAGGCTGATAGGGAGCTTTCACAGGCTGATAACAAGCCTTCCCAGGCTGACAAAAAGCTTCCACAGGCTGACAACAAGCCTTTACAGGCTGACATGAAGCCTTCACAGGCTGACAACAAGCCTTTACAGGCTGACATGAAGCGTTCACAGGCTGACAACAAGCCTTCACGGGCTGACAACAAGCCTTCTCAGAATGATAACAAGCTTTTACAGGCTGACAATAAGCCTTCACAGACTGACAACAATCCTTCACAGGTTGACAACAAGCCTTCACAGGCTGACAACAAGCCTTCACAGGCTAACAACGAGCCTTTACAGGCTGACAACAAGTTTTCACAGGCTGACAATAAACTTTCACAGGCTGACAACAAGCCGTCACAGACTGACGACAAGCCTTCACAGGCTGACAACAAGCCTTCACAGGATGAAAGCAAGCTTTGACAGGCTGACAATAAGCTTTGACAGGCTGACAACAAACCTTCACATGTTGATAGCAAGCTTTCACAGGCTGACGACAAGCCTTCACAGGCTGACAACGAGCTTTCATATGCTGACAACAAGCCTTCACAGGCTGACAACAAGCCTTCACAGGCTGACAGCAAGCTTTCACATGCTGATAGCAAGCTTCCACGGGCTGATACCAGGCTTCCACAGGCTGACATGAATCCTTCACAGGTTGACAACAAGCTTTCACAGGCTGACAACAAGCCTTCACAAGTTAACAACAAGCTACCTTTATGACCATTAGCTAGCCACCTCCGCTCGTAAAAATTATTCCACCAAACGGTCTGAAGTCTAAAGTTTGTCTTTAAATATCAATACCCTACCAATCGGCAAACTCAACACTGACTTAATTAACCCTTCAAGTAGGTACCGGTACAAATTGCCCATATTTGTTCAATTTTATACTAAACATTGTAGTATCTTAACACTGACTTTATCCGCCAAGCGATATAATTAGGTATCCACCCACTATGTGGTGGAGCCTTATTATTTGTATTGTTATTATTATTATATTATTATTATTATTATTAATAATTTTATTATTATTATTATTATTATTATTATTATTATTATTATTATTATTATTATTATTATTATTATTATTATTATTATTATTATTATTATTATTATTATTATTATTATTAATTTTATTATTTTTATTATTATTATTATTATTATTATTATTATTATTATTATTATTATTATTATTATTATTATTATTATTATTATTATTATTCAACAATTTGACGACGTAAACGCTCTCCAATTGATAATATTCACTTCACAATTTTTTTCTGAACACCCTCTGATGGATCACTCTGGTTGAAAAGCAGCTGATTTGCATATCCCAGATGGCTCTTCCTAACAAATCGACTGAATTAAGCTGATGTGTTTTCCGCTTTATGGATTCCTATTTATTGACCGTTTTGAGCACGGTCCGAGTCCCTGATAGTCTTTTTGGACGAATACAGTAACTTCGAATATTCCAAACTGAACACCGTCATTGTCTGTCTGACATTAATTCACTTGCTCATTAATTCACACGACGTAAATTTAAGTAAATGAATGAATGTATGTTAGTCTAAACGGTATTAAATTAGTTATTAAAGTCGTCCACGCAGAAACTTTGGCTAGCTAGATCGAGCAAAATAGCTTACAATGTATTCTTGTTTGTAACACTAACGTCAGTATGATGAGATTGCGTCCGTTCAGCATTGTGTGTTTTTGTCTTCTGTCCTGATGCTGTTTGTTTGTCGTCAGACCCAGTGGTGTGACCTTCAATCAGAACAGAGTAGATATCTGTGCTACTTCTGCTCCCCCCTGTTTGTTCTGCTCGTTCTTCTTCAAACTTTGCTGACAGGATTGTCCACAGAAAATGTCCGCAGAAAGTCTGTTTTGATCCTAACGCAATTCACCATGGCGACGATTATCGCCAATACGGCTACCATTAGCAAGCACAATCCATACTAATTAGATGGAGAGAGGAGCTGATGTGGTCCATTGAGAGGCGATGATATTGTCATTATTCAAACAAGGTCCGTACAAGTCCATGGAAGTTTCTCCTTGAAATGTTCAGAATCCCTTCTGCTGTTAGCTAAGAGAGGAGGCACTGTTTAAAAAACCTTCATAACCGACTATATTGTACCATCATATCGTCATTTGTATATCAGCCATATGCTATTTCATACTGAAGCACGCAGCGCTTGGCCATTTATTTGAAAGACCCAATCAGGATCAGCGGGGTTAGAACTCGGGACTCCGGCATGACGGACGTGACAGTCAGGCGTTCTACCAATGCGTCACGTCACCCTATCTGTTATATTTCATTCGCAACGAATCTACTTATTATGTGACTGACTCGATTCGATATTTCACTACTACGGCGACATTACCATGTCTAAAATGATCGGAAGATCATCTATTTGGTTAGAGCTAAAATGTTGCAATGTGATACTCCTTTAAGTGTATGCAATAGTTATATTCTATAGTTTATTGTCCTAGATGGCCACCCACAATATGCAAAAAGGTATAAATTAAGTGGTTGCGAGAACGAGGTATCATGTTTGATTGATTGATCGATTGATTGATTGATTGATTGATTGATTGATTGATTGATTGATTGATTGATTGATTGATTGATTGATTGATTGATTGATTGATTGACTCATTGATTCATTGATTTATTGATTTATTGATTGACTTATTAATTGACTTATTGATTGACTTATTGATTGATTGATTGATGACTTACTGGCTTGTTTTTCTGTTATATTAGATCTGTTATATTAAATTTCTCAAGTATTTTTCGACGAAATAATTACTCAAGACAGCTCCATTTACTGCGCTGACAAGTCTGCAATTTCCTGCTGAATGTTAATAATACTAAAGTAGCTACATTGTACATCATTCATTTTCCATTTACAGATGTCACTCATTTTACCGTGTTGTAAAGTCACTTAAATATTACCATCCCGATTACAAAGTGAAGGTCAACATTATTTTTACTTTCTTCCATTTTCCACCCGCCTTTTGATTGAAAAAAGTTCGGCGGCGTCGGCGTTAGCATGTATCCCTCTCAAATTTGTTCTGCATGTTGCTATAGTGACCAGTTATCGGACAAGTTTAATAATGCATGAAAAAAATCAAAATGGCCGATTTATTGAGATTTTTTGTTTTTTACGTCAATAATAATATTATCTTGTGGGAGCGATAAATTCAAAAGTTGTCCATGCATCCCGCTCTATGACATCGCGTTATTGTTCCATCTAATCGTATCGCGCTATCACATCGCACTATCGCTGTATCACACCGCGTTATTGTTCCATCTAATCGCATCGCGCTATCGCAGCGCGTTATCACTCCATCGCATCGCGATGTCGTTCTATCGCATCGCGTCACCGCACTCTCGTGTCATCGTTCTATTGCGCTATCGCATTAAAACATCGCTCTAGGCTTTTTTCTTTAGGAGAATTTCCGATCTGGAAAACAACCAGAATTTTTCCAATATGAGGAAATTAAACACTGCATGCACAGCTTTATTTTTAATCATTATTCCTAAAACATTATCTAAGCGTTCTTAGAATTTACACCGGTATAGCGTGATCCCGTTTCCTTGAACTGACAATGATATTTGATGCACAAGGAATAGCCTTGGAAGAGTTATTATCACCTTCTTTGGATTAGAGGGACAGTATGGTCCACTTTACACAGTGGCAGATGTGTCACATTTGTGCAGATTCGTTAGTTTGTCTCGCTACCGCGACCCACAACTTCAAGTGGCTTAACATTACTCATATTTGTTTAATGTGAGCGCAAATATTTGCAATTGTTGATGTTTCGAAATCCTCTTCATTCATAATAACAGTGATTTGGTCGATTAATAAAACAAATTAAAAGCGACAATAGTCGTGATCAGCAGGCAAAGGGTTAAGCATAGTGTTTAACGCGGAAAACCACACCGTGTAAGCCATACCATATATCAGCCGCGCCTGGCGGCACTTCATCACAACACTAGCCCAAACAATAACCGTGTGCAGGCGAGGTGTTGTCTTGACACGCTCTCAGTCTGGTATTACATTACGGTTTGTTCTTGAGCAGCCCCCTGGTCAGTGGCTGGTCAGATGATGGTCGGGTGATGCTTGGTCAGGTCAGAGGTGCCGGACGCGTGCATTATCTGCCGTGGCTACGCACGCTATATCAATGCCGCTACCTGTTTATGTATGCGCTCTTTTCTGTCTTGGTTTCCCCGCGCGCTAGTAAATATGAAGAAATTCCCCAGATTTGGGAATTATGGTAAATTACTTTTTAGAACATCGCAAAGTGCAATGAACCTAAATTTGTTGAAATAAAGAAATGTGCCTGTGAGATTTGTGAATACATTTGCTGCGCTATTTGACATAGAGGCTACGCACTATCATTTATAGGCATGCTCATGAACTTGAATTATGCAGTTATACAAGACAACGTTAACCCTCTTACATGAAACCTTGAGAAATTTTATTAAAAATCAGTCAAATAAATTCCACACTGGCCACAACATACATTTTTTGACTGTCATGTCACTCTAAATCTGTTGGCAATGACCATCCAATTACTCCGATGTATTTTGTGTATAGGTCTCCCATGATAATAATAGCTTATTTTGATAAATACCATTGTGAACGGTCATTGAACAGAAAATAAATACCGCACTGGGATCTCCAGTTTATTATTTGTCTAAATCTTTTGTTTCGTGGCATATCAGAGGTTATTTTGTGTCTTGAAATTTGGTGTTAAATTTCAGTATTGCTAACCTATTTTCTGGCAATTTGGGCCGTAGCCAGACCACCTTCCGCCATAGCAATATATGGAGAAACAGGCTCACGCTGCACAATTGTCCAGCGAGGCATTTTCATCAATCCATCATTTTTGAACAAATGAACTAAAGCGGCGTAATTGCCTAATTTCAAATGACCTGCATATTGGGATCATGGTCAGCTGGCCTATGACCTTGAAAAGTGACTTTCTTCAATGTGAAAGTCATTTGTTCGTTATTGAGGTCAAAACACAAAAAGCGGGTAGGGACCATGCACACCAATATTATTTAAATAAATCGAACGGTTTTGACTAAATTACACTAAATAACATGATTTTTAATTTGTTGCGTTTCTTTTTGTGTCAAGTATATACTATGCGACCAGTCGATTGTTAACCATGGTTAAGACTATGTCGTTCTTTTTGGTATTTTGCCCAGACCGTATTGAACAGATGTCACTAACTAGTCAGCAACTCTTTCCAGTTTGTAGTATTGTTTCCTGCTACCTTTAATTTGTCGACCAATAAATTATTAGGCTTTAACATGCTATTATTAACATCAGTTGTATAAATGTTATACAAATGTTTTATGTTTGCTGGTCAGAGCAACTCACAACAGGTCAATATCTGCATCGTGTGGCTGTTGTCATATTATATGTAAAGTATAAGACTTGTTCGGGGGGCCGCTACGTCCTCGCCACGTCTTTGCCGATCCAACCATCCTGATAACTCGCTGCAGCTACGTCTATACTGCGTCCACATGGCGGCCTCTACGTCGCTATAAATTGTACTGCGAGTCAGCATTCATTAATTCATTCCCCAGTAACAGGGTGGTGGAATATTACTCTACGTCGCTTTCTGCACAATCATGGCAATATCGCGACAGAAGGAAGCCCGAAGTCGGAACTATGCCCCACTCAGACTTATCTAAAGACTTCAAGGGTTCTTTATAGCGCACAGTACCATAGACAGCCATTGAACAGTTCGGAGCACTGCATATGTACAACCACAATGGCAAATATCCGACCCAGCCGAGATTCAAACCCAGTATCTCTAGTTTCGAGCCACAACCGGGACGAATAAGCCATCGGGGCCGGCCAAGAACAAGAAAGAGAGAACAACACAATTGAAAGAAACATGCCACTAAAGTGTGTTTATTGACTATGCTCAAGAACGTCAGGGTCATATTATTTTTATCCCCCGCCCGTCACGCTTTTTTGTGGGCGCAAAAACTGCTGGTCAATTTCTTTTGAAATTTTAACATCACATTCCTAGCAACATGGGAATGTGCAAGTGATTTTTATGGCTCCGCGAGCCTGTGGCCGTAGGCATTATGTAGTCGGGCTGTCCGTCCGTATGTCCGTCTGTCTGTCTGTCCGTCCGGGTTACATTTTTTTCGAATGGGAGGGTAAGACAGGAAGGGGGGTGATCAAGGCCAATTAAAAAAATTCAGGCAGGGTGGGCACATGGATGGTTTTAACAAATATTTATTTTTAGGGTTTTTTTTGCATTCAACGCAGTAGCCTCTGTGGATTACATTTATTTACGGGCGGGGAGGGTCAGGCCGTGGGGTGGGGAGGGGGGGGGACCAAGGCCAATTGGATTTTTTTTTGCCAGGGGGGCTGTGGGGGGTTCAAAACAAATTTGAATATAAAAGTAGGAGGGTCAAGGCAAATTATTAAAAAAAATCTATAACCTCCGTCCGGATTACTTTTTTTCAAATGGGAGGGTAAGGCAGGAAGGGGGATGATCCAGGCCAATTAAAAAATTCAGGCAGGGTGGGCACATGGGGGGTTTTAATAAATATTTATTTCAAGGGTCTTTTTTTCATTTAACGCAGTAGCCTTTCTTTACAATCGGGGGTAGTCGGGCCGGGGGTGGGGGTTCAAGGCCGATTTGATTTTGTTTACGGGAGGGGGGGGGGTGGGGGGTTCAAAACAAATTTGAACAAAAAAGTAGTGGGGGGGGGGCGAGACAAATTATTTTTTTGTCTATAACCTCCGTTCGGAATACAATTTTTTCGACTGGGCCGCCATGGATGAAATTTTGTGGGCGTAAAAACCTCAATATTGAAGTCAGAAATAATGCAAATTTTCATCACCCACCATATGGAAATTTGCAGTTGGTTTTATATTATACTGTCATATTATTTTATTTTATTTTATAACATGTGAAAAAAAATTACTCAATTACTAATGATGCTATTGTACCATTTTTGCATGTTTTAAACTGGAAGTCAAATAAACAAAGGTGTCACAGTGATTGGTGTTGCATTAGCCATAGGTCAAGGTTGAGGTCACAGAACTATACATACCACCAATCATTTTTTTTAAATTTACTATTTGTAATTCTTACAATTGATATGGAGCTCAAGTATGATTTTGAATTATTTTCATGGTTTAGATCACACACTTAACAGGGTTCCGCCAGGAGGGGGGATCCTAACCACTCAAATTGAAACTAAAAAAATCCGAGGGGATTCTGGTACCTTGGATTCGCAGTACGCACAGGTTAAACCAAATAATGATTTTAGACAATCTCAAGTTGTTGGTTCATTTGGAAGGGAATTCCCCCACCCCCCCCCCCCCCCCGATGTGATGTGCAATACAATCTAACTTGGTCAGGGTATTAAGCATCCCCTATCAATTTCGGGATGCTTTTATAGCATTTTTCAGTCCCCGCTGCAGCCGTCTCCGCCGCGGGCGTATCCTCAATTTAGTTCTAACTAAAAAGTTAACTGATAAATTTTGTTTATTTTTCACATATATGACCTATGTCACAGGGAAATTCTTCCCATATATCTTTTGGGCACCGAGCCAAAAACCTCCATTTTCCAAGATGGCCGCCCAAACACTTGTGGACACAATAACTCTTGAACCGTTGGTTTGATTGCTTTCATATTTGGCAGGGTTGTTCTCCAGGTATTTTTGATGATCTGCTCTTTCGCCATTTATTTCTTGAAATCGCAGCAAATACCCCCCACCCTCACATATCCACACTTGTTTATCGTTTTATGCAGTGATGTCTGTAGGATATAAAAAAATTCCCCTACCATAGAGAGTGCAGCAGACGAATTCTTGCAGCTTGCCTGAAAACATTTTATTTATTTTTCAGACCTACCATGATCATGTATGGTATTCAGAATATCCGAGAGCTTTTTGGACCGAAGGTAAATCTACAGATGATCTACGATAATCCATTGTGTCGTCTCAACTTAGGCAGATAACGGGCCGTAACGACGATCATCTAAACAAAGACATAGACACAAGAAAATGCTGTGAAAGTCAACCGTCATATTTGGGATCAGTAATCTAGAAATAATACAGCAGATCCCAGTTGACATGTGAATTCCACATCAACACCAGCTAAAATTGTACTAATTGGAAACAATATTTAATTTGTCTCGGCTGTGCTCTCGCTTTAAGCCAACAATTGTACAAAATAACCATTAGTTTCTTTCTTAGAGGTTTTCAAAAATTATTAACTGAATGTCTATTATTTTTAGGTTACAACGGCTGAAAATTGTATGTATTTCTTGTTTTATAGGGGGGAATAAATTAAACCAGTCTTGCTTTGTTGTCTAATATTTTCTCTCATAATCAATCTGTTTTCTACGTACGGCTTTCCCGGCAAACATTGAACCAATGTTGGTTTGATTTTGGGCCAGCGTCGTGACATCAAACCAACATTGGCTCTATATCTGGTGTTTAATGGGTTGTCACCAAACTTGTCAAAACTTGGTGCTAAACGGTTTGTTGCATGGAATTCCAGGAAGCCTCGGCAACAAACAACGTCATTCGTCAGCCGCGCGTTTAACAGCAGCTTCAGGCTGTATTGGTGTGTGTGTGTGTGTGTGGATGAGAGTGCGACAACATGCAGCCCAAGCATGTGGGAGGCCCGGGGCCCACTTGAGAAAGAGGCCCCCTTTTACAATTATCCCTATTGCATAAAATACAACACACAAGTAGCCTAGCCTAAACAATCATATCGAAAATAAATAGAAAAAAAAATATTTAAATAATTATTATATTATGCATGAATACAAAAAGAAAATAACAGAAGCACAATTGAGCTGTAAATTTTACACATGTATATACACAGAGAAATTGATTACTTTTTTTTCGTGAAAAACTATGGTACTAGCACGATAACAGCGGTGGACAATTACAATATAGACTCGCTATAGGCACTTTTCTTGATTTTTGTATAACAAAGTCACTGATTATGCCACTGAAATCCAACTCACGCAGTATATCTGATTCAATGCACATATATTTAGTTTCCCAGGCGAACACAATACATTGACCCACTGCTGTTTCAATGTTGGGCCAGCGTCGTAGATGGCGAGGTAGCATTGGTTCATTGGCCCTATGTACCATTGATCGCCGTTTAGCTGCACTATGCTGAGTCAAACAGCATGTCAGTTTCTAACAGGAGGTAAGAGTGATAATACAAAAAACAGTCGAAATAATCAAACAACCAATCAACTATAAAAACGTGACATAACATAACTAATCCCCTTTTACACACCCCTCCTATGAGCCGTGTTTGTTCATGCGTGTACGAGGCTACATAAACGTACGAAGCTCTGGAAACGACATGCAATAAAAAAAATACTATCTTGTACGTACAAGATAGCATTTCAGCTACCTTGTACGTACAAGATAGCAATTCTGCTATCTTGTACGTACAAGATACTATCTTGTACGTACAAGATAACATTTCGGCTACCTTGTACGTACAAGATACTACCTTGTACGTACAAGATAGCATTTCAGCTACCTTGTACGTACAAGATAGCGATTCTGCTATCTTGTACGTACAAGATACTATCTTGTACGTACAAGATAGCATTTCGGCTATCTTGTACGTACAAGATAGCAATTCTGCTATCTTGTACGTACAAGATACTATCTTGTACGTACAAGATACTACCTTGTACGTACAAGATAACATTTCGGCTACCTTGTACGTACAAGATACTACCTTGTACGTACAAGATAGCAATTCTTCTATCTTGTACGTACAAGATAGCAATTCTGCTATCTTGTACGTACAAGATACTATCTTGTACGTACAAGATAGCATTTCGGCTACCTTGTACGTACAAGATAGCAATTCTGCTATCTTGTACGTACAAGATACTACCTTGTACGTACAAGATAGCATTTCGGCTATCTTGTACGTACAAGATACTACCTTGTACGTACAAGATAGCATTTCGGCTATCTTGTACGTACAAGATACTACCTTGTACGTACAAGATAGCAATTCTGCTATCTTGTACGTACAAGATAACATTTAGGCTACCTTGTACGTACAAGATACTACCTTGTACGTACAAGATAGCAATTCTGCTATCTTGTACGTACAAGATAACATTTAGGCTACCTTGTACGTACAAGATACTACCTTGTACGTACAAGATAGCAATTCTGCTATCTTGTACGTACAAGATACTATCTTGTACGTACAAGATAACATTTCGGCTACCTTGTACGTACAAGATACTACCTTGTACGTACAAGATAGCATTTCAGCTACCTTGTACGTACAAGATAGCAATTCTGCTATCTTGTACGTACAAGATACTATCTTGTACGTACAAGATAGCATTTCGGCTATCTTGTACGTACAAGATAGCAATTCTGCTATCTTGTACGTACAAGATACTATCTTGTACGTACAAGATACTACCTTGTACGTACAAGATAACATTTCGGCTACCTTGTACGTACAAGATACTACCTTGTACGTACAAGATAGCAATTCTGCTATCTTGTACGTACAAGATAGCAATTCTGCTATCTTGTACGTACAAGATACTATCTTGTACGTACAAGATAGCATTTCGGCTACCTTGTACGTACAAGATAGCAATTCTGCTATCTTGTACGTACAAGATACTACCTTGTACGTACAAGATAGCATGTCGGCTATCTTGTACGTACAAGATACTACCTTGTACGTACAAGATAGCATTTCGGCTATCTTGTACGTACAAGATAGCAATTCTGCTATCTTGTCATACAAGATAACATTTAGGCTACCTTGTACGTACAAGATACTACCTTGTACGTACAAGATAGCAATTCTGCTATCTTGTACGTACAAGATAGCATTTCTGCTATCTTGTACGTACAAGATACTATCTTGTACGTACAAGATAGCATTTCGGCTACCTTGTACGTACAAGATAGCAATTCTGCTATCTTGTACGTACAAGATACTACCTTGTACGTACAAGATAGCATTTCGGCTATCTTGTATGTACAAGATACTATCTTGTACGTACAAGATAGCATTTCGGCTACCTTGTACGTACAAGATACTACCTTGTACGTACAAGATAGCATTTCAGCTACCTTGTACGTACAAGATAGCAATTCTGCTATCTTGTACGTACAAGATACTATCTTGTACGTACAAGATAGCATTTCAGCTACCTTGTACGTACAAGATAGCAATTCTGCTATCTTGTACGTACAAGATACTATCTTGTACGTACAAGATAGCATTTCGACTATCTTGTACGTACAAGATAGCAATTCTGCTATCTTGTACGTACAAGATACTACCTTGTACGTACAAGGTAGCACACCCTTTGATACCAAGGTGACGATGTGTTTGTGTGTGTATTATTTCCCATGAATACGTTATTGCGGGTTTACCCACGTGTGAGCGCTCGGCAATTTTATTGTTGGTCTAATGTTTTAGACGTTGGCCTAGAATTTTTTTGAGGTTGTGTAAACGTGCCATTTTTTTTAAAAACAAAAAGTTACTGGTATTCCAACCGCCCTGGTGAGAGAATGGTGTCCTACCTTGTACGTACAAGGTAGCACACCCTTTGATACCAAGGTGACGATGTGTTCGTGTGTGTAGTATTTCCCATGAAGACGTTATTACAGGTTTACCCACGTGTGAGCGCTCGGCAATTTTATTGTTGGTCTAATGCTTTAGACGTTGGCCTAGAATTTTATCGAGGTTGTGTAAACGTCCCATTTTTTATTAAAGTTACTGGTACTCCACTCGCCCTGGTGAGAGAATGGTGTCTCATCAGAGACGGAGACAGCGACAAACTGTTTCTGAGTTGATCTCAGATTCAGTGTGCAGGGGGGGGGGGCGCCATTCAATCTCCAGGGGGGGGGGGGGAGAGGCTGGAGTATTTTTGAAATGAATAATTTCGGGCAGACTGAGCATGAAATAAATAATATACTTCAAGAACTGTTCTATATAAAAATGTATTAAAATTTGAATGTTAAAATTTGAATTTTATTAGCGCGCCGCCAAGCGGAGTGGGAATAAATAATTTCACCCCCCCCCTCCCCCACGGAGATTGAATGGTACCCCCCTTATAAAACAATAAGCAGAAATCTGCTACCGCGATATTAAATATTCAAGAGGGAAAATAGTTTAGGTGTAAAATGAGGCTTAAAGTGTTTCAATTGAAAACCCCACATTTCCAGAAAACACGTGACCTCCACCCAATGTTGCCCAACCGTCTTCGTCGTTCGCCTAACATTTACCCGAGATTGGGTAGAGGTCGCGTGTTTGCTTGGAGCATTGTTGAATGCTCCTGAACTAGTTTTGTGTTGGTCTACCGTCTGCGATGCTGGTCCAATACAATAACAGTTCAGTGCGCCTTGCACGTGTTTGGCGTCTGGCTTCTGGGGGTCTGCACGTGTCCGTCTTTGACAAGCCGAGATGACTCCTCTGAAGATGCCGACAATCAACTGGGAGCAATAAAGGCCACTTAAGAGTTGTGGCACCCGTAAGACTATAATAACCCTTTAGCTGTCATCAACTAAAACAACTAAAAATGTCCCGATATTTCTTCTGTTCTACCAACTCGTAGGACAAGCGATAGTTATGTTCTAAGCCATTCATTCACCTAAGTCTAATCATGATTGTTTTATAAACTGTAGACGTCCAAATGACAAAAATATACCAAATACGAGAACTAAATGAGACATGAGACAAGCATTACTTTTTAAATACAAATGTTAAAAAATGCTGTTAAGTGACACAAAAGTGATAGTTAAACAGTTTGATCATCCTTGCGCGAATATATAAGGAAAGCATTAATAAAATAATAGTACAATTATTTCCAGAACTTTAAGCCAGGAAACACGAAACATTGACCCAATGTTGATATAATGTTGGCCTGTCGTTTCCGATGACGGCCCAAGATTAAACCAACGCCGGCTCGGCGTCTCACTTTGATGATAATTCAGCCACTCGATGGTGATTCTCCAACACTATACAGTAGGTGTTGACACTAGTTGAGTTGTCATGAGTTGCACTTCTCGGCAAAACTGTTACCGGCTGGTTACATCAGTCCGCGGGAGTAAATCATAACAAGTATATAAGCAGACACCAATCTTTGATAGTTAGATTGAATTGCTCCAACTTAGCAGGGGCAATCTTGTTACAACTATTATTTAGATTACACATCACAGTCTTATTTAATCTTGATGGTCATAAGTTATTTAAATGAGTATTTTTACATAACTTAAATAAACCTTTTAATATAAGTTTATTATTATTATTATAATATACATATCAATCAACATAGATCAGGTAAAATTCTACTGCAATGACAAAAGTGATGATCACTCATGCGTTTAATAGCGCTTAAAAAATAAACATGGATAAAAAAAGTCAATTCCTTTATCAATTCCGGGCATTTTTTGTCAATTCCAATTCCTTTTTTTCAATTCCTAGTCCAATTCCTGGAATTGAGTCAGGAATTGAGCTCAATTCCCATTCAATTCCGGAATTGACCCCAACTCTGGTCCTGACTATAAGACACCAATTAGCTGCGATTGCTTTGATTTCACCGTCCAAGACGTGGGAATATGTGGTGTGAAGTGCTGTATATTGTCTACTTGTTTTGTTTACATGGCAATATACGATCTGGAAATATAACTATTTCACTCTTTTTCGGTGCTTTAATATTGTTTTTTGACTTTTTTGTATTTTTAGTTAAGATCAGTAGGTTTTTAGCTTCATATAAATTTAATTTTCAAAATTGACAAAATTGAAAATGTCTAATCCCACGGGGTCCCTTTAACACCATTAAAATAAGATATTATCGATATCATAGGCAATAGTGAAGCCCATACAACAGGCTGCATTCATGAATAAATCATACGACACGAGGTCAGGTTTGCAATAAAGAAGTTGAAAATGGTGAGGATGCGATGGTATGAAATGCATTTTCTGCACTATTTCTCAAATATCACGCAGATCAAATAATTATTATGGTCCTAACATGCATCCTGAACTATATTTATTCTCATCTCATTTGAATCCCCAGATAAACGGGCAACATATAGCATACACACAAAACATAAAATGGGCGATCCCAAAATAGATGTCAGGAACAAATATTTGAATAAGTTATAAACGGCTGATTAAGAATAAAATACTTGTATCATCAGGATTTCCGTACATATAGAAAATTATGGCAACCTATGGAATTTAAAATTACCCTTTCCATGTTTTGAACTCATAAGAATTCCTGAAAAATATTGGGAATTTGATTTCAAATCGACATGATCAATAATTTGTCTCTCTTGCTGTATTTATTATGCGTGGTTTAAACTAAGTTAATATAATTGAATAAAATGTGGTTCAAAACGAAAGTATACATATACGAAAGTATATATGTTTTGCATCTATATATTATCATAATCTGGTGACAAGTCTATTGTTTAACAATTCTAAATTTCAAATCTTACAGCAGTAGCCCAGCAAAGGTGAAACACGACACGTTGACCCAATGCTGGTCTAAGGTTAGCCCACCGTCTACGACGCTTGGCCAACATTAGCCCAGCATTGAAGTGTTGGGAAGTAGCCTGTGGACAATGCTGACTGACATGCGTGTATACACGATATACCCACGGCGTCCACGATATACCTACGACAGGCCAGCGTTACTACAGAGGCTCAGTGTTATTAATACACTCTATATGCATATTACATGTATGTACGAAGCCTACAAAGATGCAGCCCTCTCATTAGTCCACCGTTTAATATACAATACACATCCCCCAGAATAAAACATTCACCTTCCCACATGTTGTACTCATAAAGTGAAACTTGCAACTATAAGTCATTCAATCGTTTTAATACAGTTTTTGAGTTACCATTACAACGCGGCGGCGCGGCTCATCTCACTCCAAAACAGTTGGAACGTCGCCCCTCATATCACAATGTTGCCAGCTTTAAGGGTTGGCTAGTAAAAGCTAGTATTATCGATTAATTATCGTAAATAAAATGGCAAATGCAAAAGAATGTCATGGAAAACATCATAGAAGAATCATTTCCCGGGAATATTATGGTGATCCAGATGATGTTCAAGGTCAAAAGGTCAATTAAGATTTTTTTAAATGTGGAAATGTGATTTATAACAAATACAAGTAGAAAAGTGTAATACATCTTTTTAAATTTTATTTTACCTGGATAATCTATTTCTGATATAAATTTGGTGATGCAAAGTCATATGTAAGGTCAAAAGGTAAATTTCAAAGCCAATAATAAAAATATAATTTTTAACAAATACAAATGAGAACTTTTTTGATGTAATACCTCTTTTTTGTAGTTTTTTTTACAGGATAATCCATTTCAAGCAATATATGATGTTATGAAAATATGATGTTAACAAATACAAATTGGAACAAGCCGAATACGTCTTGTTGGTGTGACTTTAACTGGAAAAAACTTTATGTCACCATTTTGCTGATTTAAAGCCACCCTCAGTGTCAAAAGGTCAAGTTAAACATATTAAATGTAACAAATATAAGAGTATAATTTTCACATATACAAATAGGCAAAAGGTTTTGTTTTATTTTGAATGGAGAATGCATTTATGTGATTTTTTAACAAACACATAAGAATTACAAGTATAACACGCTGTACCTCCGATAAACAAATTGAAAGTGCTTGGAATTCCTCTTCTCAGCCAGTATTTAGTGCATTGAAATTCGTAGGGTTCAATATAGTACATTAGAATTTGACAACGCCTATTGAAGTACCAATAGGAAGCGTGTTATAAGAACAGAATAAACGTATTGTGTGCTTATTAGATTTCAAACAAACATAATTATTCAATCGATGCGTGCCTCCTATACGCAGGTGGATGTTGAGATGATAATCAGCTAAGCTGCTAATACCGCCCTCCAGAAACTGGACTATTTTTTCGGAATGGATGACTCCCACAATGTTGTTTTTCGACCAGTGATGAAACATTTTGTGTTTTTTATAATCCAGAACAGATCATGAAATTACTCATGGAATCACTGTTTCTAGAACATGTATGTCAGGATTGTCGTCGCCCGCCATTTTGCAGTAATTGGGACATAACTGTGCGTGTCATAGTCGACCACTGTTCTTTCAATTACATGTATTAGTAGTATATGTGAAGTGAAATTGTTGATTTTTTTCATCGTTATTCAATTAACATTATGCTCAAATGAAAGCAACTTCCTACTTCTACCACCACAAATTGACCATCGTCATTATTATATACTGTCGCATTTGGTGTGCACCTGTGAAGTAAAAACTTTCAGGGCTTAGGTGAAAACACACAGTCATGTAAAATGTCCCATAAATCAATCAAGTCAAGTAACAGAATAGTGCATACTTCTAGTCGCTTAGGCCTATTATTATGTTCTTGGATAGAAGTATGTATTACTTCTCGTGGTATTTTTACTTTCTGTCTGGTGACGTCAGTCTTTGTACTGTATTGTTCTGCATTGTGCATTTTTAAATTGTATGTAACATTTGATATAAATTCAGTTGTTCTATCATGTAACAGTCATATGATCTGTTTCCATGTAAGTTTAATAACCTAAATTCAAGCAGATATACGTTATAATTAAATCATCAAAGTACTACCAGAAAGTTTATCCAGTCAAAATAACATCAAAACGAGGTGTTACACTGGCTCCTATTTTTTTTTTAATCGTATTTTCGCATTTTTAAATCCTGAAATTAACCTTTGACATTAAATATCCCCATATTTTATTTTTTCCCTTGAAATTAACAATTAGACATTGCAGATGACCTTGAATTACCATGCTAATACCAGAAAAATATTCTCCAGCAAAAATTTAATTTAACATTTGCGCATAAATTTGACACAATTGCGCATACATTTGACCTCTAAATTGACATTTTGACCTTGAATATAACCTTGAATCATCATAATATTACCAGAAATAGATTATACTGTCAAACCTCATCAACAATAGGTATTACACTTGTTCCTACCTATATTTTATGCAAAATCATATATAAAACGGTGGTCCCCAAATTACATGTCATCTTGGATTTATTTAAAGTATGTTATCCTTCCACCGATTGGATTTTATCAGATTTTCTATTGATGATTCTTAGCTGATTGGTGAAAAAAAATAAAAACTTACCCAATGTGTGGTGGGTCTTTTCAATTTGTCATTGGACTAAGATGGACAGCTGGTGTCTAGAGTTCAATGTGTTAATTACCTGGAACGCTCTTATTAAAGTGTTCTAGATATTGGACATAGCGATATCGACTTATAGCGATGTGGGCTAGCATGATAGAAGTAGACAATTTGATAAATATAGACATAAAATAATTTTACAGCTAAGCAGAACATTCTCACTGAAATCAGTATGTGTTAAATGGGAGGTCGACTTCAAAGGGTGCTTTGAAAATATTCCCCCCGCTTATATTTTTGTAGACTTTTTTTCTGGAATCCCCGAATGCTTTCTGAATACTTTGCCATTTTGCCATAAAAATAATTTTGTTGCAATTTGTTCTAGGTTGGGTCATTATTGAACGTACATTGACTGGACTGTCGGCGCTAATGTTGAAATTGCTCAATAGTAATAGTAGTATATATTTTTGGACAATTTGGAAATTTCTGAACAGATTTTTTTGTGGGAACCCTGTCAAGGGATAACACTTAGTATCTATGCGGACCATATCTCATGATACAAACCACAGGGGCGTGCACAGGGTGGGTGCAGATTTTAAAAAAATGTAACCCCCATATTTGTATAATTTTTACCTCTTGATCCTCCCCCCCCCCCCTTAATCGGAAAGCTGCACACGCCCCTGGACCAGCGAACTTTCGCACCGTCTGACCATTGGACCTTCTGAATATAATGATGACCACTGTATATGTACTTGCCTGTGGACCATTTTCACATGGCAATATAAAACATAACGCATAAACATTTCATTAACATTTATATTATGAAACACTATAAATTAAATCCTTCGTTATTACACTTTATCATCAATTCAAATTAGGCATTATTACTGCTACACCAATTAAATATAGCCGACATACACAGTACAAGCTTTTAATATGAAAAACCTAGCAAAGTGGTCTAACTCAGGCAGTGTAGGCAAAATACAAGCATATTAAAACGTGTATGGTCCCTTAATGCTTTACATGATGGGAAAATGATGGAACAGACATGTATATTGCCATACTCTATGGCGAGGAACTTTTAATTTTTTTAACAGATACGAACACAGTTTGTATGAATAGATTCAAACATACGATGTGTTCAACCCAGTTCCTGGTAAATCAGGTACCTGAGGCAGCTGTACAGGTCAACTCCTTCCTTAGCATTTGAAGGAGGATCTAAATTGTGTTGAACCATTAAATCACAGCATAACTCGAACACACTCTCATCACAGGGAATTTCATTCCTGAATATGCATTCCCCCTTGCAAACGTCTATGTCCGACCTATCGCAGTCCAGACCGAAATGCTGACCACCATATGCTTCAGGGGCATTATACAGCATGAATGGCTTCCCAAAAGACGTCTGCGTGTGCCTGGAAGGTTGTATGTGATGGTAGCTCCAAGTATAAGCAACATGGTCAAGTTCAACCTGAAATGAAAAAGGATTTGCACAACATTCTGATGGAAAAATACTCACTTACAGAAAGGCCACGGCCGCTGTCAGCGTATGCAAGATAATTATTATGTTGATATAGTGCTGCAGCAATCAATCAAACAGTCCAGTATTTATTAAGTAACCCAAACTCAAATTTTAACACAAGTTCAACAAGTTTATTGTATCTCCATGAATTGTACAAAAACATAGGAGAGATAATACATCATCATTATAATATGGCGTGCGTTATAAGTACAAAAACAAATAAAAATAGTTTAAATGAGTGGAATGAAGAGAATGTTTCAATTTAATTTTTTATGAAAATAGATAATTTGAGTAATTCTTTTTCATCATAAGAGTTTATTATTTTTTTAAATTTCCAGTTTGAATGATTTGTGTGATACATTTCGGACATTTTTCTAATAATAACTAAGGCATTGCATTCTAATAAAAAATGATACTCATTACCAATTTTTCCCTGTTGACATAAGTTGCAATAGCGCTCTTCTTTAGGTATATTTAAGTGTCTTCCCAATTCTATTGCTAATTTATGATCGGAAACTCTAAATTTACACAACGTTATTCAATGATTATACGACAGCGTAAGTAGATAAGGCTCTAATGCAAAATCTGTTTTACATAGACGATAACTACAACATTTTCTAAGTGTATTAATATCAGAATACCATTCTTGCTTGAATTGATCTGTAAGTCGTGTTTTAACAATATACATACAACTATCAATATTATCTACAGCTTGTGTCAACCAGTAGAAGCCAAGCCCATTCACATTCAAAGTGTTTTCTACATATTTTAGCCATGGTGATTTGTAGTCATTATTATTGTACAACATTAATAATACATTATAGACCCTACTAGACAACTTATCTGGGTTAGTCAACATACTAGCCCAGTACTTCAAAATTATGCATTTAATTTCGATAGACGGTGGGATTTCTCCCAGCTCTCCATAAACCATACAAGTTGGTGTTGACGTTTTACAATGTAGAATGTGTTTACAAAATTTAACATGCAATTCTATTATCAAATCATTATTTTCAATACCCCACACTTCTGAGCTATGAAGCAATATTGGAAGTACCATGTTATGGAACAAGTCTAGTTGTACATCAATTGGTAGCTTCTGTATACGTGCTTTCTTTAATATCAAATACATAGCTTTACGAGCTTGATTCACCACATATTTTCTACATTCTGTAAATTTACTATTTGGTGTGAAAGGAACCCCTAGGTATTTAAAGTAATCAACAATTTCAATTTGTTTTTTATTGTACAAGTATAGGCCTACTCTAACTAAATGTTGTCTAGAACCAAATATAATTATTTTAGTTTTACTAACATTAACTTTCAATTTCCATTTTTCACAATACTTTTCCATACCATTTATTGCTGCTTGAAGCTTATCTGGGGAGTCAGCCAATATCATTGTATCGTCCGCATACAATAATATCAGTAATTTTAACATGTTTTCCAGTCTTGCATCCCCACCGAAAGACAGATAGTTATTCCCTTCTTGTAAAAGGTAGGATTCAAGGTCATTAACAAAAATAGCAAACAAAAGCGGAGATAAACTGTCGCCCTGGCGTACACCTATATTACAACAGAAATTTTCAGATTTCTTTCCATTCAGCTCAACACATGATTTTACATTTTGGTATAATTGATACGCAACATATAGTCGATCTTATAGATGAGCTTTCATGGGTAATTAAGAATGAAATTAACTGACGTTTAATTTCAAGTTATCAATAATTTAATAATGAAATTAACTGAAGTTTAATTTCAAGTTATCAATTAAGAATTAAATTAACTTAAGTTTTATTTCAAGTTATCAATAATTAAGAATGAAATTAACTCAAGTTTAATTTCAAGTTATCAATTTGGGCAAAAATCATAACAAGTGTCATATGTTAAGGTGAAATTACTCACTTGAATTTGGCGGAGAAAGCAGAATTGGATCAAATTCTTGTCAAGGAAATCACCAGTATATTTTCCCTCATGTTTCATCCCCGCGAACAGTTCGATCCAAAACTGAATGCATTGTTTTCGTAGCAGTGCCCACCACGCTTCGATCCTCTGGTTCGTTACACTTGTGCCGTAAATGAAACTTTTTTCATCTGCCATGGAGTCATGATGATTCCTTCTTAAAAACGTTTGAAGTTCTTTAACCAGTCCATTCTCGGTGCCCCGGTCTGCACGGACACGTCGGGGGCATTTATTGTGCTCCTCAACAGCATTCATAAAATAACCTGCGATAACTTTTGGGTTATTGTTGGTTGTGTATGCTTTTAGCCATATAATATACCTGGAATAACCGTCTATGCAACCATGTATACAGATGCCATATGGTTTCAGCTTATCATAGCCGTCCATGTGCCAAGTAAAATTAGGACCACGATTCTGATATCGACGACGTATTAGTCTTCTTCGTCTTCTTAATTCCACCCCCGCCGGATCCAGTATTTGAAGTAACAGTCTAACAGTCTCTTGGGTAACAGTGAATCCATGATGCAAACATTTCAGGTGCATCCAACGATAACCATGCAATTGCCCTGATTTGGACAGTTGATCTGTACAATGTACAATGTACAATGCAACATGAACTAAGTCACTCATATTTTTTCGCCGATACAAATCCATCCTCTTCAGAACTCTTTGTAATTGACGCTGACTCAATGTCACTTGGTGGGTCGAGGCTAAACATATAATAATTTCCATCTGGCTCATACCAAGCCTGAAGTACATGGCTATAAGATTATCCCGATCCATGACAGAAACTGTTTGACAACTGGCTTCGAGGATATAAAACAAATATGTGCAAACCGGGTAGTGATCTTGCTTATACGTACCAGGGTGTGGTAGTATCATGTACGTACAAGGTAGTATCTTGTACGTACAAGATAGCAGAATTGCTATCTTGTACGTACAAGATAGCAGAATTGCTATTTTGTACGTACAAGGTAGCTGAAATGCTATCTTGTACGTACAAGATAGCCGAAATGCTATCTTGTACGTACAAGGTAGTAACTTGTACGTACAAGATAGCAGAATTGCTATCTTGTACGTACAAGGTAGCCGAAATGCTATCTTGTACGTACAAGATAGTATCTTGTACGTACAAGATAGCAGAATTGCTATCTTGTACGTACAAGATAGCAGAATTGCTATCTTGTACGTACAAGGTAGTATCTTGTACGTACAAGGTAGCCGAAATGTTATCTTGTACGTACAAGATAGTATCTTGTACATACAAGATAGCCGAAATGCTATCTTGTACGTACAAGGTAGTATCTTGTACGTACAAGATAGCAGAATTGCTATCTTGTACGTACAAGATAGCAGAATTGCTATCTTGTACGTACAAGGTAGTATCTTGTACGTACAAGGTAGCCGAAATGTTATCTTGTACGTACAAGATAGTATCTTGTACGTACAAGATAGCAGAATTGCTATCTTGTACGTACAAGGTAGCTGAAATGCTATCTTGTACGTACAAGATAGTATCTTGTACGTACAAGATAACAGAATTGCTATCTTGTACGTACAAGATAGCCGAAATGCTATCTTGTACGTACAAGATAGTATCTTGTACGTACAAGATAGCAGAATTGCTATCTTGTACGTACAAGGTAGCTGAAATGCTATCTTGTACGTACAAGATAGTATCTTGTACGTACAAGATAGCAGAATTTCTATCTTGTACGTACAAGGTAGCTGAAATGCTATCTTGTACGTACAAGGAAGTATCTTGTACGTACAAGATAGCAGAATTGCTATCTTGTACGTACAAGGTAGCCGAAATGCTATCTTGTACGTACAAGATAGTATCTTGTACGTACAAGATAGCAGAATTGCTATCTTGTACGTACAAGATAGCCGCAAGATAGTATCTTGTACATACAAGATAGCCGAAATGCTATCTTGTACGTACAAGGTAGTATCTTGTACGTACAAGATAGCAGAATTGCTATCTTGTACGTACAAGGTAGCCGAAATGCTATCTTGTACGTACAAGATAGTATCTTGTACGTACAAGATAGCAGAATTGCTATCTTGTACGTACAAGATAGCAGAATTGCTATCTTGTACGTACAAGGTAGTATCTTGTACGTACAAGGTAGCCTAAATGTTATCTTGTACGTACAAGATAGCAGAATTGCTATCTTGTACGTACAAGATAGCCGAAATGCTATCTTGTACGTACAAGGTAGTATCTTGTACGTACAAGATAGCCGAAATGCTATCTTGTACGTACAAGGTAGTATCTTGTACGTACAAGATAGCAGAATTGCTATCTTGTACGTACAAGGTAGCCGAAATGCTATCTTGTACGTACAAGATAGTATCTTGTACGTACAAGATAGCAGAATTGCTATCTTGTACGTACAAGATAGCAGAATTGCTATCTTGTACGTACAAGGTAGTATCTTGTACGTACAAGGTAGCCGAAATGTTATCTTGTACGTACAAGGTAGTATCTTGAACGTACAAGATAGTATCTTGTACGTACAAGATAGCAGAATTGCTATCTTGTACGTACAAGATAGCCGAAATGCTATCTTGTACGTACAAGATAGTATCTTGTACGTACAAGATAGCAGAATTGCTATCTTGTACGTACAAGGTAGCTGAAATGCTATCTTGTACGTACAAGGTAGTATCTTGTACGTACAAGGTAGCCGAAATTTTATCTTGTACGTACAAGATAGTATCTTGTACGTACAAGATAGCAGAATTGCTATCTTGTACGTACAAGGTAGTATCTTGTACGTACAAGGTAGCCGAAATGTTATCTTGTACGTACAAGATAGCAGAATTGCTATCTTGTACGTACAAGATAGCCGAAATGCTATCTTGTACGTACAAGGTAGTATCTTGTACGTACAAGATAGCCGAAATGCTATCTTGTACGTACAAGGTAGTATCTTGTACGTATAAGATAGCAGAATTGCTATCTTGTACGTACAAGGTAGCCGAAATGCTATCTTGTACGTACAAGATAGTATCTTGTACGTACAAGATAGCAGAATTGCTATCTTGTACGTACAAGATAGTAGAATTGTTATCTTGTACGTACAAGGTAGTATCTTGTACGTACAAGGTAGCCGAAATGTTATCTTGTACGTACAAGGTAGTATCTTGTACGTACAAGATAGTATCTTGTACGTACAAGATAGCAGAATTGCTATCTTGTACGTACAAGGTAGCTGAAATGCTATCTTGTACGTACAAGGTAGTATCTTGTACGTACAAGGTAGCCGAAATGTTATCTTGTACGTACAAGATAGTATCTTGTACGTACAAGATAGCAGAATTGCTATCTTGTACGTACAAGGTAGTATCTTGTACGTACAAGGTAGCCTAAATGTTATCTTGTACGTACAAGATAGCAGAATTGCTATCTTGTACGTACAAGATAGCCGAAATGCTATCTTGTACGTACAAGGTAGTATCTTGTACGTACAAGATAGCCGAAATGCTATCTTGTACGTACAAGGTAGTATCTTGTACGTACAAGATAGCAGAATTGCTAGCTTGTACGTACAAGGTAGCCGAAATGCTATCTTGTACGTACAAGATAGTATCTTGTACGTACAAGATAGCAGAATTGCTATCTTGTACGTACAAGATAGCAGAATTGCTATCTTGTACGTACAAGGTAGTATCTTGTACGTACAAGGTAGCCGAAATGTTATCTTGTACGTACAAGGTAGTATCTTCTACGTACAAGATAGTATCTTGTACGTACAAGATAGCAGAATTGCTATCTTGTACGTACAAGATAGCCGAAATGCTATCTTGTACGTACAAGATAGTATCTTGTACGTACAAGATAGCAGAATTGCTATCTTGTACGTACAAGGTAGCTGAAATGTTATCTTGTACGTACAAGATAGCAGAATTGCTATCTTGTACGTACAAGGTAGTATCTTGTACGTACAAGGTAGCCGAAATGTTATCTTGTACGTACAAGATAGTATCTTGTACGTACAAGATAGCAGAATTGCTATCTTGTACGTACAAGGTAGTATCTTGTACGGACAAGGTAGCCTAAATGTTATCTTGTACGTACAAGATAGCAGAATTGCTATCTTGTACGTACAAGGTAGTATCTTGTACGTACAAGATAGCCGAAATGCTATCTTGTACGTACAAGGTAGTATCTTGTACGTACAAGATAGCAGAATTGCTATCTTGTACGTACAAGGTAGCCGAAATGCTATCTTGTACGTACAAGATAGTATCTTGTACGTACAAGATAGCAGAATTGCTATCTTGTACGTACAAGATAGAAGAATTGCTATCTTGTACGTACAAGGTAGTATCTTGTACGTACAAGGTAGCCGAAATGTTATCTTGTACGTACAAGGTAGTATCTTGTACGTACAAGATAGTATCTTGTACGTACAAGATAGCAGAATTGCTATCTTGTACGTACATGATAGCCGAAATGCTATCTTGTACGTACAAGATAGTATCTTGTACGCACAAGATAGCAGAATTGCTATCTTGTACGTACAAGGTAGCTGAAATGCTATCTTGTACGTACAAGGTAGTATCTTGTACGTACAAGGTAGCCGAAATGTTATCTTGTACGTACAAGATAGTATCTTGTACGTACAAGATAGCAGAATTGCTATCTTGTACGTACAAGGTAGTATCTTGTACGTACAAGGTAGCCTAAATGTTATCTTGTACGTACAAGATAGCAGAATTGCTATCTTGTACGTACAAGATAGCCGAAATGCTATCTTGTACGTACAAGGTAGTATCTTGTACGTACAAGATAGCCGAAATGCTATCTTGTACGTACAAGGTAGTATCTTGTACGTACAAGATAGCAGAATTGCTATCTTGTACGTACAAGGTAGCCGAAATGCTATCTTGTACGTACAAGATAGTATCTTGTACGTACAAGATAGCAGAATTGCTATCTTGTACGTACAAGATAGCAGAATTGCTATCTTGTACGTACAAGGTAGTATCTTGTACGTACAAGGTAGCCGAAATGTTATCTTGTACGTACAAGGTAGTATCTTGTACGTACAAGATAGTATCTTGTACGTACAAGATAGCAGAATTGCTATCTTGTACGTACAAGATAGCCGAAATGCTATCTTGTACGTACAAGATAGTATCTTGTACGTACAAGATAGCAGAATTGCTATCTTGTACGTACAAGGTAGCTGAAATGTTATCTTGTACGTACAAGATAGCAGAATTGCTATCTTGTACGTACAAGGTAATATCTTGTACGTACAAGGTAGCCGAAATGTTATCTTGTACGTACAAGATAGTATCTTGTACGTACAAGATAGCAGAATTGCTATCCTGTACGTACAAGGTAGTATCTTGTACGGACAAGGTAGCCTAAATGTTATCTTGTACGTACAAGATAGCAGAATTGCTATCTTGTACGTACAAGGTAGTATCTTGTACGTACAAGATAGCCGAAATGCTATCTTGTACGTACAAGGTAGTATCTTGTACGTACAAGATAGCAGAATTGCTATCTTGTACGTACAAGGTAGCCGAAATGCTATCTTGTACGTACAAGATAGTATCTTGTACGTACAAGATAGCAGAATTGCTATCTTGTACGTACAAGATAGAAGAATTGCTATCTTGTACGTACAAGGTAGTATCTTGTACGTACAAGGTAGCCGAAATGTTATCTTGTACGTACAAGATAGTATCTTGTACGTACAAGATAGCAGAATTGCTATCTTGTACGTACAAGATAGCCGAAATGCTATCTTGTACGTACAAGATAGTATCTTGTACGTACAAGATAGCAGAATCGCTATCTTGTACGTACAAGGTAGCTGAAATGCTATCTTGTACGTACAAGGTAGTATCTTGTACGTACAAGGTAGCCGAAATGTTATCTTGTACGTACAAGATAGTATCTTGTACGTACAAGATAGCAGAATTGCTATCTTGTACGTACAAGGTAGCTGAAATGCTATCTTGTACGTACAAGATAGTATTTTTTTTATTGCATGTCGTTTCCAGAGCTTCGTATAAACGCCACCTGATGGAGGTGTTATTATACACAGCGTAAGATAGCTAACTGTGACAACATCATACATGCCATACTTTCATTTCAGACAGACAGTCAAATAGATTAAACAATGCCCCAGCCGCAAATTGGTGGGAGGCCCGGGCCCCACGCCCCCCCCCCCCCCACCCCCCTTGGATCCGGCCCTGGCACGCCCACAGTGTCCGCTGGAACGTCACTTCTCAGAAAAAATACACCGTCAAATAGGCCTAGATGTGACATAATATATTGTTGTGAAAAAATAATAAGTTTTGTTATAATTTTGTCCCTTGATGTGAATGAAAAAGCAAATAAAGTTATTTGATAGTTAGACCGACCATATTTCTGTCGGTGAAGTCTTCTGAATTTAATCACATAATGCAGCCGTTCGTCTAGTCGGCTCAACTCAAGCGTCAATTATCTTACGTAATCAAATTATTTTCGAGTTATTGACTTAAGCAAATTAATTATCGCGCAGTAATTGTTTATCTATTTCAAGTGGACATCAACTACTTTATTTATTTTTTGTTTTGTCAAGTAGTTCCATATGACTGAAACTAATTATCTCATGACGTATCTTTGTACTATAATTTACATAGCTCTCAAGGTTTTATCACTTATGTAAAAACCTTTTTTCTTGTTTTTTACAACCATCAATGCCATTCAGACGTTTTATTGCATTATAGTTTTCATTGTGAAGACCACTGAAATTTCAGCTGTTTTCGACCCTAATATACATTAAGGTGACTAACAACCACTGTAAAACTGTACATTCTAAACTTAACCGTATATAAAGAAATAACATAAAACATAGCCCTGTCTAGGACCCAGTTTGCAAGGAAAAGACAGAGGGTTTTTGCATTTAGGTACTAGGGTCATCTTGCTATAAAATCAACCAAGCTAGACTTCTCAAAAGTTCGATCTAATAGCATATTTAGTGGGGTTTCGTGTGAACAAGCTTATGTACCTGGGTATTTGTTGTTCATATCAGGACACAAGGTAAATCCACTGTGGGTGAGGTTTATATACGGTTCTGGGTGTATGTTTTATTATTGCATGTCAGGCAGATTATTATAATTATACTGGGTATAGAGAGAGATTGATGTTGTCTTGATTAATGTAGCTGGTGATATATGCCATTTTAATGTGACTCAGTCTGATTTAATGTGATCATTACTATTTATGGAGATTGGGAATTCAGGGAATTTAGATTGATGGTGACTAACCCTTTAACCGCCGGTCCCGATTGTATTCTTTTTTATTATTATTTATTAGCACATAGAATACCAGCTTTTAAACATGTTAAAGATAAAACGTGACATCAGTCAACAAGATTTAAAAATTATAGACCTCCATTTTGTCAAATCTGAGTAATGTTCACCCACCTGAAATTCATCGCGTGAGCCGCAACTTTATTTGGGTTAAAATTACAATTAAATAATTAGGTGGTTAAAGTAGCTGGTGATATAGTAAATTGTAATGTGGTTCATTCTGTTTTAACGTGAGCATTAAACATACATGAAGATTGGGAGTTCAGGCTGCTGTGTTTTTTAATAAATCCAGACTAACAACGCTCGCTGTCACTTTTACAACCAAGTGCGTTTTTGAAAAATTGTCCACTCGGTTTCCAAATCCGCTATCAGATTATGCTGGTTGGGTAGATGCTGTAATGCGACCAGCATGTGCCGTGGAGGTTTTTAGCTTGGAGACAGTAGTTTCGCGAGATACTAGATTGTGCCTACAATCTTAGTCTCGCACGATCATACTGCGTTTGACAGGTCCGGGCCGCCCATTTAAAAACCACCGTGCGCCCTCGCAACGCACTTCCGGCGAGTGTTTATAAACACCCGGTCATTTATAAACGGTCGGTCAATATGACTGGTTAACTGTACATTCTATTCTATAAAATCAGCTATTTTCTCGTAATTATACCAGATTTGGTATAATGTATAAATTGACACAACACATCACTACTTAGTAATGAACTTGAGAAGCAGAATCATGCTTTAATTGGTGGAAATCATTAAAAATAGATTTTCTGACCATTGACCCCCACCTCCTTAAAGTGTCATTGCTAAAAAATGTATATGTTGGGGGTACCCTCTGCTAATACCATGAGGTGGTGGATATAGTGATGGTCAAATTGTATGCGGCATTTGTATATTCTATGTGGCATCTTTTTTGTGCACACGATTTAGTGCACAAAATCTATATACAATCCAGGAGCGCTGTCGTTTATCCCACTTCCTAGGTAAGTTCTGCGGAAATTTACCTTACAAAAACAACGAAATGTAGATTATTATATACTTGACTAAACTGCGTCTTCATATTGCCAATTCATATGAAGTTATGCACTGTAATTCCCTATTCTGCCGTGAAAAGCCAAAAGACAGTATCTGCTGACTTAACAAGTAAGCTGACATTGTGAAAATCATACTGGCGGGCATTAAAATACCGTATCAATGCACGTTTTAATATAATTGAGAAAACGGCCTTTACACGTGCAATCAGTCCATCAGGTTCGAAAGACTGTTTGCGACCTTTTTGGCCGATTCTTTTGAACAAAACAAGATGGCCGTTATGCTATAGGCCCTATAACTTAGTTTTTTTATAAATTGTCTCAACAATTGAATAAAACATGTCAAAACAATTCTGTGAGCGGCTTCACAATAACTGTCATTTAAGAAATACTTTAGAAAAAATGAGTTCTGAGGAAGCTACCCGAATTCCGTTGTTCCTTTTGGTAGACGTAATCAGGCAATACCCTAATTTATTTCATAATAACGAAACCACATTTATATGTAGGCTAACCGAACCCCAATGGACCCCTTTTCTGATTTCTGGAACCGTCCCACCGAGAAAACCATTCCTACTTCGCATAGTTAATTTTGGCATCGGACCGCGAAAGAAATTTATTTCCATTATTGTTGGCGATCTGCATAAAAGACCTTGATAAAAACATGTGCACATATTTATCTCTATTAGATGGTGATGTATGCTTCATATGGGTCGGTTACGGTGATCATGGTAATGGAGTAACCATGGAGATCGCGCATCACGTTAAGCAGACACTCCCAAGAAACCTGTATATTGAAAACAGGTCGTCTAATATTTTAGAGACTGCTGTGGAGCCGACGTCTCTAATGGATAATTATTGAGATGCTGAACAATGCTGTAAAAGCAATTTTTTGTCCTGAATTTATAAAATAGTTCCGAAATGACGAATGGTACGAAAATGAATAAAAACATCAGATTACCACAAAAAAAATATATAACTATATTCGATAGATATCTAGCTTGATGAAAATGTATAGGTTTCACTGTGTTTTACGACTCGTTGGTGCTTATTTTCGATCCGACAGTGTCATATATGGGTCCAAATAACTCACTTTTAACCTTTAAACGACACTTCAAAAGTTTTTAACAAATATTCAGACTTGATATATAATAGTTTTGTTACTTTCCATAGTTGCTACATATATAAGGTATTCAAAAAATAAATAAAAGCTGCACAAAACATATTTTGGAATGGCACCTGGATGTATACCACCTTCGAAAATTTGTTTGTGATGTGCCTAACATATACATTATGGTGTATACTGCTATGAAAAAATAACATACGAGGTAAGTTGTGCCTTCCCAATAATAAAGCTTCGGGTGTTTATTAAAAATGATCAACAGAAAATGACAGTGAATCATAGTCTTCTATGCCAGCGACTCCTATTAGATATTATATTAGGAAATAGTTAGGCACATCATTTTCGCTTCATAGGTGGTATTAGACAAAAAAGGACTACACGCCAATACTATTTTGATGGCTATGCCTGAACATGCCTGTGGATTCCAATATGAGCCGGATCGGCATAAAAATTACGTTATTTATCTATATCAAATTCCATGTTTTCCACCAAATCATGATGTGCCTAGCATAACAGTGCGTTAAAACGGATGCGTACTTTTCACCCTTTCCAACTGAATAAACTGGGTATGGACCATGCTGGCTTCAGACATTCAACATCCGTGATCAATGGTGAGAAAAATCTAAACTATGTGAACTTTTAACACAAATATTAATCACAGTATCATTATACTGTAGACTATTGTATAGGAAATGACAAATAATTTAACAAGCTATTCGAAACAGCCTTGCAAATAAGTACTCTCATGTTTCTGTTATAAAGTTTATCATCTCAAGACCTTGCTGAGCGATAAAAGGGGTATTTTCTGTTTGTCTATGCTGCACACCAGCGGAATGTTCATGTTTGATATCATGACATGATGTGCGTAACTTTTTCTGCAGGCCGTATATGGGTCATATCGCCTGGAAATGTACAAATGGCCTCTTAGGGCTCAGATACTGGGTTAAAATTTAAAATTGCTCAAATTTACTTGTTATGCTTTTAATTCAGAAGCACAAACAGTAATCTAACTTACCATACCAATTATACTTCAAATCATGAAGAATTATAGTTTTTTTCAGCATAGAATAAAAACACTATCATTTTCCATGATGTGCCTAACATTTTTAGGTTGCAACTATTAAAACCACCCTATGATGTACAGATAACCGATATATGCCTTTCATAATTGGCAGTGATATATTAAAAACTATCAGAAATAATCATTCGAAATTTCATGAATATTGGATGAATGGGTCTACTTGTAAATGTTTTTTGAGACACAGTCTTCTGTCTTGAAATGCCTATTTCAGCCTCCTTACTAGCATCAAATACTGTTTAATGACATACATTGTATCAGTAGACTCCATGATGACATGACTGCTTCTATGACGCCTTTAGTCAATTTGTGAATATGAGAAGATAACAAATTCACTAATTCAACCATTTTTTATCACTGCTATGGCTACAGAAAATGTTGTTGAAATGTTAGGCACATCATGCATATCCTGCATTATCACCACATATTTTTCAAGTATCAAAACTGATGGTTTTAAAAACTAATATATATACAGTCTAAACTTGGCGTATGATTAACGAAGATTTTAGATAACTTTAACAAGATTTATATGAATGATATACACCAAATTTAAATTTAAATCAATATTCTTTTTGTACTGAGTGAAAAAACTCAGATAAACTTTGATATATTTCAATGTGTTTTTCAGCCATTTTCATAGATCAAACTGCCCTAGATATGTTTTGTATTATCCCATTATTGTGAGAATATGTAAATATTTATCGCACATCACTACTTTTCTGTTAGGCACATCATAAAAAAATATAAGTTGGGAAACAAATCAATGTTTGTAATACAATTAGTGAGGCGCAAAGTAAACACAATGATGTCACATATTTTACGTAAGTTGTTAAATATCATTGCAGAAATAGAGAATGAACTGAGAGCATGTATTTTCTACGCTGTTGTTAATAATTAGCTACAAGGTGATGTGCCTAACTTTTCGTTAGGCACATCACCACCAAATGTTTTAAACCCAATTAATGAAACCTATACATTTGTACAATCAGATTAATTTGTATAAACGGTATGTGTTGTCCATATGAATAGTTTCAATATTTTTTTTTAAGTAATCCCTATTAATTTGGTGTACGCTATTGAGATTTGAATTAGGCACATCACTTAAAGGTGAAAACAGTTTTTCGAACTACGATGGAGTAGACCATTTCTCTTGAAAGTTTGTCAAACTGTGCATGTTAAGCCTGCCTGTGGATACCAGCGTGAATTTTAATGATATTTTAAAGTTTAATTTTAGATAATTTTTCTGCTGGTTGTATGATGTGCCTAATTTTTATTACTTGTTGATCATTTGTAGTGGTAAGGCAAATATAACACAGTTGAATGTATTTCGTTGGTTCAACTTATCTGGTAAATGATTAGAGACGTAAAACGGCTGATATCAACATGCGCATGTGAGTGCTCAGTGTTGCGAAGTACAAAAAGAATATGATTTAAACTTTTTCCAACATATACGAATACATTTTTTGGTGTATATCACTCATATAAATCGTGTTAAAGTTATCTAAAATCTTCGTTATTCATACTTCCAAGTTTAGACTGTATATATATTAGTTTTCAAAACCATAAGTTTTGATACTTGAAACATATGTGGTGATATTGCAGAATATGCATGATGTGCCTAACATTTCAACGGCATTTTCTGTTGCCATAGCAGTGATAAAAAATGGTTGAATTGGTGAATTTGTTATCTTCTTATATTCACAAATCGACTAAAGGCGTCATAGAAGCATTCATGTCATCAGGGAGTCTACTGATACAATGTATGTCATTAATCAGTATTTGATGCTAGTAAGGAGGCTGAAATCGGCATTCCAAGAAAGAAGACTGCGTCTCAAAAAACATTTACAAGTAGACCCATCCATCCAATATTCATGAAATTTCAAATGATTACTTCTGATGGTTTATAATATATCACTGCCAATTATGGGAGGCATATATCGTTTATCTATACATCATAGGGTGGTTTTAATAGTTGAAAATGTTAGGCACATCATGGAAGATGATAGTGTTTTTATTCTATGCTGAAAAAAATTATAATTCTTCATGATTTGAAGAATAATTGGTATGGTAAGCTAGATTACTGTTTGTGCTTCTGAATTAAAAGCATAACAAGTAAATTTGAGCAATTTTAACCCAGTACCTGAGCCCTAAAAGGCAATTTGTACATTTCCAGGTGATCTGCTCCATATATATATTTTCGACATTGAGACTTATATGTCATTGCACAGTAACACATTTGTTATTATAATATAATATTTACAATACTAGCAGTAAAAGTAGTAGATAGGTACATTGTATATATACAGGTCGTGAAACAGCGCAGTAATTTTAAAATAAAGACGGTATGACGATCACTATTTTCACCTAACATATATTGATAACAATAGTAATGCTAATGAGACTGGTGCAAAGTATATAATACAAATCGCGTTCTATTAACGTAAAAATCTAGAGCTGATCAAAAGTTTTGTTTTCATGATCTGAATAGTATGACTGTGTATTTTATATAGTACATATTTTGTCACTCATCTTCATGATATCGTCGCATTAAACACGACATATCTTTTATGTTTAGGAAATCCAGAGCATATAGGCCTATCTAACTGTTTATAAATCGGATTGACCATACCAATATATCGACCACTGAATATACTTTTCTTTTTATTGTATTATCAACTTATTTAAACAACTTTCGCGTTTCGTGTTGTAACGTTAGTGTATAGGCCTGTTAATATAAGTCACACATTTAAAAAAGCTGGTGGCAGATATGGACTCTGTCACCATTCTGACCTCAGAGATTATATCTCTGATACCACACGCTCATTTCGCCGTATGCATGCATGGCGATTGACCAGATTTATCAGCCGTTAGTGAGCGTTACCACGTGATTTTATAACCATTCCTATAACCACGGAACTAGTTTGGTGTTCACTTCAACTCATTACTTATCCTTTTTTCAATATTTAATTTGATTTTAGAGTATGTTACAGGTAAGGGCTATTTATTCTGTTTAGTAGTGGATAAATTGAACCAGCACAATTCGCATGTCATTCAGTAATTTATATTTGCCAGTGTTTTGAAGCCGATTGTAAATTCTGTCAGAAAAACGTAAACATGGACCTTCTCACAGCAGCGCGTAGGCAGAAAGAGTTATCCATTGAATGTTTTCTATTTCTATGTGAATATAAACTCATATGTGGCGGAGTAGTGGTGTTTTATATTTGCCATATATATTCAGGACACTCAAGCGTGTTTATAAGCCTACAGTTGTTATATCAACAAAACTGCTCAAAATGAGCAGTTTTTGTCGAAACATGGCGTGTGGTTACAGAGAGAGAGCGGGGTTGACCTGAGCGACATCTATGTGTGGAGAATGCTCTGTCACAGTTACTAGTTATGTGACCTTTCCCATTTCATTCTGATCTCGTCATTTTCTCCTTAATACTAAGTCTAAAGACACAACGGCGATAATTAGGCCTATTGTTTCATCTTTATTGCGAGGGAATGTAATGATTAATGAATATCATTTTTCCATTTGCTTTATTACATGGGAGGTAATCATAATTTTATCTCACTTTTTATCACGCGAGGACGTTGTCATTTTTTTACTATGAAATTGCTTTTTCCTTGATGGCGGGTATGCGACACCGTACTATTTCAAGCACCTACAGATGGCAGAAACATCTGTGATGCAGAAGATTCGTAGAATATTTATCAGTCTTAATGCACTTGATCATACTGGTGCATACATAGTTGTATTAATGGCAGTCTCTACGGTATTATTCTGTACGTTCTATGTATGTTATGATGCAGGCTACTGAGACATGTCATCTCATATTGTTTTAAACTTTATTATTATATTACGTTATAAATGAATTATTTAGACCAGAATACATCATCCTTGGAATGTAATTTGGCACTTACGAGTCTATGTACATTGCGAACTGGACTTATATTTTGTGATCTATGATTTGTTCATGCAAGAATTTCTGTAGAAAATGTGTGTGAATCGACTTAATGCACAATTATCTATATAATGCACAGCGTACATTTTTTTTAAATAAAGCAGCATGTACGGTGATCTGAAATCCGCGAACATTGACCCAACATTGGTTCAATGACTTGTCTACTGGGTGGATGCACTAGAACATCATAGTGTAGGATTTTCGTAAAAGTAAATCCTTGTCATCTAAACCCCAATTTTATAATAAATATATTGAAAAGTGTTGGAGATAAGGCAGAGATCAGTATACACATTTAAGTTTGCAACACCTCTGGTAATAGTTATTTAAGGAACTTAAAGGGATTGTTCTTTAAACACCATCTATGTGTGATTGAGAAGAACGTCCAGCCATACATCTCAGTGGTATCATGTTTACGCTCCAGCATAAAACATCACATTCTAGAATGCATACGATTCGTTATCAAACATATTATTGAATACAACCAAAATCAATATAGTACCTATAATTACATATTTATGACGGTTAAAATATTAGGAAATCGCATTTGATGAAAACGATGAGCAGTTTGCATATGTGAAACGACAAAAATGAAAAATAAACTATATGTTACTGTTCAAAACTGTTCTAAAATATATCAGTACTATCTCTATCATCTTCGTACACCATGGTTTATGTTAACAGTTGGAGTGAGACAAGGTGATTCCTTATATCCAACACGTTTCAATATATTATACAATTGAACTTACTAGTTTGGATATAGGTATTGGCATTAATGGCAGAAATGTTTCTTCACTTTTATATGCAGATGATCTTTTTGTTTTGCGCATAGGCTACAGAAATAAATCTTCAAATACTGCTAGGTAAAGTCTAGCACTAGGAGAAACTTAATGTTGTTCATTTCAGGAAATACCGTATATCACGAGCTAATTTTGTCTTAAAGTTTTGGGATTATGATTTAGATATTGCATCCGATTATAAATATTTTGGGTTAATTTTAGATGAACATTATATGATTAAAAAAAAAAAGCTGTTGACATGCGATGTGTTTCTGCTGGTTGAACTCTAGTCCTTACAGAGCGAGGATCGCACTCTAAGAGTAAACAATATTTGTAATGGCCGTAGACCCATAATAGTTATTCAAAAGAATCGGAAAGAGCTAACTAAGACATTTATGATGATTTCAAATTGAAAAAAACCCTTTGGTCTCCATGTTTTTTACAATAAAAATACAGCGCTTTAAGTTAGACTATAAGATCTGTTATTAACTCTTTAAGTGCTTTATTACTACTTAACATTTTCCTTTCATTTGAAGTTGGCATTGCTCACGCAATTGCCAACTTCAAATGAAAGGAAAATACCTCCTCACTTAAAAATTAAACCTGCTAAATTTCACAATGGGGGCTTTACTCAAGATTTATACATGCCTATTTGTTCAATTTCTGTCAAATTTTAGTTGTGGAAAAACTGTATGAATGCGCTTAAAAGCGTCGCCCGCACTCAAAGGGTTAACAAGTTTAAATCGTTATGGCTCTGTCACACTTGGCCGGACTGAGCAACGGATTACGCCAAATAGTAGGTAGGGCTGTGAAAGCAACACGATCGGGCTAAAATCAACAAAAAATCGGTGATTTTATTTTGGCTTCCTAATATATCCATTATGATGTAAACATGCCCATAGACTAGAACTGAAAAAGTTTTTAAATTTTGGGGTTGAGCGCATTTACCAGTTAAGCGAGATAAGATATAGAGACGAAATTCCCGTATTTCCTATTTCGGACATGCATGTCCGAAAAAAATAGGGAATTTCGTCTCTATGTTACGCTTAACTGGTAAATAAGCAACACAAAAATTAAAAAGTAGTTCTAGTCTATGGACATGTTTACATCATATGGTCATATAAAAAAGCCAAAATAAAATTACCGACTTTTTTTGTGATTTTAGCCTGATCGTGTCGCTTTAAGTCCATAATATCAGATGAATTGTGCATTTTATGACTAGAGCATGCAATTTGGCATGATATATATTTGAGCCCTGGAGGTCACTATCAGCTAGTGAACCACCTTGGCAGTGTCCTCTGGTGACCTTGAATGACATTAAAAGCGGATGAAAAACAAACACATTATTAAGGACATGGGACATGGGCCGACGTTGTACAGATGTTATACACATGTTTTGTGTCTACTGGTTACAGGCTAAATTGGGCCAGGAGAACCCCCTGAGGATGGTGAGATGAGTGAGACAACACTGCCCTCCAGACACAGGATTCGAAATTCAAACCCTGAAGATCTGAGGTCGAGCACGCTACCTCTCGGTCACGGAGGCTCCCCACGGACGTAACGTAGCGTATTTGCCGGACAAAGGCAGAACATAAAATGAACACAAACAGATGCCGTTCATTTCTTGTGCGTCGGGCTTATCCGGCCAAATGTGACATAACCATCACACAACATATGTTACTCCACGTTTTAATGAGCTTTATGAAATACGGATCTATAGATATAGGCCTATAGCAGGCATACAAGGCGATATGGGATGGATTCCGCACAAATTGTCGTATGATGAATAAAGTAAAGTTTTGTAACAGAGTTGCTAATACTTATCCATCCTGATAGAGTAACGAAAAATATATCTGAATGGGATTGACTTTTGAGAAATACAGAATTGCCAGTGGAAACTTGTAATTTACTCAAATTAATTAATTTAGAAGCTAATTTTTACCATCAGGATGTATGTGATCAACGCGTGATAAAAAAGTGTCTAAAGTGGTGTCTGATTCTGGATGAATTGTCTCAATCTTGAGATGTTCTACCTAAATTGAAATGTGGAAGATGATTTCCATTTTGTTAGTCTTTGTCCATAATATTATATTTTACATGGGGCCTACACATTTATATTATGAAGCTATAGCTATAAATACCAACTTTTGCAATTGTACTGTTTATGATAAATTTACCTTAACTTAAGAGTTGTATTTTATGTAAATCTTTAAGCCAATATACCATCACACAAGCCTGGAGAATTGGCCAAGAAGAAATACATCGGTAGAAGAAACATGTTTTTGTTTACCGTCTCTATTCTGCTATTTTGTTATTTTTTATTGGTATTGCTAAAATGAATTAATTTTATGATTGAACTGACTAATAAGCCTTAATGGGCTGGGTACCTTGTATATTATAAATCTCTAAAATTTATTGTACATCTACTAAGGTCACACCAAAATAATTACTGTGTCTTCTCAACCAACTGCAATAAAATAAATGCGACGATATATTTGTTCAAAAAGGCTCTTAAAATCACACACAGCTGCAAGGTTAACTGTGAATGATAGTTGGCCCAACTATATATACCCAAAGGCATAGTCTGAGATCACCGGAAAATATGCGTCGCCAACGTACATGTTAATGCCCTCTACAGCACCGCAGGGTGTAACATGAACTGAAATGCCATTATTAATTTACTGATACATTTCAATTATATAATGAAATTAAATACGGCTAAAATATATTGGAAATAAACAACAATAATGACTGTATGAGTGAATATGAGTAAATATGAGGATGGCCAATATTTTAATTGGCTTATGAAAATATGATGATGATAATAATAAATAGACCTGCACAATGTCCATTTAGCCATACTAGTAAAAAAGTAGCTGACAATTTCTGGTGATTACTGTAGCTTTTCTCATTCTAATTATGCTGTTGAATGACAAATTTGCTTTGATGTGGTTTTCTGTATTGATTGCGCAACATGTAATTGCCACCCATCATCTTAGCAGCATTTTGTTTTCAAATTTAATCAGGTAGTTTTTAACAGATCTGGATAATTATGCCGTAATTATCCATTTAATGTAATGCTCCCTAATTTAGTCATTTTGCTCACTTAAATGCAAAAGGGTAGCCTGCTTTTTTTAACAAATTCCTTGACAACACCACGAAAGCAACGGAATTTACGTTGTCATGTGAATGAATCTGATACATAATTTTATGTTTAATGCACATTGACTTTCTCACACGTAGTATAATCCATTTCGCTGGCAGCGCTATATACCGGCACCATATCATAGTTTCGGAAATTAAGAATGTTACAATATTAAAATGTACAATTGACACAACCAAACACAGGCGTACCAGTACATCCAGATTACGAGCCAAATAAAAAGAGAATGGCGTCTTGAGGACAGCCACTACAGGGAAGAATGTACAAAAATGTCATTATTCATTGTTTAAAATTTATCGCAAACATTGTTTCAGTGCAGGTCTGATATTCAAGGTAAGCATGACATACTCTTGTACGGCAGTGAGCCTTTACTGGTTGAATGTTGGTTCATTGTTGCAGACGTTGGACCAACATAAGGTAAACATCTTGTGTAAGCAGTTGACCGGCGAGTGTTACTTTTCTGTGAAGAATTTCAGAACGGCGGAAATCGCCATACTACCCACCAGACACGACACGACAACAGGCAGCGTAATATAATTATATCTGAAGCGCAGTATGGTCGGCATTACAAGATTAAGCCCCCACAATAACTCCTCATCCAAAGAAATTCACTTAAAAGCTTTGGACGCTGCTGTGAAAAAACTATCATGGCCATTTGTAGGAGCGAATGACCGCTGCATTATTTCAGTCATGTTTGTCTCTCCATTGTCATCGAAACCACTAAGCGGATCAAATTAATCGCTTCTATACTATAGTGTACTTGGACGTGTATAATGTCGTGGGATTTTCTTGTTAAGTTATGACACCATAGATAAAAAAATTGAGAAGACTACACAGAATCAGGAAAACATAGGGTGTCGATTTTTCTTTTCAGTTTTAGTAACACTTTCAGCCCCATGAAAAAAAACATCATTTTTATACCAACATAACGTACATAATTAAATTTTATGCACATCAGATAGTCATGTATAATATACCAAGTTAAAGCTAATAATAAACACAATATTCAGAAAAACACGCAGAAATAATAAAACATTTTTTTATGTATAATATTGTGTATTATATCATCTTTAATTTTAATTTGTGAAATATATTTACGTGTCTTATGTTGATATAAAAATGATGTGTTTTTTTATGTTACTGAAAGTGTCACTGAAACTAATATGACAAATTGCCACCCTATTTTTCTGATTCAGATTTTTCTACTGAACATTTTGGTATATATGGCATGGTCAATTAAAATTAAAACGGACTTTTGTTTATCCACATATGGCGTTTGTGGTGATGATGTATTTACCTCTCCACAGAAACATCGTTTATCACTGTGACTTCACTTCATTGGTAGGGGAGGACGGAGAAAACTAGTACAAGAGAGAACGACCGTTGTTTTAAGCCATTCAGCCTCTAGGAAACTTTTTTCTGTGGCGCTTGGTTGCCTCAGCCACATATCCTTCCAAAAGCAAATTGCAGACAATAGTACAGCATAGTGATTAAAGCAAGTTTAGTATGTACAGTATCTCATATTTATTGTTTTTGGAGCATCCTTGCTACCTTCTTGGTGTATATGTATAATTGCAATTTTGTTCACTATATTTGATTATTAACTTAGGAGGCATGGGGAGAACTGGGGAAATATAATATGTAATGATAGGCATTGCGTGAACTCTTTGCCTCGTACGTGTCCCACCTCTCCACGTATAAGTGTCCAGTACTTCTTCATATACTGGATATTTATTGTGTAAATATGTTCATGTACTGTTTAATCATTAAACTGGTCCTTAACTACTTCTCCTAATTTTATCTGAGGCACATCAGCTAACACATCTTGATTCTGGAATTGTCAATAATACAGCAGATAATGAGTTGGGCGCACTCCATTTTACGATGAGATAGTTGCATCAAAGTATTCTAATAAGAATCTGACCCTCTAATGCGTGACTACAGTACTGCGCAGCAAAACAACACCTCCGATGCTTTGAAGCGCATGTGTTAATGTCATATTTCGACTAAAAGATAATATAAATAGTTTGAGGTTGCCTAAGTATATATCAATTTTATGATGACACTTCAAAAATCAATTCGCCTAACTATGGCTCTATAATAAGTATTGATATGTTTGGTTCATGCTCATTCTATTATTCGACTATGAAAACATAATATATACACCAATTTCATGGATCTACCATTGGTAGCTACCGAGCTATTGGTGAAAGTTTGATTTTATGTAATGTGGTAATTCTTTGCATTTTTTGTAAAATAGATCTACCCCCACAAAATCCTATCACATTTAAAAAATAACAAAATAAAAACAGATTTTTCTGAAAATATGTCGTATCTTGTGTTTAAATGCAAGAGCATATCCAGATTGTGCGGGTGACGTGGGTGATTCGCCACCTCAAATATATTTTTGTTTGTATATTCAAGCCCTTACATTACACCTACAAGGTGGTTACCATTCATGTATGGATTAGTATACCATTATGCAGCTTTCTACCAACTTTTATCACATTTCAAACCATTTTTCTCAAGTTAGGGCACTTTTTATAATAATATGTCGAAAAAGGGGGTGTGAGACCCCCGCGCACTATGGATCCGCCCCTGCTTTGACGTAGGTGATTCGCCGCCCCAAAAAATTGTGTTTGTATATATTCGAGCCAGTTGAACGCACTTTTTATAATAATTCGGCAAAAAAGTGTGTGAGCCTCCCCCCCCCCCCCTCCCACACGTCTTAAATAATTACTTGAATTTATTTAAAAAAATAAGGGGTTGAAAATGCCCTGAACCAAACCCTTACAGTACAGCTACAAGATGGTTCCCTTCCAATATGGATCAGTATACTCTAGTGCAGCTCTAGTGCAGCTTTAGTGCAGCTGTACCAAATTTTGTGTTTTTTTCAAAATTTGAACTATTCTCCCAAAATATGACTCAAATCTACTGGACTATTAGTAGACTAGACCTGACATTATAATTGCATATCCTGATATTATTTATTTTAAAGTGGCAATACACATTGTATGCGAAACTATTTGTCATATTCAGATAGTATAATGTAACATTCCGACATAATATTATCCCGATGTTATACAAAAAAAGTTTGACATCGTAGGCCCTAATGTGTTATCCTGACATTCCAATGCCATAGAATTATCAACTAGTTTCAATGTCGTTATAGTGTGTATACCAATATCTGGATATCATTTGTCGTAATTACGATGCCATTTATTGACACAATATCCCCGTATTCCGTAATAATAATAACACATCCCAACCGTCAACGATTTATCGTAGCATTATACAGATATATATATTCAACGTTGTTTTTTAATGTTTTGATGAGATGAGATTGAATCTTATTAAATTAATTTGTTCATATATGGGCTATTTTTTAGTGCTGAAATAATCTGAACGCAATTTGGCCAAGTTTCGGCCAATGTGACAGATTCTTCGGATTCCAATATGCCAGGCAATGGAAACTAGAAGTACCTTGGTCAGAAACGGAAGTGAGCGTAATGCACTTCCAGTGAAACCTTTTACGTTTAATCTTGTTTATATAAAGCACTTTGTATCTGAATTGCGGTTTTCTTTAATATACCTGATGTTATCATTCCCTTTTTATTGTGTTACAGCTTTCTAAAATAAGGTAATAACAACATACATTATTGTAACTGTTTCAATTGCGAAATAAAAATAAATTTAATATTGCAAAAAATAATACTAATTATGCCACCAATTAAGTTGAAACCGTTATAATTATTTCGCTACATCGCCATACGAGAACATCAGCACCATCTTTTCAGTAAAAAAGTACACGCAAATTTTGAGTAACACACTTTCAAACACAGTAAACTGTTAAGCAGTCACACATACACGACGCACAGCCCACGCTTTGGGTGACAAAAATGAGAGCAGTGCGCCGTAGTGCGTCCATAAATTTTGTCAGGTAATGAAAATAGCTAGCGAGTTTCTGACAAATATACAGCATTTTAAAAATAAATCAGGTGTATTAATCAGCGAATATACAGCGTTTTGCTAACGCGCTGCACATTCGCAGGGCGATGAAGCTAACAAATGCACAGCGCATTGCTAGCGCGCCGCACGAATAAATCGGGGAGTCATTTAGGACGTCCATATACGTTATTATGCTCGCTGGACATGTGTTAGGAACACGTTAGAAGGGCGCTATATGCGCGCTCAGTGCCGTCATTTTTTAGGTATGAAAGGTTTGTAAAATGTAAGGCTCGGTCACACATAGTCAACGCAGTACCGACGCATTGAAATTTTATATTTTATTACTGGAGCATTGGTCGCGCGTCAGCACTCATTACTGGTTCGTGAAGCGTGCTGCACTAACAGTAGTATGCATATTTTTGTGCGCACTGTTAGCGCCAAATGAACTCTGCATGTTCAAAATATTGAACGCTTTTAAGTACACGGGAGAAGACCGACAGAAATGCATAAGGTGCGCTAGAACAACGTCATATCAACGCCAAAGACGTTTGCGTTGTATCACAGGGCTACCCGTTGAGGTCGCAGGCAACGCGCCTGGATTTGTCGAAATTTTTAATCAAGTCAAAGCATATAATGTTATCATAAATTTAGGGCACATTTTTTGTACGTATGAAAGTCGCTGACAGCCTGGGAGTCATTTTAATACACTCCATTCAAACGGGTCTCCGAAATCAATAGTCTCCTTAATTAAACAGCAGAATATGGCAACAATAATAGCTTCCCATAATCAGCACTACGCATGCAAGTGTGGTATTACGACGTATTAATTAATTTATTTGACTTTCCAGCTGAAAAGATGTGAAAAAAGGGACAAGATCATTATTAATCATTGAATAAAAGCTTCCAACATGTTATCAACTTTGGTTGACCGGAACAGGTCGAAACAACGTCTACGAGACTTGTCAACCATGTACATATATATCATCTAAAGCAATAAAAACGTGCGGCCAAATAATTGAGATCCTCTACTTCTCGGGCCATTTATTTGCGCATCTTACCAAAGATAAATAATACAAAATGTATTTCTGATCTTACGCCATCTCCTACATTTACGATTGCTATTTCAATCTCTTGATATTGTGTCATTGATAAATATGTCGCCACAGTGGTGATTGGTAGTGATTATTATGCTGTGGAAGCTCAACTAATGAACGTTTATTACATTTTTTATAAATTATTCGATTTAAACAAAATTAAATGAAGTTAAAAACACTCTAATCGAGATATAATTAAAGTTTAATTGCGTCAATTACGACCTTGATAGCATATACAATGACTGTGTTCATGCTTCTTAAATCTCTTAAATTTTTGCAGTAGGCCTATACCTGGGGCCCATCCCACTAAAAATGCTAAAATCAAGACTACACTGATATTTTTATTTTAGACTCAGGGTAAGTGTTATTATTTTAAGTGTAGAAGATCCCTAATTTTCTCAACCGTGTTAACCCTTTCAGTGCGGGGGCCGCCTTTATACGTCAGAATCTGACGTCAGTAGACGTCAGATTCTAACGTATAAAAACGGTCCCCGCACTCAAAGAAATTAAATATTCCTAATGGCTGTAGACCCATAACATAGGTATTCATATAAACCGGAAAGAGATATCTAGGACATTTATGATGATTTCAAATTGAAAAAAAACTTTCAGTCTCCACGGTTTAAACAAAAATATTCCAGCGTTGAAAGGGTTAATGGAACGGGCGGGGAAGTACGGTGACTGTAAGCGCTTCTATGACAACCGACTCTCCTTCATCTCCGAAAAAAATGTCTCCTCCACTCTGAAAATTGATAGCTTCATCTTTTTTGTGTGCGCGGCGGGCGTATAGGAAGGAGGCCGAATATCTATATTATAACATGTATCCTCACTTTATATCTGTTTATTTACCACATTTCGCTTGCGGTTATGAATCTCGACAAGCTTACCAACCATTGTTCATCTAAGCTGATTGCTGTTATCTTGTTTCTTCACACGCGCCTATTATGGTGGCAAGCAACGTTATTTAGATTATCCTTGATTTTTGCTGTTGTGATAGATGAATTGGATGGATTTGAACAGCAATAATTATTGTTGTATTCTGTTGAGTCTGCCTATTACAAAATATTTAATAAATGGAATTGGTCATTTTCATCTTGCTTTACACTATTGTATTCTATTCCATTTTAAATGCCAACGAAATTTCGACAAAATACTGATACTAAAACTGAATTTGTCACGTGACATAAAATACGAACGTCAATTCGCTAGGGAGTAGAATATGATTCGACATTCAACAAAAGTTGATGCGCCGTGCAACCAATGTGACACAAATCAGATGTAAACTTTGACATTCAATTTAAAAATAATAAATAAGAAAGAAAATACGTGTATTCTAATATAATTATTCAGGATGAGATTGTGAAAATGTGTGGGCTTCTATTATTGTTTTGTTCTAATTGCACGAGATCACAGGTAGGCAACACTAATATTTCATATTCCAAGCGGCTGTGAGATGTTATGGAGAATTTTCATGTTAATTATGATGAATATGGTTGAGGGCGGCTTTGACGCTGATTATTTTAGAAATGCGTCATTGTCAGTGGGTGGGTATATACAACGTTTTCTCAGTGTTAAATTTAACTCATTATTATCTGGCTTGATGGGATAAAGAAGATAATAATGACTACAAATGATCAAAGCAGCTATGACTGGATGTTTTAAAAATCTTTTAAAATCACATGGGCAAAATGCCTTAATCGTCACTCACTCACTCACTCACTCACTCCATTACTCACTTGCACGCTAGCTCGGTTGCAGACTCACTCGCAGACTCAATCAATCAATCAATCAATCAATCAATCAATCAATCAATCAATCAATAAATCAATCAATCAATCAATCAATCAATCAATCAATCAAATAATCAATCCATCAATCAATCAATCAATCAATCAATCAATCAATCAATCAATCAATCAATCAATCAATCAATCAATCAATCAATCAATCAATCAATTAATCGGCAGGATGGAGGGAGAACGAGAGGGAATGTGTATGAAAGAAAAAGGGAAGGATGAAAATAAGGAAAGGAAGGAGAAAGGGAAAAAGGTACGGTAATGAAAAGACCTGGTTATGGTCAATGAAAGGATCATCTAGAAATAATGTGTTTAAATCGCGCTCTGTACCATAAAACAGCTAGTCCGAAACCGAGACAAATGTCAGGTCACATGAATGGATGGCTAATGTATGCATGTTATATACGGTAACACATAAACCAAACATGCAGACGTGTACTGCTTTTTTATATTTTTAAATTAGGATGCCATGCAGAGTATGCCCTATAATCATAGAGAATGAACGGTTGTGAAATCAATGTGGGTTAAATAATAAATTGATCGGGACGGATAATTCCAGATTTAGACATCTCCATGACAAATTAATATCTGAAAATATGCCATAATTAGATTTTTGTGAGATGATAAGTCTATAATTACTTCACACATTATATTAAGGACGACGCGATAAAAACACAATGTACATTTCAGTTTTTGATCATTCTGTAAGGGTTTTAGTTGAGCAAAGTGATTGTCATAATACATCTTAATAATCGTTTGACACATCGTTACCTGAGTAGCCCCCCCCCCCCTATGCAATATATCAAATTGTCAAAAATTGTAAAAAAAAAAAATTCAAATTAGCTACTGGCCTATGTAAAACGTGACATTCTCAGCATTTTTCCAAACCCTTATAATATTAGGCTTAGGCGAGAGCAGCATTTGTATAGTGCCTTATAATGATACTTCTGTATTTCTAAAGCATTTTATAATGATAGGCAGATAAAAGACACATAAATGGATGCAAATTATTTGTGTCTGTTATAAATGTAGGACACGAGCTTTATTATTGGTGGGGTTATATTAGTTTGTCCCCAGGGAATGTACGGTAGTGTACTTCACATCTAAAGGTACGTGTGCTCTCTCAGCACATTGGACCATGACAAACGTTTTTAATTATTAATAGCTAATTTATCAGGTTTCGCGTGGCTGATCTAAGCCAATTAGCAATATCCTGAATAGTGGACTTAAGACGAACATACGTTTTAATACTACTAATACCAGGAGTGATGTAATCAATAATCACGCCTATTTTATTTATGATACCTCGCAGTTTGGTCTCTCTAAATGCATTTCACAATTTTCTGAAAATGTCGCTGAACACTACAATAATGGGAAAGATAAAAGTTTTGCTCAAGGGGTGGTTGATTTCAACAATTCAATTTCTTATAGTGTAGTTGGTAAGGGCAAGCATATAGAACAGGCACGTAACGGTGACACCACATTTAGCGTGGACATAGGCCTAGCTTAAAGGTTAACGACACAGGTGAATACCTGTACTGCCTCTACGCCTAGAATGACCGGATTCAAAATGGCCAAAAAATTAACCAAAATGCTCATTTTTACTTATATTTTTACCAGTTGGATTAAATTCATGTACGTATGATCAAGAAACATGGGTATAGAATTTATGATAATGTGAATTTTATATTTTCTAGGGCAAAGTCACAATGAAATCGACAGCGCTTTCTTTAATAACTGCGTAGTCTTTCTATATTATAAACATATTATATTATATATTATAAGATTATTATAAACACATCTGAGTTTTATTTTTAAGAACATGATATGTACGTAAGCACTAGTATATTATAATTATATATGTGGAGGAAGATTTTGACAAATCTCATCTTGTATTTAAATAGGTCTCTCATCTTGTATTTAGGTGTAAATTTTATCTTGAAAATATCATAATCCCATCATATCAGCTTTGGCCCTGAGCATAAGCTATATGATGTTGGCTTATTTAGTGGTAACTATAGGCTCAGTGGTGTATTTTAACCAAATTGTGGAGTAGCCATTTTGAATCTTATCCTGAGGACCAGTCCAGGTGTCTCTAAATCAAATATTGTTACCAGGAAGTGAACATTTTTACCTTGTCAACAAAACTATTGGACTATATCATGGTTTTGAAAACGAGGGCGATAAAGTGAATTGTCTTAGAGGAGGCTAACACGTTGGTCAAGCTTTGATCTCATCACAGTGGTTTGGTTGAGATAGGCTTGAAGAGTGGTTTGATTATGCCGCAGGTGTGCGCCTCAAAAGCTCAGATGTGTCTCATCACATTTTCTGCGGCTTGTAATGATGGATGAGAGACAGCAGTCTGGCACAGGGTCGTGAATTATGCCAGCTAAGCTTTTCAATGCTGACACTGTTAACAGTTATGTGAAAGTAGTTTTTTGTGGCTAGATTCATCGCATCTTACCTCTCAGATCATATGACGCCATAATTTCCAATTTATCCAATTGATATGCATGCAGAGATTCTCATTCAGTCTGACGTGCGGAATATCGTTGTATTCTTCTTGATGGCATATCTGAGCAGGGCTGGTCTGCCTCCGTGGCCGTTGGACGTGGGCTTATAACACTGCATAACCAGTGATTTGCAATAACCGTTTCTACGTTGCCAATATACGCATCAGCCATATTCCACTCCAGATCAACGTATGGGTTGTTGACTCTACGTTATTGTTACGACGTGTGCCGTCATCACAATTCACAGAGTTGCAAAAGTTGAAGAGTGACAAGAAAATGTCACTGGATCATTGTACATATAAATATGGTGAACCATAAACAATATCCCCGTGAACTGGCCTCGTTCCACATATTTGTGTAGGTTTATTTTTGCTATAGAAAATGTTGTATACTTTGAAGAGGTCGCCTTCTTCTCTTGGACTCAGTCAGTGAGCTAACACACTTTTGTTTGTTGGGAGCCTGATGACCGGCCGCGGTGACTTTTTCGGTTCGGCTGTGGATTGGATTCCCGATGGTCCGCATATTTGTTATCATGGTTGTGCATAGTGCTCCAAACTGTTCAAAAGTGTGTTTTCTGTGGTACTCTGCACTATACGAACATTGAGGTCTTTCGATAATTATATTTTATAATACGTACATACTGTCAAATTATACGGCGTCAAGAAGTCGCCCAAACAGATATTTAAAATTGTTTTTCCCAAAAGTTACCCAGAGCTTTTCCTAATAGGCCTACAACTGAGCATTTATTAAAATAGCTGATCGATTTTAAGCTATTTGCAAAACAAATAACTGTGGCGGTGGAATTCAACAAGCAGCACGCCTATTTCTTCATGATTGATCTTCTTGGGATGTGTCAGCAACATAATAATCATACAAAATATTGTATATAGCGTACAAGGAACCCGAGCATTATTAAATACAAACTACGTGAGACATTAAGTTACCTTGTCTCAAATCCATGGGGAAATCACTGTCGAGTGTCAGTCAGTAATAAGGTCTTGGTTCCATTGGTTTTAGCCGCTCAAGTGTGTAAAGTGGTTTTATTTTGCAAATGAAATGAAATGAAATGAATGAGGTTTTCGGCCACCTTTGTGCACATATAGGCTGAACTGGGCCAGAAGAACCTCCTGATGATGGTGAGATGAATGAAATGACATATTGTCCTCCAGACACATGATTCGAAATTCGAGCCCTGGCGATCTGAGCCCGAGCACGCTACCTCTCGGTCACAGAGGCTTCCCACAATATTGACCCTTTACGAGTGAGCGGGCAAGAAACATTTTGTTTCTTTGAAACTTGAAGGCCAGAGTGGGGTTCGAGCCCGCGATCTCCGACTTTCCAAGCAGCAGCTTTAACCCCTGTGCCCTGGTTTTATTTTGAAGCTCTTTTGGTACTTTCCTGCATGCTGTACCGATCTGTATTTGATTTCACAATTTTGATCTATGTCTGATGTGAAGAATGAACAGAATTTCTGTGATAAGCAAGTTGTGCTCGCATATCTCATATTATACACCGCGTTGATCATTAATTAATGTTACGGAAATATCACCGTGGTTTGTAAAATAGAGCTAGTAGGCCTATTCCTGGTGTAATAGGCCTACTTTATAGGAATGATCAGTAAAAAATGGCCGACAACTGAATATTTGGATTTTATTTCTACAAAAGGGTGGATGTAGGTGCTAAAAGTAGTGCATATTTTTCTTGGGCGTAAATTTTAAATTTAAAAAAATCCCGTATTATAGTTCAATTGTTTACCGAGGACAATGTAACAATTTATTATTTCTAGTGTCTAGTGTCACACGCGGACGTTCGTTAAAATCTGTGATTTTACAGTTCAATGAAACCAAAAATACCAGTTAGACATTGGGACAATGTGAAGCCAACGTCTTGTCGACTAGGAGCTGTAATTCTCGACAATCGGCAAAGAGTGGGAGATATCAGAGGAGGATATGCACTGTTTTATGTGCTGATGAATGCAAATTGAATATTAATAGAAAATTAAGCCACGTCAGTGGTGGCGAATAGGTTTTGCATTTTATCCTTATTTTGTTCGCATTCAATGGCATCAATTATTATGATCTTGCCAATGGGTTGTGTTTGAAGTTTTTCGCTGAAACACGAATACGATTATGTGGGCGCTCAGAGATTCGAAATAAATGGCAGGCAGCACTGCATGTGCGTGTTGTGGCCGCGACTTGAATGCTCCAATAATAGCTTTTAGATGACATTATTACGATCTAATCTCTATTCATATCAATGTAAAATATGAGCAGATCAAATAAATTTGTCTTCTCCGTTTTTAAAATAAATCAAATCAGGCAGAGAGGTTCAACTATACTGTGCTTCAGATGCCAACCATTAACCCTTGAAGCCCTAAGTTATTTAATTTTATTTTTCAACCACTTGAAGTTGTACCTCGCTACCGCGACCCACAACTTCACATGAATGAAAATTACACATTTTGTTTAATTTGAAGCCAAACGTTTGCAAGTTCTGATGTTTAAACGCTCATTTCATTCTTAATAACAGTAATTTGATCGGTCAATAAAACAAATAAAAAACGACTAGATTCGTGATTAGCGCTTTAAGGGTTAACCCTTACAGCGCGGGGACCGACTTTAATTGTCAGAATCTGACGTCTGTAGACGTCAGATTCTGACAACTAAAGTCGCTAAGAGTAAAAATCTTTATAATGGCCGTAGACCCATAACATAGGTATTCAAATGAATCGGAAAAAGCTAACTAAGACATTTATGATGATTTCAAAATGAAAATAACCCTTTAGTCTCCATGGATTTTACAAAAAGAACTCAGCGCTTTAAGGGTTGGGATAATTAAATGAAAATACAGGAGCTGCGAGTCTTCTCAGGTGGTCATATCAAATGACAGCATGGCAGTCACCTCGCCCCCAGGGCATGTACGATCTGGCTGGTGAAATATAGGAATATACACTCATCTAAATATCATTCGACACCAGCCGAGTGGTAATCTTCATCTTCGGCAATCACACACAACGTCGACCCAGCCTTGTTTCAGTGGTGGGTGTATCTCTGGTTTAGCCACGACGCATCGTGTTGGTCATGTCACGTTTACTAGGTCACGTCGTGTGTCATGTATACATACCTCTGACCGCCGCTCACATCCCGCTCCGGCCCAGGGACAGTATTAACCCGTAAAGCGCTGAAATATTTTTCTAAAAACCATGGAGACCAAAGGGTTTTTTTTCAATTTGAAAGCATCATAAATGTCTTAGTTAGTTTTTTTTCGCTTCATTTGAATACAGTTCTGTGTTATGTGTCTACGGTCATTAGAAATATTTTTACTCTTACAGTGCGGGGATGGACTTTAGACGTCAGAATCTAACGTCTATAGACGTCAGATTTTGACGTCTAAAGTCGATCCCCGCACTGTAAGGCTTAAAGCTACATGGACGACTAGAATACTGAACTGAAAGGCACAATTTTAAGACATGGACATAAATGATGATGGAAAGAGGTTACAAGTTTGTATTCACATTTTTAATTGTGACTTACATAGACTGAATTTTACTCATAAATACAGTTCTATTATTAAAAGTATTATGTATCATCTATTAATATCTTCAACGTTTGCTTTAAAAACAATTTCATCTATTTTAAATACTCTATTTTAATATTGAACTAGAATAGTATTTTCTGTGGAACATGTGAATCGCCAATTCACATGGAACGATGTAGCATGGACACATATGTGCGTCGAAAAAATGTTTAGTGAAACCTTCACGCAGTCAAGCCCATGCGCTGACAATACAAGCTTAGGCCTACATGTGCTATACATATATGCTGAAGATGGTTACGTTAGCGAGTGTAACACCAGGAAGTCATTGGTAGCATATAAAGCTCTATTCAAAAACCAAGACTTGTCGCATTGCGTGGAAAGGAAGCAATGTTCAGGCCCGTATTCTCGTACAAACTACGATATACCGTAGGCTTCTGATTGGTCGAGATCGGAAGACTACGACATATCGTAACTTGTACGAGAATACGGCCCAGATATATTGTTTGCTGTTTATCGGGTGGTTCGGGGGATGGTTTAATTGACGTTTGGTTAGTAATTGGGGGCTCGTTAATCGGAAATCCTGCTAACAAATGTTCGTCATTTGTTAGCAGGATTTATAGAGTAACCCACTGGGTAAGCGATTCATTCACTACATTCATCTTTACTATACATGAACATATTTTATTAACCCTTTCAATCCTGAATTTACCATAGTCATCTTCATTCACTACAAGGCGCGAATTGCTACCGCAATTCTCGACTTGTAGTGAATGAAGATGACATGATGTGGTTTAAAAATTAAAGAAAATTACCACGTATTGGTAAACCAGTTTCATGGAAATGTTCGTTCAAAAACCCTTAGTTGTAGGAAAATTAGGTCTGTTTTCAGGGATGTAAAATGATGCCTTAATGCATCGTCAGGACTTGAAGGGTTAAATATGGTTGTTGGTCTTCAACACATTTTAAATATCTTGAACACGGCTTTGGCAGACTGAAGCGCGAAATAATTATATAACGCACAATTTTTATTTTATTTTTTTAGCTATGATAGAAAGTTTGCTTATAATCATCCCCAGTTGAGATGTAAATATTTGGTAATTGGCTGAAACATACCAACCCTGGTACATGGGATCGAATTATGCTAAGAATAAATAATACATTAGCTGTTTCGATGTCAAAACAAAAAAAAGAAACTATTTTTTTCTGCTTTTGACCTTTAACGACATTATGAGTTTCACATTATATTTGCAGGTGTCAAAGAGTGTACCAGAAAAAGTATTTGTCTGATATGTTAAGTTGGACCGCCGTTTCAGACAATGCGCCAACGTTTACAGAAATCACTTTGACATAGGCTTACCTATCTAACATAATTATAAGCTACAATTAATATCAATGTACAGATGACATTTCATTATATAATCCTCCACTGGGGTCTTTCATAAACCAACTATTTTAACAGCCAGGTATGGGTCAGTGTGTCTCTCAACACCCCCCCCCCCCCCCCAACTGCTAAGGCTGCCTGCACGAAGTCAGCCACATCACCGAGCAGAAAACACATCCAATTACATTTATGTTTTGTTTCAACTGTTTAATAAATATACTGATAACCAAAAACCCGAACATAGCGATATACCATCCATTTATTAAATCATTGCAGATAGCCCCTGTATCTTTGCTACATGTGTTCAGACCATCCCTCCCTCCTTCCTTTCATATCTTCCCCTCAACTATCTATCGTCTCCAAACCCTTCCTGCCTCATCCTTCCATCATCCACATGGGTTAACGGCAGAGTTGGAGAGCATGTGTTTCTGTATGCTGGTAGCCAGTAAATGTATGCTGAGCTCAACAATTTCATTTAAAATGTGAGGGTAACCCTGTTGTAATGGTAAATTAAACTATTCTGTGAAACGTAGTGACGTCACCGAAAACCCTTTTAAATGGCTACTCGGTGAAAAATATGTTATGTGAGTCCCCTTGCCCAATACGTCGATTGCTAGGTGAGAACAAGGCCATAGAGTTGCACACAATACAGACTGTCGTTTAAATCCCCGCGTTAAATCATTATTCCAATGAGATGTAGATTTGTCAATATAATTTAAAATAAAAAGCATTATCAACTAATGATGCATTAATTCATTGCGCAATCGATCGTCCGTACACCGGATTTTGGGGGCACAACTTTACGAATGGCAACGATTGCAGACTCTGTATCGCACACCGAGTTTGTTATTATGGACCATGTCACCACTCCCCTCCGTTACTCATTCGCTGCCTCCAATTGCATATGTTTATTTCAACACAAATTAAACATTTTAGTAAACAGATGTCTAGCAGCGTTCGGTTGGAATTTGCATGTAAAGGGCACTATAAACATTTAAAGTGTCACTTAAACTGATGTTTTAGGTGCGCATTGCCATCATCATAGGCACGAAAGACCACCGTCCATTGCATAAATAGAGTAATATACACCACAGACTAGCGTACATTGCCACAGATAGAGTAATATACACCACAGACCAGCGTACATTGCCACAGGTAAAGTAAGATACACCACAGACCAGCGTCCATTGCCACAGATAGAGAAATATACACCACAGACCAGCTCACATTGCCACAGGTAGAGTAATATACACCACAGACCAGCGTACATTGCCACAGATAGAGTAGTATACACCACAGACCAGCGTACATTGCCACAGGTAGAGTAATATACACCACAGACCAGCGTACATTGCCACAGATAGAGTAATATACACCACAGACCAGCGTACATTGCCACAGGTAGAGTAATATACACCACAGACCAGCGTACATTGCCACAGGTAGAGTAATATACACCACAGACCAGCGTACATTGCCACAAGTAGAGTAATATACACCACATACCAGCGTACATTGCCACAGGTAGAGTAATATACACCATAGACCAGCGTATATTGCCAAAGGTAGAGTAATAATACACCACAGACCAGCGTCGATTGCCACAGGTAGAGTAATATAAGAAGTAATATGCCAGCGTACATTGCCACAGATAGAGTAATATACTCCATAGACCAGCGTATATTGCCACAGGTGGAGTAATAATACACCACAGACCAGCGTCGATTGCCACAGGTAGAGTAATATAAGAAGTAATATACACTGCAGACCAGCGTACATTACTCAAAGAAGTAATGTACACTGCAGACCAGCGTACATTATCATACCGGTAAGAAGTAATATACACTGCAGACCAGCGTACATTACTCAAAGAAGTAATGTACACTGCAGACACGCGTACATTATCATAAGAAGTAATATACACTGCAGACCAGCGTACATTACTCCAAGAAGTAATGTACACTGCAGACCAGCCTACATTACCATAAGAAGTAATATACACCGCAGACCAGCGTACATTACTCCAGAAATAATGTACACTGCAGACCAGCGTACATTATCATAAGAAGTAGCCTAATATACACTGAAGACCAGCGTACATTATCATAAGAATTAATATACACTGCAGACCAGCGTACATTATCATAAGAAGTAATATACACTGAAGACCAGCGTACATTATCATAAGAAGTAGCCTGATACACTGTTTGCACGATTTTGCGCATAAGCAGGACTCCCAACTAAATAGTTCAGTTTTAATCACTGTGTGGCGTGCTGTAATAGAAAAGAGTGTGACAGGACTCCCAACTGAATAGTTCAGCTTTTAGTCACTGTGTGGCGTGTTGCTATTGGGAAAGGTGTATATACACTGCAGACCAGCGTACATTATCATAAGAAGTAATATACCCTGCAGACCAGCGTACATTATCATAAGAAGTAATATACGCTGAAGACCAGCGTACATTATCATAAGAAGTCATATACACTGCAGACCAGCGTACATTATCACAAGAAGTAATATACACTGCAAACCAGCGTACATACCAAACATTCTTCTCCTTCAGATCGGAGATTGCGCGCTGGTATGTAGGGGGTTGATAAGTGATATATTGAGGAGCCTTGCCATTTAGAGCACGGTGTGTTGTCAGTAAAGTTATGCGGTGCTCCACTGGAAGCCAGTGGAGTTCCTTTAGGATGGGAGTGATGTGTTCATATTTCCGACGGAGAGTTAGTATTTTGGCTGCCATGTTTTGGACCTTCTGCAGTTTTTTAAGAGATGACGATGGTAGGCCATACAGGAGTGAGTGACAATAATCTGGTCGAGATGTAATAAAGGCATGGATTATATAGCTTTACTGCTGCTTTTTGTGTCAGATATTTTCGCACATCAGCGATGTTTCTAAGCTGAGCGATTGATGTTTGGCAAAATTTTTTAATGTGTTTCTTCATGTTCAATGATTTTTCTATGATAACACCAAGGTTCCTGGCGTCCGTCGTGGAAGAAATTCTAGCATCATCAATCTCGATTTCATCAAACTGAACACAATCACGCTTATAATTATGTTTTTTTATCGTTCAATTGCAGTTTTTTTCTGCCATCCATTGTCGCTTCTGTTTGAGAGTTAAAGTCCTTGGTTTCAAATATATATAGGCCCTATATATTTCTGTGTCATCCGCGTAGAGGTGTATCTCAGGAATTTGACGCTTAGCAATAGCTCCAAATGGATTGTAAAAAGTATGGGCCCAGTGATGATTCCCGAAGAACCCCATACTGGAGATCAGCTGGTTCTGATTTGGTGCCATTGATGACTACAGATTGCGACCTTCCACGGAGATAAGAGTTCATCCACGTTAAGGCTGTTCCGGATAAATCAAGATTATCATGTGGACAGATTGTTTTTTTGTCATACAGGTCGTACTTCCTCATACAGCTGGGCTGCGACGACCTTTTCTAGAACTTCAGATATATTAGGTTTGACACTGGTCTGTAATTGCAAAATATTTACTTGCGTGCATTACTCTAAGAAGTAATATACACTGCAGACCAGCGTACATTACCATAAAAAGTAATATACACTGCAGACCAGTATGGTTGGCCATCACCCTCATAAGTAAATAAACCTTCCGAGGATAATTAAAAACCTTCCGCTGATAATTAAAAACCTTCCGCGGACAATTAAAAACCTTTCGCGGGGAATTATAACCTTCCTCGGAGAATTAAAAACCTTCCGTGGATAATTAAAACCTTCCGCGGAGAATTAAAAACCTTCCGCGGAGAATTAATTTTTAATTCTCCGCGGAAGGTTTTTAATTCTCCGAGTAACTTTTTTTAATTATCCGTGGAAGTTTTTTAATTGTCCGCGGAAGGTTGTAATTCTCCGCGTAAGGTTTTTAATTATCCGCGGAAGGTTATAATTCTCCGCGGAAGGTTTTTAATTCTCCGAGTAAGGTTTTTAATTATCCGTGGAAGTTTTTTAATTGTCCACGGAAGGTTATAATGCTCCGCGGAAGGTTTTTAATTGTCCGCGGAAGGTTATAATTCTCTGCGGAAGGTTTTTAATTGTCCGCGGAAGGTTTTTAATTATCCACGGAAGGTTTTTAATTTACTTATGAGGGTGATGGCCAACCATAGACCAGCGTACGTACATTACTCCAAGAAGTAATATACATGTACACTGCAGACCAGCGTACATTACCATCAAAAGTGATATACACTGCAGAACGGCGTACATTATCATAAGAAGTAATACACACAGCAAACATTACCATAAAAAATGTACGCCACAGACCATGCAGCGTAAATTACCATACGAAGGAATATGCACTGCAGACCAGTGTAACCTACATTACAGTAATAATTAATATACCCCACAGACCAGTGTTTTGGATATGATTTTTTAATACTTCCTATCTGCCGAATTTTATTCTTTTACACTCTGTCTCAAGCTAAATATTTATTTCAGTTGATGTCTGGAGATACGTATTTATTTCACTTCTGTAGAAAATAGTGGTAGGCCTACAACGTGACTCTTTATGGGTGAAATTGAAGAAATGAATATGTGAGAATTGCCATTATTTTGGTCGTGAAGATTTAACATAGGCAAGGATCCATTAAAGCCAAATATAAGGGGATATGAGGATGTAATTGTAAGCCTAGAAATCTGAAGAAAATGTTAGCAGCGTCTCTGGATAAGGGCAGCATGTCAACACCAGGTGTTGGCACATGGCCAAGTAGGCCTACACTCAGCCCCCAGTTTTTGCAGCATCTGGTATTTTTTCAAAACTCCTGCCATGGTTTTGGTGGATGGGAATTTGCCCTGGTATTATCCCGTCACTAATTATCCAAGTGAAGGCCAAATAATAGCAGTGTCTATACAGGGCAAGTGACACTGATGAAGGAGTGTAACCATACTTGAGCACTTTGATATTGTTGGAATCATTCCATCGACGACAAGGCCTAGTCGTGACCTGAAGGAAAGAGTCGAGCGAGGAGAGGATCGAAAATTATGTTTATTTAGAACATATCTTTCACACAATTATTTATTTCACAAGACGTTTAGTCTGAAAATATTTATTTAAAAAATACTCCACCCCCCCCCCCCCCCAGACATTGAATAGCGGCCCCTTACCATAGGATGTGATATATAGCACAGAATTCGATAAGTAGCCTACACCATAGCCCAGCGAATATTAGGCCCCCCAGACGTCGAGTGATATTTATCACAGAACAGTGTAATTGCCATAAACAGTACACCAGAGACTGATCAGTGCACATTGCCATAAATATACATGTACAACACAGGCATTCAAACGGTTACAGCAATGTTTATATGTAAACAAAGTTTGACCCCATGAGATGGGATTATGTTCCCCCAGGAAGCTTATAGCTCGCATTGTCACTGCAGCACTTCATTCGTATAGGGGCATCGCATGGCAGACTGCTATGCGAAGCCCCTTTGAATGAAGTATAAATCGCATAATATTAGGCCTATAATTCTTATACTAGGTTACTTCTTGATTTGATTAAAAAAACTTACCCGGGCAGCCAAATGATAATGTAATGAGTAGGCCTACTACTGTATCGCGTGTGGGGAAAATATTATCCCTTTCAGCCGTGTCGCGGAAAATGCTGGATGTTGGCTTAGCGTCGGCTCAAAGATGGGTCAACAGTGAAGTCTACGGCCAAACTCTGAGACAAGGATGGCCCAAGTTGTCTTCGTTCATGGTGGGTCCATGTTGAGGACTATTTAGTGTCTTCGCGTCCTGCATACGTCGCAAAATGTTCAGCATGATTGGTCTAACGTCTGACAGGTTGGTCCACACTTGTATCAACGGTCAGCTGACGTGTTGATGGATTCTCCAACAGACGCACTGTAACGAGACCGAGTAGGCCCTATTAAATGAACAGGCGACGCTAACGCAATCCTGCTCTGAGCATCACAAATACCAAGGAAGTTATTCTGTTCTCATCTGGTCATGAAAAGAGATCAGAGGCGCCTATAGATAGACTACTGACGATCCCAAGTCCTAAATCGATGACAAGATAAAGGACGAATCTCTTCTTTCTTACTCTGTAAAAGCTTATTCGCGTTAATCCTAAAAAGTGAAATAAAAATGTAATGGATTTTTGTTTGTGTCCATTGCGTATGGATGTAAGCAAGGGGTCTAGTGGTCGATCGTGGGCTTGTCCGATGGGTTTTCATTATTGGATCCTCTTGTGTTCCCACACTGGATTGTGCAGGTGCTTGGAAACACATCTATTACTCATTAATTAGGCCAAATAGTCTGGTTGTGATTTGACCGCCGTTAGTTATTCCAGTTCAGTGCCAGTCTAAAGATAAAACATAAGAAACACGAGACGTCAGCCGAGAGCTAGGGGCCTACCTATGTAGGGACGAGTCTTTCTATTTTTGGTTAGGCCTATAGCTTACTAATCACGCTGCTATTAAACCTGCATTATGTACTTCTACTATGAATTGTATTACTCATGTGATAAGTTTGATTTGGGTTTGCGATAAATATCATTTAGGCCTATTTCGATTGAACAGTCATTCAAAAGTAATTCTAAAAAGACGTAGGCCTAATACCATTACATTTTAATAAGAATCTCACTAACGCTACTAAGTAGACCTACTTAGAAAATCGCGAGCGACTCGTTTACTGGAGTATCACCTAGCAAATATCTTTGTAGCAATGCCAGGTCCTGAAGCTGATAACTATGCCACTGAATGAGGCGCTATGCGTGTCAAATTATAGTATAACAGCACCATTTCATCCTCGCTTGTTATTCCATGGCAGATGCACATGTGGAGCAAATGCTAAGGGGATAGGGTCAGTTTGTAAACAGCGATAAAACATCATCTACACATTACATGATTATAACCGTCTGGTCGTTTGTTCAGGTTGTGGATAAAATATTCACAGAGAAATAGGCCTACAGGTGATACTGCAGTTGTGACACCAAAACAAACTATATATATATGAATATATTTTACTCAATCGTTCTGTATTCTAGAATTACAATTTATTTTTGTTTATTTGTTTGTTTGTTTGTTTGTTTGTTTGTTTGTTTCTTTGTTTGTTTGTTTGTTTGCGTGCGTGTTCGCTTGCTGGCTTGCTTGCGTGCTTGATTGCTTGCTTGCTTGCGTGCTTGATTGCTTGCTTGCTTGCTTGCTTGTCTGCCTGCCTGCCTTCCTGCCTGCCTGCCTGCCTGCCTGCCTGCCCGCCTGTCCGTCTGCTTGCTTGCTTGTGTGTTTGCGTGATTGCTTTTTTGGCTTGCTTGCTTACTTGCTTTTATCTATTTATTTAGGTAAATATATATAAGCCTATAGGCTACATCGTGTATGCATATTACAAATATGTTATCTTTTAAATATGTTTCGTTTTATACATTCAATGGTACAATACAGTTCTAGAATTGCCATGTAAATAATAAAATGATATATAGGCCCTATACAAATTTAAAATATGTAGGCCTATAATCTGATCATTGCTACACCTAAAATCAACTTTTTAAATATTTTTGGCGAACCAAACCGGGGTTCATTTTTATTTATTATATGGAGTGTTGTGCACAGTCTGTATGTGGGTTGACACAGCAAGTCCGTACTGGTCGGAGGACTACTTGACAGGGCTGTGAGACCAACTTCCTGTTACTTGCTCTGGATGTAATTAACCAATCCGACTGACAACCGAACTTATATCCCAGAGTTACCTGGGCCCGGCCATCACAAGCACGCTCGCCTGCAATAGAGATATAGATGGGGACACTTAGTGACCGGAGCTTGAACCGGATCTGAGAATCATAAACTCAAGAAAAAGCAGCTTATGAAACGAACATTCACCAAGCCCTGATAGATGTTCAGATCTGTAAATTTAAAGTGTTTAATAGACATTTTTGCAGTCAAAATACTCAATACACTAAAATATGACCGCTGCCTACCCTATACCACCTTCATAGTCCCGTTTTTTTTGAAGAATAATAACTTTATTCCCTGACATCAGAGCCGTTTCCTCTTGACACACTTGGCCATACATGCTCCGCACATGTGATCAAGTCACCCTCTCATTGGTCAAGTGAGTTAAATATCAGCTTATTCTCAGGGGCGTTTTTGACCTCTAGACTACGGCGGCCATTTAAAATCAACATAAATTGCATTGTTGTGTTAGGCGTTGTAAAACACATGTTATTGTGTGGATAAATAACGTTACACTTAAAATCAACTAACATTTAAAAACGGCATTGCCATGATGACGGCTTAAAATATCTGTTTTCCGACCTCGCTATATACCGTTAATTAAATACGAATGTAAAATTTGGTGCCTGTATTTTGTAGTTCTATAATCTAAAAGCGATTCCTGTCTGTATTCGACTTTTTTCATGTAATTATTTTTTCAGATACTGGTCGTTAGTCAATTATGTATTTAATTATATCTGTTTGTCTGCCTCAGCCTATATCGCCCATCATTTTCGCTCATAAAATGTGACCTATGGTATATATAGTCCATGCTATCAAAATAATGTTGGGATGGACTACCAGTTTGCGGCCATTTTGAATATTTTTTGAAAAGTGGGTAGGAGGGGTCCAGGCTCTCATTCGAAAAAAATGGAAATAGAAAATAATAGAAACACTAACCAAATTTCTCATACGTTTTCGGTCATTTTTTTGTGGCGAAGGCGCACAAAACCCAAATTCAAATATGTATTTGTTGTAGGGTTAATTAATTTTCTTTTATGATGAACAGTACGTTTTGATGGTTTCTGAAATGATGGATGTTTCATTAGTAGACCCTAAAAATTCCATGGAAAAGGCGTAAAAATTCCTAACATGCTGGGTGGTTTTGCGCCATTTTATCCAAAAAGTTATTTGACTTTTAATTTGAATCCACTTTAAAATAATGCATCCTATTATGCATTATGAGAGCTGTCATTCCACCCACTGTTTGCCTCCCATCTATTGTTTTCAGCTCGCTTATTTATGATGTAGTCGAAACATACACACTTCTCAAAGCAGATCAAAACAAGAAGCATGACGTTTTAACACATTGACAATCAGGCCCAAAAATCATCATGTTTATTTTGGCTCCTTGATGTTCTTAAATTTTCAATATGTCCACAGACTAGAATTGCGGGAGTTTTTGTTTAATTTTGGGTTATCAGTCAAAAGAGAAATAAGAATGATACTTTATACATCGATGTACAAAATAAGAAATACAGCCTGATCATTTGTTCGGCAGAACTACCTGCAGACACTTATAATTTGCGTACAATTGTGTCTCATTTTGTATTTCCAATTTGTTTTATTGCGAATCGTACCTCTACCCTCCTTACCCACTTTTGATAAATTATCATTTATTTTGTTCATATCATGTATGTAGGCTATCAAGACATGATACCTTTAATAATTTAGGGTGTATCAACAAAACATCTATCATTAACAAACAATCTACTATATACTGTTTACCATAATACAGATTGAATAATAATGTTATAAGGATTAGTTGTTTAAATTTGAGTTTTTTTCGTATTCGTGACAAAAAATGATCGCAAACGAACCGTCTTTTGCCGTTGATTTCAAAGCATATACAAGATATACACAATTTTTATGGGTAGAATGGTATTCCTCACACATAAAAACATGGGCATACACAGAATCGTGATTCTAGCTGTTCTAGAATCACGATTTATGGCCGAATACGTGATTTCACATAACTCGATGGCAGTCATTTTGACAGGTCGTCCAACCCAGAATTTTTCATGACATCCATTTTTCATGTTGAGGGAGGTCTACGGAGAAAAAAAAACAGGGGGGGGGGAGCTTGCACGGTAACCCTGTCTGGCCCATGTACTAATAAAGATGGAAGAGGGTTTTCCTAAGGTTTCCATGTGAATTACAATAAAACACTCCCGTTTTTTCAATCTCCAATTTTAATGTCTACTGTTTCCTTTTTTAATCACGATTTGGAGAATAATCACGTTTATAATATATATATAATATTATACAAGCGCAGGTGCAGATTTCAAATAATGCATCACTAACTATTGTAAATTATTAGATATATTTCTTTTCACGTGGGTGTTTTTTCAATATATTTAATTTAAAAGAATAATACAACAGTCATATAGATTTTCAAAATTGTTTACATATCGCATGGGAGGTAACAGTGGTCAATAAAATAATCTTATATTATTATACAACGTCACAATTTCAGTGAATATATTCTTAATTAGCAGAAACCGATCAGTTCCATGTTTGGTATCAGTTGAAGCAACAAGCTTGGCACATTGTCTGTTCGTTTTCTTTTAACTTGGCTCCCTTGAAAGGAGGCATTGCTGAGTTGTGCGAGTCTGTTACCAGCAACAAAAAAGGTGGAAAAAATGACTGATTTGTACCTGCATGGGTCACAGCTCAGGAACACTACTGTCACCTGCAGCTGGGATGGTTGGTGTAGCATAACTCCCCGGCCTAATGTCTCAGCTCTTGAATAATGAAACACTCTCCATGGTTGCTTGTTGCATACAAAAACCAAAGAATTTTTGTTAATTAAAAACATATTCAACAAGATATGTACTTTGTAACCCATTATCTGGTATTATGATATGAACAGGATAAACAAAGTGCACAATGTTAACAGGTTATTGCTGATTTTATGCTAAATGGCAGTGTTCTGGCCTCCCTGAACAGTGTGTGTGTTCGTGTGCGTGTGCGTGTGTGTCTGAATGAATGAATGAGATTTTAGGCCAACTTTGTGCACATATAAGCTAAACTGGGCCAGGAGAATCTCCTGCGCTTGGTCAGATTAATGGGATGACACTGCCTACAGTCACAAGATCAGAAATTCAGGCCCTGGCTGTTTAAGCCCTAGCACGCTACCTCTCGGTCACGGAGGCTCCCCACAATACTGAATCTTTACGAGTAAGCATTTTGTTTCTTTGAAACTTGAATGCCAGAGGTAATGGCAGATGGATAATAGGTCCTATGTACATCACAATTATGAACTTGTGGAAACCTGACGCTGAAGAAGCTGACAGGCATGCATACTGAAAACTGTGACCCTCCTGTAACATGTGAATGATTTCAGAAGCCCCGATATAAGACTGCTATTCGTGAAAGGTCGCCTGGACGACTGATAGATGCTCTTTTTAGATGGAGCTTGGGTGAGCCTAATGTAAACTGGATGTGACGCGATACCATTACAAGTATCCCCGTTAGATATTTTCAGGTCCGTCCATCAAATAATTCGTAAAAAATGGCAAGATGGCTGCCGTCAATTTTAATGGATTCCTCTCATCATCAAGAACAACCACATCAAAAAGTGTGTGCGATCCAACCAACGGTTCATAAGATATCGCGCCCACAAGCGTTGTGGGTGGCTATCATGGGAATTGGCCGTTTATGACTCGGTACCCTCAATAAATATATGGGAAGAATTTCCCCGGAACATAAATAAGTCATGTATGTGAAAAATGATTGTGTAAAAAAATTGCCCTCACCAAACCCTCCACCATAGTAAGTCGCACAACCTTTCTCTAAATTTGGAAAGATTACTCAGATAAAAATAAAATGAAATAAAAATCCTAAAAAAATTATCCCACTCCCCCACCACGATAATGCTTAGCATCATTTTTCGACAAAAACAAGCAGAGTTGTGTAAAACATATTATGACAATAGGACCAATGCCGGTTCAGCTGAAGCTGCAATTAAATACATAATCCAGACGATCAACACCAAACCAGCACTTCATCCACTCAAAATAAAATTAATGTATTTCAAAACAATCCATAGCAGGGCAAAACAAATGGTGATTTGTTGACTTCGGGAACAGCAAAATATGCCACTGTGGCAATAATGTGCTGGCGATACAAAGTCACCAGGGACTCGCTGGACACCCAAGAGGAATCACCCAGCAAAAATAGAAAAATAACTGAAAAATAAAGAAAACCACACGAGAAAGATACTATAAGACATACATTAGAGGTAACAAATTATACAGAGAAAAACAACCTATAACAAGTAATATATGATGAAACTAGCCTGAATACAAGGTTACAGCAATTTAGCCATGCATTCAGAGCCAGAAATCACTTTGGCACGAAGAACTATTGGAAAATAAACATAAAACACAAAAGAAAGGAATTCTACACAAATTGAAATGAAATTAAATACTAGAGAGTGAAGAAGAACATCAATACATGAGAAAACAGTCCAAACGAGAAATAGAAAAAAGGTTACAAGAATACACTAAATACAAAAAACCCTGTTAATTTGTCTGACCAATGACTGGATTTTCTTTAGCCGTGCCGTCCTCTGCGAGGCCGTGGATTGATGTATTTGCTCTATCCGAAAAATTCAACAAGGCGGTGACTGAGAGCAATATCGACCCCAAGGTCCGAAAAATGTCCGTAACTTTTTTATGACTCTGCGACCTCTGAGCTGAGCATGTGGCCATAGAACTGAAATGTTACTGATTCTAAAAAAAATATTTTCGACCTGATTATTTAGGGACAAGTCTTTGATATGACCGTTCAAAGAAATGTCCCACGATTTTGTACGGGGTCAATCTGTGGCTAAAACCTGTTTCAGCCACTGGGGCTAGGTGTTCTTAGCGGGTAGTGGAGCGGTTAACTGTTACATTTCAGCAGAGTCGTCAAAGATGATATGCTACTTCATCTAAGATAAAGAGACAAGTCAATGAGTCATCGGAAACTGTTTAAAATTCAAGATGGCCGCAACGTCGGGCCCGTTTCATAATTGGATGGGTGACCGCCTGGGACTGCCAGGTGCCGTATACACTATCGTGGGGCTCAGAGAACCACGTAAATCAGATGGCTCGTCTGACTGACTTTGAGCTGGACGTAAAATAACTTCAATGGACGTAGGCGCAGTTTCCATCCGGCGAGACCCCCAAAAATCTACAATATGGAGTAATTGGCACATATATAAGGCCATGAATGATATCATGAATGATAACAGGCCTTGCTAAGTTACTCCCATGGCACAATAGTGCGTACTGCCACGTAATATACAGATACAGATACATGTTTCGAGAGTCAAGAAAGTCATTTGTAATATTTTATTAAAAAAATATAGTCAGGTGTGATCAGAGTTATTTAATCGGAGTAATTTATCACAGTTTAGGCTAAGAGATATGCCTACATCTAATGTGGTCCATGGCTATGGCGATTTGGCATTATCTTCAATCCTGCGTTACATGTATATTAGCCTTAATCTGATATATACATCTAGGTTTTTATTATTAATAAAGTCATTTGTAATCTTTTTATTTACTAAGTGAGAGCTTAGTTAGACATACATCCAAGATGGCCGCCAACTGTAGCAAGATTTGGCCGGATCTAGAATCATACTATATTTTTTTAAAATCGACATACAACCGACGTCATTATATTAATAAGATATATTTAAATGAGGCGTAGCTCGCAAATACCACCCAGCTGATTTTCCTTAAGTTGACCTTGAATAACCTTGAAGGCTAAATTCAACTTGATGTGGATGTTGCATGAACTTACTACCTTGGCATTTACTGCATCTTACCGGGTTCAAATTTACAATATATATAATATATAGATGCATATATGCATCAGTTATGTATCCAGGCATGAAACCTGATGAGATAAACAACTCTTGGGTCACCTTCCTTAAACATAACGACGTTGATATCATTATTAGAATATCACAATTATGAATAAACATGATAACGTGAATGGTCAGAGTGGAATTAATAAAGATACGACCAAAGGTCCTATTTTAGCAACGCGTTTTCTCATTTATGTAGGTCCTAGGACAAAAGGGGGCGTATGAATGTACTCGCCACTGCACCCCCGTCTGAATGATCCATTGTTTACACATCAATGAAGTGTGACCACTAATTGTAGCCTACCTACTAACAAGCCATGTATGGTTTATTAAATAATAGTCTATTTTCCAAAGTCATAGAGCAACCGATCCATCCACAACTTCTAGCGCCAACTATTAGGTTTTATAAAGAATTTTAGATTATACTTGTTTTTCAATTGACAATAACGAAACATACATGATGACACTTTTGTTTTAGAACCCAATCATAGTACACTGTTTAAAACGATGACAGTGTTCCAAACCCTAAAATTTTATGTCTAAAATCCTGCAGTCCGATCAAGTTGAAAATGAAAGTGGTGTTCTCATACTCCAATATTAGAGGGGTTTATTGTATTTTTCACTAGGCGTATTCATGTTGCCAATAACTTTTCGCTGTATACTGGGAGTTACGTTTGTATTATCGCTCACCTCAAATTTGGTTTTGTTTTCTAAGTGGCCTATACAGTAACTTTCCCATAAGGTCTCTACGCACTCATCATCCAGTAATGTTTATGATATATCATAGGTAAAAAAGACACATACAATTTTCCTCTAACTTGCTCGTGAAATTGTATGTCTCATTCAATATTTCACATTCAAAGCAGCCAGCATCAAAATGCCATCCTTGTTTTTTTCTTTTAATTTTTAGCGTCACATCATTTAAACAGCATTAGAAATGTATACTTTTATCAGAGACAGGATAAGAGGTGATGATAGAGGTACTCTCCTCTATTTTTGCATCGTTGATTCAGTATTGCCTGTCTGCGTCGTAATTTCAATAAATCATTGTTCTTTTATGTGCTCAGCTCTATAAATTAATTTACTGAACAGTAATTAATATACTTGATACGAATTTTTCAAACAACTGTTAATCCAATGGCTAAAGGGGGTCCTGTGTGCATTTTTAGGTCCCCTGAGTTTCTATTAAAATTCGTTATGGGGACCACCCCAGGAGTAAAAAAACTTGGGTAGACATGCTGGATCATGGTAGCAACTCAGGAAAACGATTTTCAAAATGGCCGCCAAAAGTCATTCTGAAAAACCTATATGTCAATATGTTTTGCACCAGTTGGCCAATTTTCATGATCAAAATATCAAGTAGGGGGTTTTTCAAGGTGCTGAATCGATTGGAAAGGGTTTTAATATGAACTGAAGTAAGGATCATTCGAAATTCAAAATGGTCGCCATTTTTATATCAGCAAATTCTATTATTATTCATATCAGAATTTGTCACCATGCACCCCCACCACTCTCCACATTGATCAGGGGCGTCCTGGGAATGTTGTTAGCGATGTTACGAGGAATATATTGGGGCGCGATATGGGTTTTGGCCATTTTTTTAAATGGCCGCCATGAAATATAATTTGGGCAATATTTTCACTTGAATTGACATAGAATCATAATTTTGGTGTCTACACCTATGTTTTCAGGGTCAAAAAATAGAATGAAAGCACTTATATAAATATTGGGTGATTCCTATATGGCGCATTCGAAAAAATCCAAGATGGCGACCGGTGAAAATCATTTTATGACAAAATCCGATTGTTTATATTGAAAATAAAATGTGTTGTTAAAATGTTATAGTAATGAAGACAGGTATGGTTATAATGGATAGCTTTGTGTCTCTCATGATCTTGTGTAATATGCAGTTATCGTCCAGATACACCTAATATTGATATCCTAAGTTGCAATTTAACCAACATATCGAGTTCTAATTGAAAAACAATCATTATTCTATTGTCTACACCTATGTCTTCTGGGGTCAACGAATCGCGTGAAATCACTTAAAACATACTGGAGCAATACCATAAAACAAATTTGAAATATTGGGGCACTTCTGTATGGCAAACTCTCGAAAATAGCCCACATGACTATATGTCTTTTTTTGACAAAATCACAATGTCTATATTGAAAACCAAATGATGTTGCTGACATTGTATAAAAAAATAGATTATAGGACTGAGGACATGTTGCAAAACGTGACAAACACAATATATATTTCAAGTCCGAAGCCATTTTAGCGGCCATCTTGGATTTTTTCATCTTTTCTCCTTATCTAATGTCAATGAGTATGAATTTGTTTACATACCTGCCAAGTTTCATAATTGTAGAAAAAAAGTGAACGTTTTTTTCCTAAACAGATCCACTAGGGGAGACCACGAGGAGGTGACACCCATCCCCCCATGAACATGGGATGTACATGTCCTACATTAGCTGTGCTAGTACTACAGCATTTGTCATTGAATTGTGGAGTAGACATGTCATACAGTAGTGGGGTTAGTACAAAGGCAGGCGTCCATAAACTGTGGGATGTACCTGTCCTATGCTAATGTGACTAGTACAACAGTAGTTGTCCATGAACTGTGGGGTGCACCTGTCCTGCAGTAGTGGGATTAGTATATAGTCCAGTCAATAAAGAACTGAAGTAGGAAAAGTTTCGGACACAAGTTTTTTTGTTGCATTTGGGTACATAATGTCCTTGAGGTTATAGAAAAAAAAAGTTCACCAAATTCTATGGTGGGCTAAGGTCACAAAGAGTTCAAATACAAAATGGCCCCTGGCATGGTCATTTGTTAAAAAATATACCAGAATGTCGACAAAATGGAAAAAGGAAAAGATGCACCGTATTACACTCAATTCTACAGCTGAGAAAGTGAAAAAAATCACTTTTATTGTGATGACATAGGCTAATTGACGTTCCTATATAATTGATTTAACCTTGTTGTGACCTTGACATTTGACCTTGATCACAAAAATAACATGTAAGCTGAATCCTCATTACAAAATGACATGGAAAAGAGGCATTACACTTGATTCACTAAGTGCTAAATGTGAAACAATCATTTTTGATCATGACATATCCTGGGTTAATGGCGGCCATCTTGGATTTGACCTTGCTGTGACCTTAGCCCCCATAGATTTTGGTAAACTTTTTTTCCCGGGCTAAGGAGGTCATATAAATACTATATGGAAAAGAAAATCTTTTGTCCTCAACTATTCCTATCTACCAGGATTTGTAAGCCTTATTGACCGTACTAGTACAACAGTAGACATCTACGAACTGCTGTGTGTATATGTCGTACAGTAGTATGGCTTGTAAAACAGTACACGTCCATGAACTGGGTCAAGACTGCCATACACTAGTACAACATCATGCGTTGATGGACTGTAGGGAGTACATGATGTCTTAGACTATTTAAGCATTTACAACATCGGCATCTATGAACTGTGAGGTGTACCTGTTGTACATCAGTGAGGCTAGTACAATAGGATGACGTTCCTGAATTGTGAGGTGTATGTGTCCACAGTAGTGGGGTTATTTCAACGGCAAGCATCCATGAACTGTGAGATGTACCTTCTGTACATTAATGGAGCTAGTACAATAGTAGTTGTCCATTAACTGTGGGGTGAACATGTCCTAAAGTTGTGGGGCTAGTACAAAGGCAGGTGTCCATGAACTTTGGGATGCGCCTGTGCTACATTAGTGGGTCTAGCACAATAGTACTTGTCCATAAACTGTGGGGTGTATGTGTCCTACAGTAGTGGGGTTAGTACAATAATAGGCATCTGTGAACTGTGTGGTGTACCTGTCCAACATTAGCGGCGCTAGTACGATGGCAGATGTCCATGAACTGTGGGGTATATGTGGGGCATACCTGTCCTACACTGGTGAGGTTATTGACTGCAAACCACAAATTTGGAAGAACACCTTAAACGTTGCTCCGCCATGTATGCTCACATGAATCTCACAAGTATCTGATTCACTGTCAGTCTGTGACTTTTAAAATATGTGTATTGTGACCTTTGATGAAAATAAAACTTAAAGAATATGATTGCTGTGCTATACCAAATTAATTGAAGACGATGCTCTGAATCAAATGATTTATTCAGTGGAATATATAATGTTTTTCTGGCTAAGCCAATAGATGTAGAATAGTCCTATTTACCCTGAAAACCTATTACAAATCATTAATGAACATGTCAATCACTGATACACCAATACAGTTCATGTAGTTGAGGATGTTACTCCATCTGGTAAAGAGGACAACGTGAGCTAAGAACCGCAGTTACCGTTAACATCTCCCTGTATAATACAATACATTACCTTTTAGTTCTAATGCAACTTACTGATTCGAGGTCTCCTAACCCATAGAAATAAGAATGTAGGCTTGCCCGTATATTTATGTGTTTGAATCGAAAATTTTGAAAAAAATGAATAAAATGTAATCACAATATCTTTGTATGAAAATCAACTAGGGTATTCACATGGAAAACATTAGAAGATGAAAAGCAACCTTTTGTAAAATTGTGTCTTTCTATTATTCGGACTTTGGGCGATTTCCTAACTTACTATTAGCGCTAGATCAAATTACTAATCAAACAGCTTGTCAGACTACCAACAATCCCACATAATCTGAAAATGGTGCTGAGGAGTTTGCTGTGTTGACGAGTAGTGCATTATAGTATTATTATGCCATAGCATAAAGCAAGTTCCATTTTCACTTCTGTAACATGGCTCCCCCAGACCACCGAGCATCATGGCGGTTAAAAATACCGTACTTATTCGTATCGATACCTGTTCATTTCTTAAATAATGACAATAAATATTTTGAGCATTCTTTGTGTTTGTGCAACATAATAAAATAATGTAGATCCCACATAAAGTTACTGTGGAATGGTGAAATGTAAAAAATGCTAATGGAGCCAACTTTAATTAGGATTTCAAGATTTGATTCATGCAGCAATGTTTCGCAAGAAAATGGCGAAAGTAAAAATGTACCTATATATAGTCCGATTTGTCAAGTTTACGTGATCATGCAGATTAGTATGCTAGCTGTTGACTCCGGGTTCATCATGTCTTTTTGATGTCCAATAATAGACAAACGCAATGTTCTGGCATCAGGCTGGTTGGAGACAAGCCTGAAACTTTGACTCAGCATTGATCCAACGTTGTTGTAGACTATCATATTTTCCGGTATCACCATTTGTCACGCTTACCTAGGAATCTCACGACGTGTAACAACAAGGCGATATTTGTTTGTCGTCTATGTAAGGATATAGGCACTATTGCTGATTCTTTGTATAGCTATACACACGCCAAACATGGATTACAAACGGGGTCGTAGTGTTTGATAAAAGCTTTTTTGTATACGAGCATAATGACAATGTTAGTTACATGTCTTTAATGTACACATCATATGATGTTATAATGCCTACTAGTTAGTGAGATGATGATAGTTTTTTACATTCAGTTCGGGGAAAAGGATGGCGTGAGTTACGTGTGTTTATTTTAGAAGCGATGATAGAAGATTCGTTTGAGTGTCAAAGCAGGAGATCGGTCTTCATAGAACACTTTATTAGTTACAATAGATTTTATCTTATTGTCATCATAAAATAGTTTTATGTTGTCATTGGTGCAATAAAACTAATGTTTTTGAATGAGAAAATTAAATCCCATGCTTTATAATCATCTGTCATGTCTGTAGAGCCTAACACCACATCATATCAGCCACTTTATAATTGATGTCACATAGCCACCTCACACAGGTGTAATGGTGGAAATGATTTAAAAATAAATAAAGAGGAAGACAACTGCAGAATCTCAGAACGAAGAATCCGGCTGGATTTGTGTTCCAGAATGAATTATTAATTGACTCTCCTCTCCACAAAAATGTCGTTTCTCACTTATGGCTCTTAATGTCGCCACGTCGCTACGCTTACAATCTACGCTAAAAATCTGTTATTCATTTTACATTCCAGCCTGCACCGGATGTTAGCTGAATGTTGGCTTTTGTGCTGAAATGTCACAACCGTTAAGCACACGCCGCGTGATTTCATGTTTTATGTCACTTCTTCACGTGGCTAAGAGCGCTTTGTTTGTCAGGAGACAGATCATAGTCTTACTTTTGCACATGTGTATGGAGTATCCGCATTGCTCATTCTGTTGCATGGTGAATCATGAATCCTGATCCTGCTCGGATCCCGGACGGACTGATAGTAGATAAACCTTACGACTATAGTGAACCTTCGGAGTAGTATTTTTTTGACTAATGAGACTTCACTTCCCGATACCTTTAGAGTAGTGAGGTGATATGCACAGTTATGATGTCACCAAAATCTCATAATCGTGTTGTGAATATTACTTTACGTCGCTTTCTGCACAATCGTTGAAATATCGCGACAGAAGGAAACCCGAAGCCGGAACTATGTCCTACTCTTATCAAATGACTTCAAGGCTTCTTCATAAATAAGGTCTGTCATTGCAGCAAAATCACAAGGGTCAAGGTGTAACCAAACTGAAGTTTATGATTCAGATGTCTGGCATACCACTTGCTTTGGCTAAGTGACCCCCCCCCCCACCCAAAAAAAAAGAAAAAAAAGAAAAAGAAATAGTCGACGGAATAATTTGTCTGGCTGAATTCATTGAAAGTGCATGCAATGACAATTTATCCTTAGTGTTCAAATAATCGGAGCTCTTGCATGTCTTGTTTGACAGAGCCAACAGGAAATGAAGCACCATTCAGATTTACCAGCACTAGATTGAATGAAACAAAACAGTCAATTAGGCCTATGCATTTCTTGGATCCTCAGTTTACAATAAAAAGAATATCATTTGCATTTCCATGAGCCATAGGCGATATGGCGATCACTATAATTATGAAGTTATATCCCTTTCAACACGCGATATCCTAAATATAAAGTGGTTGAAACGTCTCGCTAATATCTAGAAGCTGACTATTCTGGATAATTAAGACTAACTTTATCCAGAACCATGGACGAACCCGGGGAAGGTTTTTTTCATCAGATGATAATTTGTCATAACAGATTGACCTATGTATTATAGCAGGTTTCCAATAGGCGAGTCTTTTACAACAGATTGTCGACACCCATAACAGATCAATCTGTGAGGGCTGTGGATACGAGCGATCTGTTTTCAGATTTTAATCTGTCTGTTATGACAGATTGGTCGGTTCACAGGACTTTTTCATTGTGCCACCTGTAGATAACACGACCTGAAACTTCGTCATGCTGTATTATGTTTTGTAAGTGAGTGAGTGGATGAGTGAATGAATGAATGAATGAATGAATGAATGAATGAATAAATGAATAAATGAATGAATGAATGAATGAATGAATGAATGAATGAATGAATGAATGAATGAATGAATGAATGAATGAATGAATGAATGAATGAATGAATGAATGAATGAATGAATGAATGAATGAATGGTTCTTACAGTGCGGGAATCGACTTTAGTCGTCAGAATCTGACATCTACAGATGTCAGATTCTGACGACTGAAGTCGATCCCCGCGCTGTAAGGTTTAAATCCCTTTGAGATAATTTGTGCACATATAATATTTTGAGATAATTTGGGAACATGGTCTATCAATAACGTCTGGAGATTGTCAAGTGGAAATAATAATTTATAATAGTCAGAAGAAGGGTTCTTGGAACTTTAGTTGCTTCGGAGACAAGTGACTTGCTTATTTGTGCGGTCTCTCACAAATGAGATAACAGCAGTGTGCATTATTCAATAAGTGTCATCAAATTCAATTGTTCCACTTCGCCTGCCATTGACACATACTGGAGGGACGCTGGGGTGATAGTCGGAAAAATCAATAGGTGCCAGACGGCTTTGATGTCAGTTTTGACTAGCAGAATAATAATATAAGGAACGGTTTTGTCTCTCAGTGAAATTATATTGAGAAAGAAAAACGAAAAATCCGATGATCTATCAATCAATCAACGTGTTTATTTGACTGCTTCAGGAGTAACGTTAACGTTATTTGATAATTTTCCAAATTTAAAATGATTTAATACATGGTAATAAGAGGATTTTTTTTCATATCAACTATCATTATGTAATTATCGTGCTAGCATATTTAGCTTTTATATCGTCTTTTATACCCAAATACATTTTTTAAACAAATGGTGTTATCTCGTATGCCCACCGTGATAATATAATATGTCTACTGTATTAATACTGGATGGTTACTGCATATATGCACATATATGTTTTATTCAACATAATAGTCAATCTAGCTGTTATCCCGAAAACAAACAAACAAACAAATTTAATTTAAAGCGATACAATCAGGCTAAAATAAAAAAAAAAAGTTATTTTTATTTAGGCTTCTTAATATGACGATATGATGTAAACATGTCCATAGACTAGAACTGCGTATTTTTAAAAAAATTGTGCGAGATATAAAGACGAAATTCTCGATTTCTTATTTCGGACATGCATGTCCAAAATAAGAAATACGGGGATTTCGTCGTTATATCTCACTTAAAGGCCCATACCTAGGCAAATAGCAAGTTTTTTTTAGTTCTGTCATATTTTGTTGCGTGTTTGAATGAGTGAAAGCAACATTCCGATAGATTACAACTTTTAGAAACAACGGTTTCGAAAAAAAAGAATTATGACAAGGTGTCTGTCATTACATTTTTGACTTTTAAATCTAATCCACCCGTATTTTAATGCCGTTGCCATGTGTGACAGGAAAGTGACATCGAGTCACCGGTTTGATTATTTCTTTCTAAATTTACTAGCCGTAGGGCCTAATCTATGACTTAACTCGTATTAGGATAAGTATGTAAGGTCTCAGATGTATCTCATCGTCAAAGACAATGTCATAGGAAAACCACAGCTTAACGGCGCTTTCCCTACGGGTCTCACATTTAGAAATATAAAGAGTCGACACTTTTAAACTCGGCCAATTGACATGTTTTCCATATTTGCGGAAAATCGTGAACATCGCCAAAATACACAGGTTATATTCATGAGCTGTTCGTAGCTGGTGTACTGACAAAAAGGAAGGGATTTTCCTCAGTGTTGATCCTTTTAAAGAAAAAAAAACAAAGCAACATCGGACCTTTCATCTAGACCCTCAGCAGCTTGGTCAAAGCCATTATAAAAAAGGGATGGTTATTAATAATTATATGAACATTCCGAAATACACACTTATCGGGTACATATATCTTTCAAATGTAGGGTGGAGAAAGATAATATTATAGATTTACGATGATATAAGCTAATATAACACAATTTTAAACTTTTTAACCTGGATATGAGCCTTTGAGTAGCCCATGATTTAATATGGAATTGTGAGCCACAATCTATATATGAATATTATGCGCAATATCTTGCCAATTTGTGTCTTATGACTAGGGCGCGGAACGTCTTTTACAATTATGAATAGAGCACCGGTACGAAAACGTCTTCCCTAATTATTACCATGGGGCAACGAAATGTCTTTCTTAGGTAGGCTATAGGAGGGGGAGAAACATCTTGACTATTGTGCGAAACATCCCCCTCCCACATGAAATAGGACGCATTATGGTCTATTGTTCCAGATCAATAATCCAAATAATCAACCTTCAAATTTTTTACAAAGTTTATATCATTCAAATATTACACAAAATATGAAATTCACTTTTGTTTAATATCAAGTCGGTGTTCAGATTGATGGCACAATTTATAAAGCTGACTGATGAATGAAAAAGGTAAGTGATAGCAAAATGAATAAATGCAGCTATTTGAATGAAAGAAGCCTGAAGAAGGTGAGTAGACCTTCACACTTATATATATAATTATATATCAATTGATACACAAGTATATAATATATACGTTACCAGTTTAATTAAAATGTCATCAAAAAATCACCGCATAACGGCGCTTTCCCATCGGGTCTCACATTTCCAAACACAAAGGGTCAACACTTCTAAACTCGGCCAATTGACATGTTTTACATCTTTGTGGGACATCGTGAACATCCCCAAAATACACAGGTATTATTCATGGGATGTTCGAGGCTGGTGTAGTGACAAAAGGGAAGGGATTTTCCTCAGTATTGATCCTTTCAAAGAAAAATAAATCAACATCGGACCCCTCATCTAGACCCTCAGCGGCTTGGTCAAACCCAATATAAATAACAGATGGTTGTTAGCAATTGTATGAACATTCCGATATGCACCCGAAAAATACCGGGTACATATCTCTTTCAAATGGAGGGTGGAGAAAGATAACATAGAGTTACGATAATATAAGCCTATATAACACGATTTCAAACTTTGAACTTTTTAAAGTTAAGGACAATTGGGAATGGGCCTTTAAATGGTATATGCGCAACACAAAAATTTAAAAACAGTTCTAGTCTATGGACTATGGACTTTTCTCACTAACACGATTCACTCAACATTTTTGAGAGTATCGCCCTGAAGTGTATGTCACACGCGTATTTCACTGATAAAAAAGAAGTAACGATAGCCATTTTTATCTCGACGCCCATCGAAAAAAATATGTAAAAATACTTTAAAATCGCATATTTGTTCACACATTCTGATATTTGACGCAATTGGTAATTTTGTATGGTCATAATATGCCGTTGCTCCGATTCAAAATGATTGCCAATCGCCCCTTTCAGAGCAAAGTTTCAAAAACTTATTGTAACATACTCGCATATAAGCTGTTCAAAAAGAGTTGTTTTGTCGAGATAGATGGTCCTTGGATTCAGTAGAATAATGCATTTTAAAGCTCTGACATTTATACCACACGTTTATTTTACTGATAGTTTGTATAAGCTCACCCAGTAGGTGCAAAGCTGGCAAAAATGGAGTCAAGACAGTCATTTTTATATTGGCGTCTCTGAAAAAAATACTTTAAAGCAAACGATTTTTTTCAAACATTCTTAGATTTCATGCATATGGTCATTCTGTACACTCTATGGTTTCAAATGTCGCCAATGCGTCAAGATGGCCAGAATGGAAGAATACAATTGTATTTTTCTCTCATATTATCTGTCGAACGTTTTTGATAATAACTATCTATTCAATATTAATGGCTCCAGGATATCGTATATAGGCCTTCTATGAAACAGTTATAGCAAACACCTGTGTCGGCAATCACACATTTCGAAGCTTCATTTGAGGTTTTGCGTTTTTAAAATAGGCTAAGTATCTCTTATAAACGACGACTATAGACTCGACAGGCCTCCCTACAAAATGACTTTCACATACAATTTTAAAATTAGAATAACTTTAAGAATGACATTATATATACGAAACCAACACTTCATTTGACTTCTATGATATGCCTAAGTTAATAAAGACTTGGTAAAAGAACAAACAGCATAGTACATGTAGTTTATTTATACAGATATAACTAACATTACAAATTGTTCCTTGTGCCAGTATTATCAGACGTAACTCACTGGAAGTCCGGCTGAAAATCTGTCGGAAATTAGTTGAAGTAGTTGGTGATCACAGTACACTGTCACTCATAGGGTCAAAGGCTTTAGATTATACGTAATTTCAAACATCATTTTCGAACGATCTTCAAAAGATTTGTAGGGACATCAAATGTCACTGGAAACAACACTGTTTTCTGCTGAGCATAATTTTGCTGTTATTTATAAGTTTTGTGTACCCTCCTTAAACATAAATATCTCCGGTGGAAAGTTACAATAATTTGTTCCATAAGAGGTATACGGTAGGTAGGCCCTACAATCTGTCAGACGGCAAACAGCGAAGGGTAATCACACAACATTTGCATAACATTTGTACAATGTTGGACCAACGACGAAGACGTATTGGGCCGACGTTGTACAAATGTTATAAAAATGTTTGGTGCTTACTGGGATATATATGGCACTGTTGAAAAGCACGTATCTCTTATTCACTGATATTTGTGGTTGTACTGACATTTAATAGCCATCATTTATTATGACTATTAAAATGTGGAAATAATTAATTATGTACAAAACGAATACTACACACGGCATGATAAATGGTAATGATGATACATTAGTTTGAATTATGTATTGATCTTGCTGATACTTTTATCCTATACTTATTTGAAAAGACAAACTATACATCATTTAATACTGTAAATCTAATAATTCGAATATATACTGTAGATCTGGTAATTTTCGCGTGTTTAAATTATCGCGATTTTTTTATTCTGGGATTTTTTACTAAGTTTGGAATTCACGAATTTTCATTTTTTTTAGTAGCTCCATCTGGATAATAATTAACGCGAGATTTTTGAATTCGCGAATTTGTGCTCCTCGCGAAATTCGCGAAAATTTAAATCTTGCGAATATGACCAGATCTACAGTACATCACCGCAATATGCTGGTAACGGGGACAAAACAGTTTTGTTAATCATAGCCATGCTAACATTTTTGTCAACCCTTTAAAAGAACCAATAGAAATCGGTCTACGTCGCTTATTTCAGGAATTATAAAGCTATCAAAACCAGCTTATTGAAGGATGAATATATCACGAAAGGTAGAAAAAAAACTTATATTTATATGATTATGTTAAGGTCAGGTCTCACTATGGCATGTAATTGTCGCTGGATCATTTCTATGCCCCACGAAGTGGTCCACAAATAAGGTATCAGCGGATCAACTTCCTTCCATGTACATACAATGGAACAGTTTTTTTTCAAGCGCTCATAAAAAAATGTCACAGTCATTTCACAAAATGCCAACAACCATGTTCTGGTTGTTTATAATATAGGCCTACTGAAGTCCTTATTTCTTCATTAAAGTCGCACAGCATTACTTATGTTCCCTGGCTATGGCCACAGGTGCGGAAATATTTTATTCTAAATCGAACCTGACTAATTCCCACACGACGTTGTTGCGACGTTGAATCAACGTCATTGACGTTGACTCAACCACGCAACAACGTCATGTGCCCCCAGGGTGGCATCTAATATTTTTAACCAATAATTTCCCTAAAAAAATTCATTTGCTTTATCTCCACAAATTATTCTACGCCCACTTAAACTCTTGATTCAAGATTGGGTTTAATTTCTGATGGTGGTGAGAATGTCAGTTTTGATTATTCGTCACGACAAGGCGAATCATGTGATTGAATTCAGCACTGAGCCAGACACAGGTCAGTGAGATATAGCGTATATTGGCCATAGACCTCGCAATCATCTGTGACTTTTAATAAAACACCAACGACATTATAGACCGGGCAAAACTCGGTCAGCTGTATTTTTAGCTCTCCTCATCACATATGAGAATAACGACGAAGAACGCCAACATCTTCACAGGCGGAAACTAAATTAATTTCTACAGATATGATTATTAAATAGAAATGGAAAATTCTATAATGGCTTCATGATAGCTGCATAATTTTACCGCAAGACATGCTAAAAACACTGTCAGTTGGTTGATCACATTTGATAAAAATGATATTATTTTTACATCCAAAATGAGTTGACCAGTGAAAAAACATTTTTTACACATTTATTAGGTGTATGGAAGTGAATTCAATGCAATCCTTGAGCACATCAAATTTAATTGCAAATCTCTAAGTGCTTTACTATTGGAAATATTGCAAATTTGTGATTTGTGATTGTGCGGGCATAATTTGGTCCAAATAAATTAACTGGAAACATTGGTTTTAGATTCCGTAAATACTAAAGTTTTCAAATATATTTATTTTACATTTTTCCCACGAATAGTGATCGAAAATACACATTGACGTGGACTATTGGATTTCGTTGGCCCTTGATATACAGGAGGCTTGTTTGTCACGTTCATTCCCTTTAATACACCAAGATTGGTGAATAATTTATATATACAGAAAATGTGCAGGTACAGAAAGATATGAAACCCATTTCCATTATTTTCTTAAATGCAATTTATATGATATTCAACGACAGAAAATGGTTTAGAGCATAGTGAAATATAAACCGAATGTTTCAGACTCTATCTACATTGCTGCATTTAATTCTGCAAGGAGCACAAGAGCATACATTTTGTGAAGACGATATTGTTGTTCATACAATTAAACAAAATTTTCTGGAAAGTGGAGCAGTAATAGCACACTTTGATTTTAATATTGCCTTATCATACTAATCAACACCTTTGATGAGCGTATACATAATGCGTTAGCTTCAAAATTAATAAATTTATACCAACGGGGCGCGAGATTTAATGTTGATCTACCCACACTTTTTTATTTTGAGATATTTAGCCCTACTGCCTTTGATTGGGGGAGAATTTGAAGTGACCTCTGGGGCTCATCCCACTAAAAAGTTTTAGAATAAAGGTAATCATAATTTGAAGATTTTTAGTTGGATGTACCTGCAACAGCTGGGGCCCGTTTTATCATAGAGAAAAGAAACAAACTCTTAGTAATTGTCGTGACCTTTACCTGCCGCTCACCAGAATAAAAAAGTTCGTTGATTTTCCTCGTTTGTCTCTCTCTTTTACATGTAGAGGGAGGATAAGGGTACTCTGACCCACTCGTTCAATCTCATGATCCTCATATGCAAATGAGCTATTTGTGAGAGAGAATGTTAGTAAAACGGGCCAACTAACAGCATGTGGTCTACTGTGGTCATTTATTGTCCCAACTGTTATCCAGCTGCTTCGGCTATATCTATGTAAGGTCTCAACGTTGATATAAAGAAGCTGTGTCGTTTTGCTTCACTGAACCAAATATTGACGACCTACCTACTTTCAAGCGACACAATCAGGCTAAAATCATAAAAAATCGGTAATTTTATTTTGGCTTCTTAATATGACCATATTATAATGTAAACATGTTCATGGACTAGAACTGCTAACGTTTTTTTTATTATTTTTGTGTTACGCATTTACCAGTTAAGTGAAATATAAAGACAAAATTCCTGACTTCTTATTCCGGACATGCATGTCCGAAATAAGAAATCGGGAATTTCGACTCTATATCCCGCTTAACTGGAAAATAAGCAGCACAACAATTAAAAAAACCTTTTGCAGTTCTAGTCTATGGACATGATTACATCATATGGTCATATTAGGAAGCCAAAATAAAATTACCGATTTTTTGATGATTTTAGCCTGATTGTGTCGCTTTAACTCTGATTTAATGCTATAACCCTCAAGACTATGATTTTGATCTAACGCTTTGCCAACATTATTAAGTCCGCAGCCCTCGGTGCTTTAGACCTCATATTTTGTCGTCTCTGGACCTAATCTTTCAGTCTGATGATAAATGGCATGTGCCAGACAAAATTGGAAAACATCCGCCCCATAAGTAGGCCTACATGCTTAGTGGCTCAATGATCTGATAATAGGCTCTTATGCCACCACAACTATAATCAGATAATATGTCACGTAGTTTCATACAGTGTCGCAGATATTATATTAGAATATTGTTTGTTGAGTCATTTTTAGGCCACCGTCAAATATTGGCTGAGTAACCAGTGTACGATCGATTTTAAAACTGACGAGAATCTCCCAAACCAATACCTGATCTAACTGTGGTAAAAAAGCAGAGATAAGAGTTAGTGCCAGACGATCAGCTCAGGTTGAATGACATGACTCATTCCAAAGTGATGCATACTTCTTCGAAAAAAAACACTATATGAAACAAACCACTATGTGAAGCACTAGTGGAACAATAAATTATTGGAAGAGCACTTGACTGCAAAATGTTCTATTGAGAAAACATATGGGGTACAGTAGATAAAACAAGAACTCAAAGCTTACTTAAAAAACAAAACAATTTTTACTGGAATAGCCGAAAAGAGGAATGTTGTAACCTTTATAACTTTATAACTACAGAGAGCATCGTTGATATTTCACGATTACTAGAACCATGAAAAACATGACTACAAGATTAATATAAACTACAACAAAGATAATCACAAATGATATCAAGGAACTGATGCAGTGATCGAAGACTGACCAAAGACTTACGAACTACAGTACAGAAGAAACAATGTTTTTCCGTCTATCCAGAGAGCTTACCATCATGTGGGTAAAATAGAGAGAAGAAGCAGACGTCACTGGGATAGGCTTTAGTCCAAGCGACTAGACCCTGGGTATTTAGCTATACAAATGCGTCATTATTTTGGCTCGATATGTATCTTGGATTCACGTTATCAACACGGCTTCTTCACCTGTAGCTCACACAGTGAGGTTCAGATCTTTCAGGAAAGTGTTGCAATTGTGACATACCCTACTGCATCGGCTACTAGATAAAATGTATTCTGAAAAGTGGCCACATAATGAATTTGCGGAGCTTTGATACAAAATACATTTCTTTCTCATCATGGATAAGTACCTTATGGAAGTCTTTGTCATTCTTGAAATTGATCATAACCCAGTTGGTCAAGCTTCATGCAGATGGAACAAAAGGGTTGCCATCCAAGCGAAACGTCAGTTTCATTTTGCCTATGCTATGCTAAATCTTGATCACACGATATGTCCTGTGTGTATTATACTCTGGTCTCCTGCTGATCATAGCACCAAACAAAAGCTAATCTCTGCTAATAGCTGGAGTGTAGGGGAGACCGGGGCACCATGGACATCGGGGCACCGTGAACATCTGTCTTTTTAGCAAAGTGCACTGTCCAATTTTGACAACGGAGCCCTCTAGGGAATTCTTTTGAACTGTTCTTTTTCAGCGGAAATATTGGTGGTGATACATCACGGCATGTGTAAGCTATCGCGAAATATGTGTTTTTGACGGTTAAAAGTAAATTTTTGTGATACACGGATTTTGTTAATACATTGAACACATATTGAAACCAAGTTGAAACAAGAATCATATAGTAACTAGTGAATATTGTGCTTTTTCAGGAACCATGCCTGATAAAGGAAGATTCTACCTTAATGCTGGTTAAAGCTACACTTATAAGAATTGTCATGCTGGGGCACCATGTACGGGGTACAATGTCCATGGTGCCCCATTGTTGGAATTACTGTCCATGGTGCCCCGTCCTCAGAGAATATATATATTTTTAAATTTTACTATCCCTAAAATGAAGATTTCTACTATTAAATATTACTTTTTTATTTTTCATTTCACAATTAGAAGTGTGTTGATTGTTGATTGACAAAGGAAGTCCCTCAAACATGCCTTTAGACATGTCCATTGTACCCCACCCCCATGTCCATGGTGCCCCGAGCTCGGGGCACCATGGACATTTGTCAGATTTTTTTTAAAATTGATATTTAAGTAACATCCAACATGAATGCAGGCATTGTATTCCAGTCAAACATTGGGATAGTCCAGCGTTACGTATTGGTCGATAATACGTTATTGTGCTACAAAAATATTTGAAGCTAATCCAAAATGAAAAATAGGTGTCCATGGTGCCCCGGTCTCCCCTATATGTAGCAAACATCAGTAACATGCTAACTATGTCTAAAATTTGATTGACGTCACGTTTGATCTTTATACGTACATGACATAGGCCTGTACGTGATTTTTTTCGATCTGCAATTTTCTTCGTCAAACACGATGAATCCAACATTCACTACACTGAAATTTATAATACGAGTATTCATTTCATTGATATCTCGTATAAGTTCGAGTATCGGCAAAACCGGCAAAACCAAGCTCATATATTGATATTTTCTCTCGTATTACCTTCCAGCTTGGTCACTTTGAAAATTAGACGTCGTCGACAAAAAAATGTGTTTTTTTCAAATATCCTGACATTTTAAACATGTGTTAATACTGTAAACTATAATCTGGACGGATACAAAATGTTGCTGAAGCCTGGTTGAGATCAACATAAAATGGCAACCAATCCTCCTCATTTTGGGCGAAGACGTCAATTTTTACTTTCTCTCATATAATCTTCTACTGGCCCAGTTTGGCCCATATGTACAGAGTGGCATCAAAATTGATTAAGTAATTTTTTTTTTTTTTATAACAGTAGTAAAATGCTTCAGTTAACTTTACAGTTACAATTGCAGACCTCCAAAACATACAAATACCTTATACTCCTGCAACTATTCATATTGTGCAGGGTATAAAATCCTTGTTTGAATTAAGCTTGAACTCGTTACGGTCACGTGTGTTCTTGAAGACGATTCCGCAGTTTATAGCCTACGTACTATACTTTATTGTACGGTCTTCTAGTAAATGTGATTGTCATTAATCAAATAGATGGATCCACTAATGTTTCAATTGTTAATATAATCTGGGTATTTAGGAATCACTTAGCTCGTGACACTCCAGGCGATTCCTCTGCAGACACTCCATCCTTGGTTCAACGTCGGTGTGTTGCTGGCCCAGAGAATCACATAAGCCTGTGCTTAAAGAAACAAACAATGCCGGCCTACATTGATTCTGATTTGAATACGATTAATTTTTGCAAAGACTATTCGTGGTGGTGGTGTTGGTGTTGATAACAATCAAATATCATTAGTAAATTGGTTCACCTCTGCTGACCTCCTGTGCCATATCATCACTATATGAATCATTGAAAAGCGACAACAATTCTAAGCCGTCATCGGACCAGGAGCTCTGGTCATACTCGCACATTCATGGGCGTTCGAAGTATAAAATTTCTAACGGTATTCGAAGTGTATTCGGACTGGGGCTTGCAACCTGTGGTTACGAGGCTCGAATCCCGGTCGGGACGGATTTTTGTCATCGTGGTTTGTGCATATACAGTGCTCCAAACTGTTCAAAGGCATGGAGTGTACAGTGCTGCCTATGGCACTGTGCACAATAAAGAACCCTTGAAGTCATTCGAAATAAGAGTAGGGCATATAGTCCCGGCTTCTGGCTTCCTTCTGTCGCGATATTGCCATGATTGTGCAGGAAGCGACGTAAAGCAATATTCATATATATTCGAAATGTATTCGATCTGGTTTTTACCTGTGCAACATTTTTATATCACTAGAATAAACATTTAAATCCTACCAAAATTTCCCAAAATAAGCCGCGAATGAGATGAAATGCACCTCGAATGCATCTCTATTGCCGCCCAAACCTACATAAATGTATTAACCCGTTTGTGACGAGTCTCCGTGATTTATGGACACCATTCAGATACGAGGCCCGGAGATCTCCGGGCCCCATCGCATGAGATAACTATGACGTCATAAAATAATCTCGTTTCAGAAACTGCGCAGTAGCATTATTATCTCGTGTTCAACGGGTTAATAATTAAAATAATTGAGGTCGAAACGCCGACACAACTTCTAGATTGCCGCTCGAATGCAGTCCTCGGATCTCAAAGTATTCGGTCTCCCTTCTCTTCTAATAAGTGGATATTTGAATTCGTGATATACTGGAACAACAATAAAATAAACCACTCGTATGGCTTTCAAAAACATTTGGGACATTTTTTCTACCTTAGACTTAAAACTCTGCTCATCTGGCGAAGTCGAAGATGAATATCATTTCTTGTTGAGTTGATTATATCAACAATATTATGCGTAATAACGCCGATTTCATTTATCCAACAGTTAAGCAAAAAAATACTTTTTTTATCACCAAATGTTGGAGAAAAACACTAAATTTTGTGTGTAAGGCGTGGTCAAGGAGAAAGACATGTTTATATTCGTAAATTTCACCTCCCTGGCACACTGTATACGTTTCGTTTGCTGGAACCTCATATTAAGTGACATTATGAGCCCGGCACATTCTATTGTTAGTGACCATGATATTGATGTTTATATTGTATATGTGTAGTAATGTCACTATTATTAATAAATACTTACTAGGCCTACTATAACAAAATGATCGTTTTACTGCGACAACTGTAAATAACACGACCTGAAACAAAACTGGTCATATTCGCCTCTGTCTCTGTGATCAGCGTGGTGCTTTCTGGGTACAAATGTGTCCCGTTGTTCGTATACAGTTGACTACTCCTTTAATCCTCTTTCAGTGGGTGGTGCCTTGCAGCAAATCGTTATTAGAACTACATAGCACAAATACTATAATGGTCTGAAGGTGGGTGCTGATCTTATTCTAAACTTATTGACGAATAGCTCATACAATTTCAAGCTCCCATACAAACATAGTCTTACCTATAAGTCTATGATCTGCAACTTGGTTTGGAAATTCTGACAATTAGTCGGGTAATATCAGTTGGGCACGTTTCAGAAAAAAATGCGGCAATCCGTTTAGCCGATTGAATTCAGCCGATGATAATAATAAGGTGACATAGCCTTGGGGAAAGCAATCCATTTGAGCTATCTCCATTTCAAGCAATAAGCTAAGTAAAATAAACGTAATTGTTCCAGATATTAGGCCATACTGACGAAGGAACAAACGTTTTTATTAGATTGACATTTTTCAATTGCCATGATTGATCAATTTTCTCTGGGCAAATTAAATCATGTAAGTAAAACATCTAGAGCGATTAGACATTCCAGTCGACCGCTATGTGGGCTTTGACGATCCTAACAATAGGAAACGTTTATAGAGTGTCGGTTCAATGTTGATCCACCATGACTACCGACGTGTCAAGATGCCAAGATAATATGAAAGGGAGAGGACTGTAAGATATAGAGAGCATCATTCAAATTGTAATTTTCATTTTTCGTGCCACAGCATCATTAGGCATACGGAGAAAGAATATGTGACATTATGACCACCTGATGACTGCTACGGAAAAACTGGCGTGGGTTGATCTTGGAGGATGTACACGGACAAACACCAGGAAGGGATCAAACCTAACCCAGTAAACACAAAACATTTGTATAAGATTTATACAATGTTGGACCACGTTGGGCCGACGTTGTATGAATGTTATACAAATGTTTATGTGTTCACTGGGAAATCCTGATGTCTTGTGATTTTATTAGCGCTTCCACGGCTAACATACATGTAATTGTGTAAATGTGGTGGGTATATTAAAACATAACACGTGATGCATGCCCTCAGACATGTCTCACTACCTGTACAGTATAGTAAGCAATCAGGTAATGTACCGATCAATTCAATTAAAAATAACAGTTCAATCAATAAGATATGAACTAAAACTGTTTAGATTGATAGTCCAGTACAAAGCTACGCACACCGAGTGAAACAAAACAATAACACCATAAACAACTCAAGGTAGGACTACATAAACAAATAAAAAAAACGAATGAAAACGTATAAAAAAAAGATAATACATCACAAATGGTTAGATGTGACGAGATGTGACGCATTCTCAAGCAAACCCGAAACATTGGCCCAATGTTGGTTTACTGTTTGGCCAGCGTCACAGGCGCTGGGCCAGCGGTACGCCAGATACTAACATCAAGAAAACGTCTGATTTCTAATGGGTCTGAGCAATATAATAATTAATAATTATACATATCCTGGAGTGAAACCTGGTATTTTAAAATTCTAATTAATTACTTTAATTTACAGACCAGTGATAATATATTATTTCGACGATTTATTTTGCGCTGCTATCCTTTGCAAACTAATATAATGTGAACTTTAGTTCTCATACATATGACCCCAACTTAATTATCCATTCCCAATTATTGAAAAGCAGAGATATATTTTAATATGGAAACATATTTATTTCACTTATATAACCCAAGTAGCACTATTTGCACTAGTTGAGGGGCTATCCATTCAATATGTATCCGCTTCAAAAAAATTGCAAATAATCACCTAGATACATTTCAATTGTAGCTTTTACGTTCAATGTATTAGTTATGAGCAGCCTCATAACTGGATTTATGGGAGGAACATAATGTTGGTATTTTCAATTACGATACCATAGCTTAGCCTCATTATATGTTGACAAGGACATGTGACCCGGCTGAGCCTATCACAGAACATTTTGAACGATGGTCTTTCTTGGCTTCATCAGGCGTGAATAGAGGTCTGCTAATTCAGTTGATTTAGTATTTACAAAAATAATCTTTTATGAAAAACATCATCTCTTTTAAATTTAATATTTGGTTTATATGCTTCTCTACTGTTGTAGATTGAAGCTGAGGTATTGATTTTAGTGTACTGTTTTATGTTAAAAGTTCCCCACCGTCCAACCCCGTATTCCACCCTTTCTTAGATTTATTTGTGTGATATTTGTTTAATTTCATGCTGGTTTAATTAGTTAATCTTGCATGTTTTATTCAATGATAGTTTTAAGCTTGCCTTTTCACGTTGCTAGTAATGTAATGTTATATTCATAGAAGGTACAGTGCATATTTGCTTAATCATGATAAGTTTATCAGTTTTTGTGTTGTTCGGTTGTTAATATGTGTGGGGCATAAGTTCCCCAAATTACATCAAACAAGAGTGGGACTGAGTTGCCATGGCAGCCTGGCGAGATGGGTTACCATCTGGTGAGCCGAGTTGCCATGGCAACCAGAACCAGATTGATATCTAAATACTGTAATGTTTCGAGCTTTTGGCCACATGTTTCATAATAAATATTATAAAGTCGATAATTTCGACCATTTCCACCAACCCATGTGTTATTTTGTTCCGATCATAAATAGCTGCGTATTTTCACTCTTCTGCAGTTGAGGGTGCTGCCCGGCACCATGCGTGCACGCTATTTGCTTGATTGTCTCAACCGCCCTTTCTCGCTCTTTACTTTAAACTAATTGAATTTTGATCTGCACGATTTTGTGATTCCATGACCTTAAAACTTTATGATCAGATAATAAAAGCGGACAATATTTAGGAAATTAAATGTGAATCATGTTCCATATATATGCCGATATATGTTAAATAAGCCTAATATTACTGTCATAGAAAAAAATGGAATGAAAAAATAATTCAGCAATAATTACTTGAAGGTACAGTAAGTGCAATAAAACGTAAACATATTATTAGAAAATGTTGCAATTGAGCTGTGCTAAAGCTGGCCATAAAGACTCCAGTTCGTCTGGATGATGTCACATAACGCCTACTAAATTTGTTTTTTTTATCATTTCTGTCCCATTCGGGCAGGCCTATCATTTTGAGATAGCCTTGTGACACATGTGTAAGTTCAATGTGATCATAAATAATGTATGAACTCTGAAGTAAAGAGGACGTCTAAAATATTACAAGTTAACCAAAATAATCTACACGTTCCTAATTATGAAAGATACAATATTTATTATACAAATGACAGTAATATTACTGAATATATACAGTCTAAAATATAACTAGCTCATCGGTACTGCGCAGAATTGCTACAGATCGATGAGCTGGACAGGACGCCCTGGCTAAAAATGATTTTTCACATGATTTACACATATTTTCTACAGCTTTAGAGCTGAATAGCACCACACATATAACATCAGTAATGGAAGCCCTTGTACCTGGCCATGTTCGTGAGTGTAGAGGTTGGTGAACTACTATTTTCTCAAAACACACATAAGTATACTTTGCAAGGGCGTTGATGATTGCATCGTTTTCGCTGCTCATGATAGATTTAAATTGTTCAGTATCGCATTGGGTATTAAAGTTTGTGATATATTTACCAGCCTCAGAGAGAAGAGCTTTTCTATCGAGTTCGAACATATTACACTGCATTAAGAAATGAATTTCGTCATCAACATTATTATTATTAGAGGTCAATATTATTGATTACACCACTAGTTTTGTTAAACTTCAAATAACCTACACAGTTATATACCGCCATGCAACAGATAATGACATTCATTAAATACTGGTGGTCTTTCATTAGAACAGCGTGCTTATAATTATTATTGGATGCTACGGAGACGTATCAAGTTTAATAGTATCCCTCTGAGAGATAATAATTTCTTTATCAGATGTTTTTATCCGTCGCCTAGGTATCATAGGTCTACAAAAATAAACATAGAGAGTTGATTGACACATTCAGTACAAACACACACTCTCCACCTTTCTAATGGTAAAAATAATTGTTTTGTTCAAAACCAGCATTTAAAAGACAATATGGGGGATATTCAGCATACATTCGTAGCTCGTAAATTCTACGAAAAAGAACACGAAAATTTGGTTATAGTATTTAATTATAAGGCAGGCTGCTTACTGTATTCCACACAGTCCACCACCGCCGCTGCCTCTGCCGCTGCCGTTATTTATTTTTCAAAATAGCTACTAATCTATCAACTTCTGTTTCCTCATACTTCACATAACCATCACATACCACTGGGGATTTTTTCGTCATATTTTGATCCCTATATCATCAACCCTTTAATTACTAAGGACCCTAACAAAGAAATACTCGTTAGCGCGTTTCAAGAAAAAGTTTCCAGCAGATATTCTATTAATTTGCCAAATATGCTCAAATATTTCAGCCAATGACCTGATTACCTTTTCGGAGCAAACAATTTCAAAATGACCGTTTAGCGGTCATTTTGAATTTGAATATTTTTGTAATATTGCTCGCCTGTTTATCGTACCTTTGGATATGAAAGGGTGTATCTGCCACTTGGTAAAGTGGCAGATAGGCTACATCCTTTCACACCCAAGGAAACAGGAACGAGGTGACTCACTATGCATTGTCCCAAAAGGTGTTAATATTTAAAAAATATATACCAGGTACCTAAAACAATTGTTGAAATTTTTTGTTATATTTTTTATCAAGAATAATTTATATGTATATAATTACTTTTAAAGGCCCATACCCAGGCTAAAATCATAAAAAAACGATGATTTTATTTTGGCTTCTTAATATTACCATTATGATGTAAACATGTCCGTAGACTAGAACTGCAAAAGTTGTTTAATTTTTTACCAGTTAGGCTAGATAAAGAGAAGAAATTCCTGATTTCTTATTTTGGACAACCATGTCAAAAATGAGAAATACGGTGTTTACATCATATGGTCATATTAAGAAGCCAAAATAAAATCACCGACTTTTTGATGATTTTAGCCAGGGTATGGGCCTTTAATAAATCGATTCAGTACCCTAATAAAGACAATTGTGTTAAGAGTATCTGTTATGACCAAAATAATTACTTGCACTGTATAACTAAATGGAAAATCGGGACAGGCGGGTGATTGTGTTGTTTACAATAATCTGGAAGCTAGTTAGAATTGCATTGAAATATAAATAATACTGTACGCTCTATGACACTGGCAGATCAATCAAGAATTATGGCATCGGTGTTATTTAACTATGAATAGTGAATGCATTTTACTAGTATTAGGCCAGATTTATTTGTATTTGTTATTGTCACAAAATAAATCATTTTTGTTTTCTTACACTTTAAGATATGACACAGCTTTTATTGTCAAAGTGTAAATTGTGTTCATATTATACGATATATAAACCCAAGAAAGTTTTACCTAACAATAAAATATATACTTTTATAATCTATAACATAATAAGCATAAAAATGTCCTCTACTTGAACTTTATTTGAAATCAATGGCATTCTTAAAACAAAGATATGTAATAAAGTCTGACTCAAATAATATGAAGATATAAAATAAATCTAAACTAATAAGAAACTTGCTGATAGTTACACATGTTTATAAACAGTAAAAATATCTTAAAAGTGAGGCTGCCTTCTTGTGAGGGCGCCTATATCAACTCAAAATAAAAGGCGAAAGGATGGGGTAGGAGGATGGTAATTTTTTCTATACTAGCAATTAAAAGTGAAGAAATGCACCATATTCTGGCACCTGGATACATGTCTTTTACTCTGATGTTAGCGCGGGAAGAAGCATGCTCGACACGAAGTTGTGCTCGTTTATTTTCTATTCGAGCAATGAGCCACAAAACTAAATAATATTATTTGAGTGACAGGTTTTTAAGAGTAATTGTTTTTTTTTATTCCACAAAATTACTTTGGGCGAGCCCAAACTAGATTTATTATGGACCATAACTATCACACCACAAGCAGTGGAGGGTTGTCCATCTTCGTGTGATAATTAGAGTTTTAAGGCATAGGGCTCACTTAGATTAGCTCACTTCACTTAGCCTGTCTATAGATCAAACCCAATGATCCATCTACAAAATTATTTTGGCTTGGCCTCCATCTATATTAAACCGTATTATTTAGAAAAGTATGTAGAATTCACGTGAAAAATCCACGGTTTTTTAATTTTTGTATGGATAAATTCTAAAATTGAAAAATCAGACATGTTTCAATGTTTATTACTAGCGTTTCAAGTATTACTTTATCGTTCGTTTATATAATATGACACTGCGTCAACACATTTTTTTCCAGGTACACGTATAAGAGCGCAGAGGAAAAAAGCAGAAGGGGAGTATTGTTGTTGAAAAAACTGTACATTTGTCGTTGTTTCCGTGTCAAGTGCACACATCTCCTTTAAAATATGCATATAAATGTGCCGCCTAGCTGACACTTTCATTATAATTATATAGCAGAAGGTAGTGATGGGTTAATTGTAAGATCATTTCCACATCAGCAGGTTTGAAATTTAAATTCTGGTTAGAATAAATCATCAATGCGGAGCATTTACTTTTGTTATTTTGTGTGTTTGGTTGGAATGCAGATGTGACCATCATAATCTGTGGAAGATGGATTCAATCTATATTTACTGTGGGAGATGGGTTCAATCTATATTAACTTTGGAAAATGGGTTCAATCTTTATCAACTTTGGAAGATGGGTTTATTCTATATTAACTTTGGGAGATGGGTTCAATCTATATCAACTTTGGAAGATGGGTTTAATCTATATTAACTTTGGAAGATGGGTTTAATCTTTATCAACTGTGGAAGATGGGTTTGATCTATATTAACTTTGGAAGATGAGTTTAATCTATATTAACTTTGGGAGATGGGTTTAATCTATATTAACTTTGGGAGATAGGTTCAATCTATATTAACTTTGGAAGATGGGTTTAATCTATTTTACCTGTGGAAGATGGATTCAATCTATATCAACTGTGGAAGATGGGTTCAATCTATATAAACTTTGGAAGATGGGTTTAATCTATATTAACTGTGGAAGATGGGTTTAATCTATATTAACTTTGGGAGATGGGTTTAATCTATATTAACTTTGGGAGATAGGTTCAATCTATATTAACTTTGGAAGATGGGTTTAATCTATTTTACCTGTGGAAGATGGATTCAATCTATATCAACTGTGGAAGATGGGTTCAATCTATATAAACTTTGGAAGATGGGCTTAATCTATATCAACTTTGGGAGATGTGTTTAATCTATATTAACTTTGGAAGATGGGTTTAATCTATATTATCTTTTGAAGATGGGTTTAATCTATATAAACTTTGGAAGATGGGTTCAATCTATATAAACTTTGGAAGATGGGTTTAATCTATATCAACTTTGGGAGATGTGTTTAATCTATATTAACTTTGGAAGATGGGTTTAATCTATATTATCTTTGGAAGATGGGTTTAATCTATATTAACTTTGGGAGATGGGTTCAATCTATATCAACTTTGGAAGATGGGTTTAATCTATATTAACTTTGGAAGATGGGTTTAATCTATATTACCTGTGGAAGATGGATTCAATCTATATCAACTGTGAAAGATGAGTTTAATCTATATCAACTTTGGGAGATGGGTTCAATCTATATCGAATTTGGAAGATGGGTTTAATCTATATTAACTTTGGAAGATGGGTTTAATCTATAAAAACTGTGGAAGATGGGTTTAATCTATATTACCTTTGGGAGATGGGTTCAATCTATATCAACTTTGGGAGATGGGTTCAATCTATATCGACTTTGGAAGATGGGTTTAATCTATATTACCTTTGGGAGATGGGTTTAATCTATATTAACTGTGGAAGATGGGTTCAATCTATATTACCTTTGGGAGATGGGTTCAATCTATATCAACTTTGGGAGATGGGTTCAATCTATATCGACTTTGGAAGATGGGTTTAATCTATATTACCTTTGGGAGATGGGTCTAATCTATATTAACTGTGGAAGATGGGTTTAATCTATATTACCTTTGGGAGATGGGTTCAATCTATATCAACTTTGGGAGATGGGTTCAATCTATATCGACTTTGGAAGATGGGTTTAATCTATATTACCTTTGGGAGATGGGTTTAATCTATATTAACTGTGGAAGATGGGTTTAATCTATATTAACTTTGGAAGATGGGTTTAATCTATATCAACTTTGGGAGATGGGTTTAATCTATATTAACTGTGGAAGATGGGTTTAATCTATATTACCTTTGGGAGATGGGTTCAATCTATATCAACTTTGGAAGATGAGTTTAATCTATATCAACTTTGGAAGATGGGTTTAATCTATATCAACTTTGGAAGATGGGTTTAATCTATATCAACTTTGGAAGATGGGTTTAATCTATATTAACTGTGGAAGATGAGTTCAATCTATATTAACTGTGGGAGATGGATTCAATCTTTATCAACTGTGGAAGATGGGTTTAATCTATGTTAACTTTGGAAGATGGGTTCAATCTTTATCAACTTAGGAAGATGGGTTTAATCTATAATAACTTTGGAAGATGGGTTTATTCTATATCAACTTTGGAAGATGGGTTTAATCAATATTAACTGTGGAAGATGGATTCAATCTTTATCAACTGTGGAAGATGGGTTCAATCTATGTTAACTTTGGAAGATGGGTTCAATCTTTATCAACTTGGGAAGATGGGTTTAATCTATATTAACTTTGGAAGATGGGTTCAATCTATATCAACTTTGGAAGATGGGTTCAATCTTTATCAACTGTGGAAGAAGGGTTTAATCTATATTAACTGTGGAAGATGGGTTTAATTTATAATAACTGGATGGGTTCAATCTTTATCAACTGTGGAAGATGGGGTCAATCTATATTAACTGTGGAAGATGGGGTCAATCTATATCAACTTTGGAAGATGGGTTTAATCTATATTAACTGTGGTAGATGGGGTCAATCTATATTAACTGTGGAAGATGGGGTCAATCTATATTAACTTTGGAAGATGGGTTTAATCTATATTAACTGTGGTAGATGGGGTCAATCTATATTAGCTGTGGAAGATGGGGTCAATCTATATCAACTGTGGTAGATGGGTTCAATCTTTATCAACTGTGGTAGATGGGGTCAATCTATATTAGCTGTGGAAGATGGGGTCAATCTATATCAACTGTGGTAGATGGGTTCAATCTTTATCAACTGTGGTAGATGGGGTCAATCTATATTAACTGTGGAAGATGGGGTCAATCTATATCAACTGTGGAAGATGAATTTAATCTATATTAACATGATTACTAAGATGATGATTTGGTTTATTTGGCAAGTCTCTGTCTGCAACAGTAATTAATAACAGGACATGATCACTTGGATATTGGTTGTATGTCATATAACTTAGACAAGTGCATACAATTAATTATCTTCCTGGGGCCTTGCTTTACAGACTAATTATCTATCTGTAAGCGCACAAGTCCCAAGTCCACCCCAAGCTTATCATAGCCTGCTTACTTAGAGTGAACAGAAGAGATATAAAGTTTGTTTCCTGGTCCAATTATAAAGAAAAAATGATGTTCATGATTGTATTGGTTTTGATGTTAGTTAGATGTTCCACTCCTAACTTTAATGATTCTGAATATTTTATAGTGCCGTTCTGTATGGCACGAACTGCCTCAAACGTAGATTTTTCAATAAAATATGTACTATTATATATGAAACTCTTCACCAAAGAATGTAGCTTTAATTACGAACTACGCATCTTTTTTATTGAATCAAAAGAAACTATTGTTTCAAACAAATAATAACAGAAAGTTGTATATAAAACAAATTGCTGACAAAATTAAAACTGTAACCCACATAGGTACAGAGGAATATTATAAATGGTTACAATTTAGCACTTTTTTAGCCTCTGACCAGATGCACAGTTTTCGAGACATCAGCCGGCCGATCGATATTCAAGTTTTTGAAAAATGAACAGGAGAAGCAAAGTGTCTCAACCAGATACCATCATAACTTAAGGTAAAGGGACTGTGCACCTTTCGAAACCACAGTAGCATAATTTTGAAGCAGCACCGCGCACAAAAAAATCAAAATAGCTGACAAAAGCCAACAAAAGTCAACATTACTTTTTGAAGTAATCCTAGATCAGCCCTTGAAACAAAAAAACCCATAGAATATATAGCAGACTGCGCAGACTAGGACAGTTCATCTAGTTTGTTTTCTAAATAGCAACAGATATCTTGATAGTAAATGTCACAATAATTCCCCAGGAAATGAAATGAATCGGTTTTTAGGCCACTTTTGTGCACATATGAATAAATTGGGCCGAGAGTACCTTCTGAGGATGGTGAGATGAGTGAGATGACACTGCCCTCCAGACACAGGATTCGAAATTCGAGCCCTGGCGGTCTGAGGCCGAGCACGCTACCTCTCGGACACGGAGGCTCCCCACAATACTGAGTTTCACGAGTGGGTGGGGAAAAAACATATTTTGATTCTTTTAAACCGCCGCGACCAGGAAACGAACCCCGAACTCTAGCGTGAAAGGCAGCGGTGCTAACCACTACCCTAGGCCCCCTCGCCCACTAATTCCCCAGGAATATAAAAGTGCATCTGCAAGATTTTTAAAAACATCCTACATTACATTACATTACGCTACATCAATATACGATTAAGGACAGTCATATTAACCCGTACCAAAGTTAGTATTCATCAATTTCAAAATAAATGGCTACAATTTAAGTCTCTATATAAAACTATTAGAATAGTAAACACTTAAAACAAAAGCTTTGCGGAATTGAAGTGTTCGACATAAAATAAAAACAAAATCTCATCAGTATCACTGAGGCACACTTCATCGTGTTTTCAGTTCCAGTGAGATGTGATGGCTCGATATTTGATTACTATTATTGAAAGTGATATATGAGAAAAAAAATTTCTATCGATAGATAAGATAGTTGATAGCGCATTGTCTATACGTTCTTGATTATGATAATTATGATATGAGCTAAACGTATTTACAATAAATAATATCACAGAGCCCAACAACATAATATTTAATTTTTATACGTAGAACAGTGGCGGATACTGGAGGGTGCGGAGGGGAAGACCGCCCCTCCCATAGGCCCCACTCAAAGCCATATAAGACATTTTTTTTATAGGGAATTCCAGTTCTACCCCCGTACTGTCCCCCCCCCCCCCGTAAGTACCTGCCCTGGGTCCGCCACTGTAGAATTGACACGAGGTGTTATATGGTGATTTACCGCTCACAAAAAAAGTAGTAAGAAATGGTTGGATGTTTTTTGCTATTTATGAATTATATATTACGTTAGGTGTATTTCATTTACGCCCGAAAAAGGAATTCCGATAGGTTCTACGTAAGAATATTTTTAGTAATCTCACAAAAACACGCTATATTACAATAATCTAAGACCCTATAGTTTTCATGTTGCATTAATGAGAAATGACCCATAAACCCGCAGATATTGGCAATTACGCCATAGTACGAAGAAAAAGTCATGAAATAGTAATTCAGTTAAATTATTTAAGGCATTTGAATGCAATATATCTTTAGGTTTTATTGGATCGCCTTGTCCTTCCCAATGTCCTTACAGTAACCAAAATTCATCTGAAAAAGTGATCTAAAAATCATCATTTTTAAAGTTCATTCATTAGGCCTATATATTAGATGACGTGAGATCTTAATGAATAATTAGCGAAACGTAAAACATAAACACGATTTTTGTAACTGAAGTTCTGAACACCCTTATGTAATTCTCGTGCAAGTTACGATATATCGTAGCCTTCGGATTGGTCGAAATGACCTTGTACGAAAATATAGGCCCATGTGTAGGTAGACAAAATCGAAAAAATCAAAAACCTTACGTTAAATATATCACTATTGCACTTTTTACTTTCTGTCTGGTAAAACATCGCAATAAGAATCATTTCATTTGTAATTGGTTATTAAATATTCTAATTTAGTTCTAAATATTCTAATTTGTGGCAATTGATGCCGATTTAACTCATCAAATGTAACGCAGCGATTATATATTAAATCCATGTCAATTACACTCATTACATAAATGATTTTCTAGTGAAAATTAATGTGTGATTATCATACACATGCTTTCAGTTATCGTCACACTGTAAACCACTTTGTTTATATCAGTAAAAAAGTAAATAAGCGAAAAAAAAGCCGCTGATACAGGAGTAATCTTTTATTAATCATTGACCTTTAAGCTGAGAGAAAACATCTTGGTGTTATCTGGAGCGGCACATGACATGGGAGAGAGTGAAGTTTTAACAGAAACAACGTCACAAATATATTCCACTGCTTTGTTAGAAATTATGAATAATGTATTAATGGGTCATGAGAGATGTCGACAATCGTATAACTTTCGCTTGATTTCTCAAAGCGCCCTTTGTATGGCCTCGTTTTTCACCTCCAGCTTGTAGCAGTTGCAGTGTGATGCTTCGGCCCACAGGGACCACCGGTAAATATAATGTAGTGCAGCAATCACCGTTTGCAATGCCTTGTTCCGGCTACATCTCCATTCATCATTTGGGAGAAAAAAGAATCAGGTGCGGAAGGCAACATTAAAGGGACTGGCCCAGGCTAAAATCATCAAAAAATCAGTGATTTTATTTCGGGTTCTTAATATGACCATATGATGTAAGCATGTACATAGACTAGAACTGCAAATTTTTATAATTTTTGTGCTGCGCATTCACCAGTTAGGCTAGATATAGAGACGAAATTCCTGATTTGTAATTATTGACAACCATGTCAAAAATAAGAAATGCGGGAATTTCGTCTCTATATCTAGTCTAACTGGTAAGTGCGCAGCACAAAAATTATAAAAATTTGCAGTTCTAGTCTATGTACATGTTCACATCATATGGTCATATTAAGAACCCGAAATAAAATCACCGATTTTTTGATGATTTTAGCCTGGGCCAGTCCCTTTAAATTAACATGCAATTAACGCAATGGCGCGGACGCGGGCATAAATATTAAACGTAAAACGCTTCCAAAATGATCTGATCTGTGGCATCAGTAGCCCGACGCTAATGGAGAGTAAATTGGGCCACCTGTGAAATGTTTTGCTTAAATGGCACTTCCTCTAACTCCAAAACTGGATTTTGTTCGATAAGTTCTGACATAAAACCAATGTTGTGCATTTCAAGATTTTAAGTTTTCATACGATGAAATGGATTTATTTATTTATTTATTAAAATATATTTACAGGGTGTGTACATATTTTCAAAGATGCTATTTTTAATATATTATGTGCCCTGTCATCACGAAATATTAAATAGTTATGTTCAAATACAACATACATTATGTAATGTTTTGTAGCACATATTCCCGATTATGCTTGTAAACATTTGGTGAAATTCAACTCAAAATGTGTGTGATAAAAGCCAAATGTATTTTGTTGCATGTGATATAGGCCTAATATATTAGTATTTCAGGACCTGCAAAACAACACCGTGTATATTGCAAAATAATCGTATTATTTATTTGCACAATAGGACTTAATAGATTTTTATTTTTTATTTAACGATGTGAAAAAATTATACTATTTTTGGTGTGTGTTTTATGTGTAAAGATCAATTTTAGTAAGGAATTCAGCAAACACAAAACATTATTCAAACATTTTTCAGAGGTCACATGAAAATGTTTTACAGCATTAAAACGTCGGGTGAACAAAATATTATAAAACATTTATTAAAAATATTATGCAAAACATTCCATAAAAAAACTTTTTAAAACGTTTTTATAACATTTTTCAAATTCATTTCTTCAACATAATATGTAAATATAATAAAAATCTTTTTAAAACGTTTTTTTAATAATGTTTTTGCATAACATTTTTAATGAAAGTTTTATAATATTCTGTTCACCGATGTTTTAATTTAAAAAAAAAACACATTTAGTCTAACATTTTCTAAATATCATTACATGTTTTCGTGTTTGGTCTGCAGGAACTGATGAGCTAGTCTTTTTTGAGACTATAATACATGTACTAGGGGTTATTTTATCTCGGTTGTTGGTGCGGGATACAATTCAAATGATCAGTAGGGTTGGATATGGAATGATCCTCAATTCTAAATAACTAAGCTAATATAACCGTAACTATTCTACTTGTACATTCCAGCAAACACAAAACATTTCTAAAACATTTATACAACGTCGCCCCAACGTCTTCGACGCTGGACAAACATTGTATAAATGGTATACAAATGTTTTGTGTTTGCTGGGATAGGCCTACGCTGTTTATTATTCTTGACCTCATCTGGCCCTAAAATATATTTTTATAATTGTATTTATGAGTACGCCTCTCATTATCATACATGAGTACGCATCTCATTATCATACATGTAAATTCTGTTAATGACTAATTAGTATGTATTCGAGGGCCTTCACTATTGAATGTTTATTCCCAGTCATTCACTATAGCCGCCAGATTTCGTTGGCAGTGTTACAAAACAGCTGGGTTTTTGCTTCACTGAACCACACTATTGACAATGGGGCCGACCCCGCTCCTGTGGACGTTGACCATGCCGCGCATGTGGGTGGTCCCACGATGTTACTTCAATATTGGATTGATTTATCTTTACAATTATATCAAACTCAGCTTTAAATATATTCCGGTAAACCATGGAGATAGTATAGTACTATTTCCATGGGTAAACGAAGCGTAGGCCTACTCGACAATGACAGGGGTGGCCTATTGGAGGGTCATTGTATGAGCCACTGTTCTGCTGAGAAATTAATACTCTCTTAGTCGAAATGTTAATCAAGTTTATTAAAATAGGCAGATAGATTTTCAGGAAAATATACCTTCTCACAAGGACGGTGATTTATTAAATGTCATTGTCCTTTGTACCAAACAGATACATTTTCTAAAGGGAATAGGTAATAATAGCCCACTTGCGCCTAATCGAATCGATATTTGTGTTTGTTTTAGTCACGAAGTGGAATTCATGTACATTAGGCCACGATTTGCTATCCATTGAAAGCTGATAGACACTTACCAAACAACGAGTGCCCACGCCCACAGTCTGACTGATAACACAACGCGTGCCCACAGCCAGGCTGATAATACAACACGTGCTCACAGTCAGGCTGATAATACAACACATGCTCACAATCAGGCTGATAATATACCACGTGTGCTCAAAGTCAGGCTGATAATACAACACATGCCACAATCAGGCTGATAATACAACACGTGCCCACCGTCAGGCTGATGATACAACACGTGCCCACAGTCAGGCTGATAATACAACGTGTGCCCACAGCCAGGCTGATAATACAACACATGCCCACTGTCAGGCTGATAATACAGCACATGCTCACAGTCAGGCTGATAATACAACACGTGACCACAGTCAGACTGATTATACATCATGTGCTCACAGCCAGGCTGATAATACAACACGTGCCCACAGTAAAGCTGATAATACAACACGTGCCCACAGTCAGGCTGATAATAAAACACATGCCCACAGTCAGGCTGATAATACAGCACATGCTCAGAGTAAGGCTGATAATACAACAGGTGCCCACAGTAAAGCTGATAATACAACACGTGCCCACAGTCAGGCTGATAATAAAACACATGCCCACAGTCAGGCTGATAATACAGCACATGCTCAGAGTAAGGCTGATAATACAACACGTGCTCACAGTCAGGCTGATAATACAACACGTGCTCACAGTCAGGTTGATAATACAACACATGCTCACAACCAGGCTGATAATACAACACATGTCCACAACCAGGCTGATAATACAACACGTGCCCACAGTCAGGCTGATAATACAACACATGCTCACAGCCAGGCTGATAATACGACACGTGCCCACAGTCAGGCTGATAATAAAACACATGCCCACAGTCAGGCTGATAATACAACACATGCTCACAGTCAGGCTGATAATACAACACGTGTCCACAGCCACGCTGATAATACAACACATGCTCACAGTCTGACTGATAACACAACGCGTGCCCACAGCCAGGCTGATAATACAACACGTGCCCACAGTCAGGCTGATAATACAACATGTGCTCACAGCCAGGCTGATAATACAACACGTGCCCACAGTAAAGCTGATAATACAACACGTGCCCACAGTCAGGCTGATAATAAAACACATGCTCACAGCCAGGCTGATAATGCAACATGTGCTCACAGCCAGGCTCATAATACAACACTCCAAAATCAGACTGACAATACAACACGTGCCCACAGCCAGTCTGATAATACAACACATGCCCACAGTCAGGCTGATAATACTACACGTGCCCACAGTCAGGCTGATAATACAACACGTGCTCACAGTTAGGTTGATAATACTACACATGCCCACAGTCAGGCTGATAATACAGCACGCGTGCTTACAATCAGGCTGATAATACAACACATGCTCACAGTCAGGCTGATAATACTACACGTGCCCACGGTCAGGATGATAATACAACACGTGCCCACAGTCAGGCTGATAATACTACACATGCTCACAGTCAGGCTGATAATACAACACATGCCCACAGTAAAGCTGATAATACAGCGTGTGCCCATAGTCAGGCTGATAATTCGGTATGTTTGTGTGTTACTTGTGTGATTACTGATAACACCAGGAACACGCCCTTATCATGCACCTAACAGTGCACATGGATTCAAGTAAAAAAATAGATAAAGATATCAATCAATCAATCAATCAATCAATCAATCAATCAATCAATCAATCAATCAATCAATCAATCAATCAATCAATCAATCAATCAATCAATCAATCAATTTACGGGGCTTTGTCCATCTATTGTGAACATACAGACTAAACTGATCCAGGATGGTGAGATGAAGCAGATGACACAGAATTAGAAATTCTGGAGGTCTGAGGCCGATCTAGTGCTAACAAGGCCTATGCGGCGCTACAGCGGCCTGTTGAAATCCACATTGACGAACCTAAAAATAATAATTTAAAAATGAATATATATATATATATATATATATATATATATATTGTTAAATATCGCTGAATATGTAAAAAAATAGAATTATGCCAGGCTGATAATACAACACGTGCCCCACAGTCAGGCTGATAATACAACACATGCTCACAGTCAGGCTGATAATATAACACGTACCTACAGCCAGGCTGAAAATACAACACGTGCCCACAGTAAAGCTGATAATACAACACATGCTCACAGCCAGGCTGATAATGCAACATGTGCTCACATCCAGGCTCATAATACAACACTCCAAAATCAGACTGACAATACAACACGTGCCCACAGCCAGGCTGATAATACAACACATGCCCACAGTCAGGCTGATAATACTACACGTTCCCACAGTCAGGCTGATAATACAACACGTGCTCACAGTTAGGTTGATAATACTACACATGTCCACAGTCAGGCTGATAATACAACACGCGTGCTTACAATCAGGCTGATAATACAACACATGCTCACAGTCAGGCTGATAATACTACACGTGCCCACAGTCAGGCTGATAATACAACACGTGCTCACAGGCAGGCCGAGAATACAACACATGCCCAAAGTCAGGCTGATAATACCACATGTGCCCACAGTCAGGCTGATATAAATACAACACATGCTCACAGTCAGGCTGATAATACTACACATGCCCACAGTCAGGCTGATAATACAACACATGCTCACAGCCAGGCTGATAATACTACACATGCCCGCAGTCAGGCTGATAATACAACACATGCTCACAGCCAGGCTGATAATACTACACATGCGCACAGTAAAGCTGATAATACAGCGTGTGCCCATAGTCAGGCTGATAATTCGGTATGCTTGTGTGTTACTTGTGTGATTACTGATAACACCAGGAACACGCCCTTATCATGCACCTAACAGTGCGCATAGATTAAAGTAAAAAAATAGATAAAGATATCAATCAATCAATCAATCAATCAATCAATCAATCAATCAATCAATCAATCAATCAATCAATCAATCAATCAATCAATCAATCAATCAATCAATCAATCAATCAATCAATCAATCAATCAATCAATCAATCAATTTACGGGGCTTTGTCCATCTATTGTGAACATACAGGCTAAACTGATCCAGGATGGTGAGATGAAACAGATGACACAGAATTAGAAATTCTGGAGGTCTGAGGCCGATCTAGTGCTAACAAGGCCTATGCGACGCTACAGCGGCCTGTTGTTAAATATCGCTGAATATGTAGTATTTAATTTTTTTCCAAAATATGGCTTAACCATATTTTTTAGTAGTATTCACCGTGATTGGATAAATATAGTGATCAAAGGGGCCTATCGCAAGACAAAGTCTATCTATATATTATGTTGTACTTTTTTAGAACGATTTCAAGGGCTGGCTGGGAGTGCGTTGTATGGACGAGAAGAGAGGCGTGTGATGCGCGCGAATTGCAATAAAAACATGGGCTCACGATTTGATGCCGTTTCCTGAAGAATTCACGAGACCAAGATAAGATACGTCTGTTGAGATTAGCCGGATGATGAGGTTTGGACGCCACCTATGGGAATAGCCTGCACTTATTCCTCTGCATATCTGACGGGTCCGTGATACACGAGATTGTGGAAATTTACAACGGAAACTCCACATCAAAATACTAGTACGCAGAGACATAGTACGTAATGCAAAATTGTAAAGAGCCTCAGAAAAATCGACTTTTCACAGATATATCCCTCTGCTGCGACAGATATTATTTCTGGGGCTCGGCATGGGGGTGTGAGAGTGCATGGCTGAAGCGCAAGACAATGGGGCACAGAGGGAATAATTAGCTGGACGCGAAATGACCATCTCTGTGAAACCTCGGGCGCCGGTCAACGCAGAAACACTGGAATCGATCTCAGTGAAACCACATATCATTAACTGGCCACCCGCCGCGGGTTATGCTCGCGATATCGTCTTATTACTGTGATATCGCCCGTTCTGATTATCCAGATATAGCTGACTTTAAAAACAATGGGGGCGAGCGCCTGCTTATTTATTTAACCTGAGCCCATGCCATCCAAGGTCAGATGGATTAGGATCGCACACAAGTAGTCCCACGGGGATAGCACTAAGGTTGCGGATTATGAGGAAAAGGCTAATCATGTATTTGGGACAGCTTTGGCCGTCATTCCCAGCCTGCATAATAGAGATGATGACTATATCCTATGTCGCAAATCATTGACCCAGTGCCGGTGTAACGTTGAACCACCGCCGCAGACGGTGGTACAACATTACCCGAGCACAGGGTCAATGTAGCGTGCTTGGTGTTTGGCTGCGCTGAGGAGGACAGGTGAAAGATGTGGACGTCATCCCCGTCAGACAGTCCACACTTTCTTACGCCGCGTGCTCACACCTCGTGACACCCGTGATGGCTCGTGGGCTGTCACGCAGCAACTACGAGATGCCGAGTCTGTGTTGTTTTAACTTCGGTCCACCGTCTGCGACGCTGGACTGAAATGAAAATAACATAGATCAATGTATCGTGTCTGCCATCACATAGGTTGACACAGAATGCAATCGGCTGTCAACCATTGTTATCAGGGGCGGATCCAAGATTCCTGCAAAGGGGGGGGGGTCAGGGGTGGGGTGGGGTCCTTCTCCCTGTGATTTTTCACTCAAAATTTCAATTATTAAAAACAAGTTTTTGAGCACAAAGGAGTTACGGACTCCCACCCCCTGGATCCGACTCTGATTTTTGGAACTGGTAACTGTTCATGGAAAAAGTAAGCCTGGGTGATTGACCTACATATGTGGTCCTATGAGAGCGACACACAGTTCTTTAGTAGGGGTGTCCCGACAAATTGTATTACAATTGTATTGAATTGTATATTCTTTTAAAACAAATCCGAGTCTGAGCATGTGAGCGTGGAACTAAACAGCCTCTGAACACGATGTATTAAATCAACGTTGGTAGCCCTATATATTGCTTACTACTAGCTTATTGTTTGTTTGTCTGTCTGTCTGTCTGTCTGTCCGTCCGTCCGTCCGTCCGTCCGTCCGTCTGTCCGTCCGTCCGTCCGTCCGTCCGTCCGTCCGTTTGTTTGTTTGTTTGTTTGTTTGTTTGTTTGTTTGTTTGTTTGTTTGTTTGTTTGTTTGTTTGTTTGTTTGTTTGTTTGTTTGTTTGTTTGTTTGTTTGTTTGTTTATTTGTTTGTTTGTTTGTTTGTTTGTTTGTTTGTTTGTTTGTTTGTTTGTTTGTTTGTTTGTTTGTTTGTTTGTTTGTTTGTTTGTTTGTTTGTTTGTTTGTTTGCTTGTTTGTTTGTTTGCATACTGAGCACAACTTATCGCCAACATTATGAGACGTCGGTCCAATTTGATGCCAATGTCGGGTCAGCGCTTCAGGTCCACTACACGTCTTGACAACGAATAAAAGGCGGGGCTGGTTTAGTGGTTACGTCACCCGCCTGTCACACAGGAGCTCGCGGGTTTCTCTCCCGCTCTGGGGCATCTTGCACCAGTGGGTGGTACGAGGTCGAGCAGGCTGTTTTGGTGCCTTGATTTTGTACGTCTGTGGTAGTGTGAAAATTTGGGTTTCACAATGTTAGACGTAGGCCCACGTTCAACGTCTGAACGCCCTAAAACCTACAGAGGTGGTTTAGCCGGCTAAAGTTAGGGCGTAGGTGAGCACATCCTATAGCATTATCACAAACAGTAAAGTTACTTAGGCCTATTTCTTCCCGGTTTTTCAATAATAATTCAATTATCAATTATCAACAAGGATAGTTACAATGATAATATTCGGTATATCACAAAATAATCATGGGTTTTATTGACATTATATATTTTAGCACATGCAATTTATTTTTTAATGTCAGATTGTTAACACCCTCTCCCTATTAAAACTATTTGCGTTAAATGACATAGATTCGATCAGTAGATTCATTAGAAGCTGTGAATCACAGTTACAGGGCTCGACTCCCTTCCGCGGCAAGTAATATAAAAAAAATGTATATGTTGCTCCACATTGCCATATATGGAGACTGTGTATTTCAAGTCGCCGTCACAAGATTCTGCCATTTTTCCTTGGCACGGCAGTATTTAGTTAATAGCGGCATCGTCACTATATTCATGATATTGCCTTACTGTGCCCAAAGCAACGCTAGACCCCAAATCATTAAAAATAAATAAATGTTTTTTTGGGGAGCTAAGGATGTACAAGCAAAGAATAATAACACTGGCCACCGTAAAACGTATTATAGGCCTATATAAAATATGTGTTTGTATTCTAGCTTGATAATAACAAGAGGCCTGAACAAGGATCCCCCGCCAAGAAATAATAAGTCGAACCGTGGCGGCCATTTTGAATTTCATTAAAAACTTTAAAAAATCACTTGCACATCTCCATATTGTTGGGAATGTGATCGTAGAATTTGAATAATTTTGGGGTTTTGAGTTTTTGTACAACATAAGATTATAAAGTTAATCTGTGGAGGGCCATTTAGAATTGTGGTAGCATTTAAAAAAACTCATTTGCACATCTCTATGTTGTTAAGAATGCGATTTAATTGTTATTTTTGCCTATAGTTTCTGAGTTTTGCAGCCACAAACAGCGCGACGGACGCGTAACGGACACGTGACTTATCCCGACGTGACCCGTACTACGTGGAAATTTAAACTTATTTCAAGTTTTCTGATTTCATTTATTTCTTCAGTATAATCTCAATCCCGATATTTTTTTATTCATCACCGTTGCATGTGCATAAAGGTGGCCTAAAACCCTATTCATTCATTCATTCATTCATTCATTCATTCATTCATTCATTCATTCATTCATTCATTCATTCATTCATTCATTCATTCATTCATTCATTCATTCATTCATTCATTCATTTAATCAATTTAAAACATTAATTCGGGAATAATTTGGCCAATTCTATGAATAATTCTAGTATACGTTGGAACGTTTTATAGCCCAGGAGCATTAGTATGAACCTGGGAAAAAAATGCAGAAAGCTGAATTTTTCAGGAATGATTCTCTTATGTCTCCTGAGTGAACACACATAAAATCCCTAACGATCCGGGCTGTACTAAATGCATGGGAGTGAAAAATTCAAAATGGCCGCCATTTCGCTTTTTCCGGCAAATGTAAATATTCTAACATAAAAACCTAGTCGTGTAATGCATGGTTTTATGGGTTTTAAAGTATGAGGAAGTCATGACTGGTTTTCTTTTCACATTAAAACATAATTTTATTCATAAAAATGCAATATTGAACATTTTTAAACAAATAAAGGTCATGACATGACATACATACCTCAAAACTCATTTAGTCATGTCATATCTGTGGTCTAAAGGTTATATTATGGATGACAGTGGACTAAGAAACCCGTGGGAAACTGCATATGCACATAACTCAGTAAATCATATGATCACTGGTCATGCATATGCTCGAGCATTACGTGCCCACATGCTATCAGCAGTTTTCCTCGTTGCTCACTTGCCTGAAACTCCAGACTGTTTGAGTGGCGTCAACCTAAATAAGGTTACATCCCTACGATCTACAGCAGGACGAAGCTTTGAGCAGCAGATCAGGAAAGTTATGGATTGAATACATAAAAATGGTTAGAATACTACTCCTTTCATACGTGCAGAAAGCAGTTGAGATTGGGATCTGCATCTATATTGTATCGCCGAAATGTTTCCTGTACTCCATGCTGATGGACATACTGATTATGCAAAGTCATCCAGACTTTACCTGGATCAAATTAATCAGTTAAAGACAAAAATGAAAATATATTAGAGTAGGCCTACACTCATGATGTACAAATGCAATGTTTGAGCTCACTTACGGGGTCATTGCTGATACATTTATTCAATTAATTCGCCAAAAATTCAATTACATGTAAGACTTCTATAATGATTTCGTACAGACGTCCGAGCTAAAGACGTCGGAGGTAGCCTACGCCGGCGTGAGTTTGACGCCTCAAATGGTGCAATATGCCCCAGGTATTTGGGTTTCAAAATGAACAAAATCTC